>JARHVA010000034.1:6977500-7150000 GCA_037957365.1 Torreya grandis
TTGATAAACATGATTGTATAAGTTATTTTGTATGTTTCTTTTTAGCATTAATTGTATTAGTGTTTACATGTTATATGCATAATGAATGAAGTTGTAAATTAGTTACATTTATTAATATTTATTAGTTTCACCTTGTAATCATTATATGATAACTTATTTCCTCTTAGAAATGGCTTGATTCTATAAGTGATGTTAAAAGTTAGACAACGCTTAACATATGGTGTTGAAGCTGAAGTCCTTTTTATATATTTTTGAATTGAATCACCAGTTATGATCTAATAGTTACTACTTTTGTATTTAGTTTATAACATCTTATTGAATTCTTATATTCAGTACTTAGGAATATTTGAATCTTGCTAAAGGTAGTGTGAAGATCCCGGTTCATAATTAAGTTCTTTCTTATATGTCTCTTATCTCGATTCATATATTGGATTCATGTATGAGATAATATGGTAAAACTAACCTTCTTATTGTCATATTTATGAGTAAGACACTTATAAGGTATTATAAATAATGGAACTCATTGTAACCCCTTTAATTCTTGTTTAGTTTAGTCTTAATTTTTACAACTACATATGAGGTATGTATTCTTATTGGTAAGCAGTATATTATTAATAGATTGCATTTTACCTAATTTTTAATTGATATTAATCTTACTAGAAATGCTTAAAATTCTAAGTTTATATTTAAATTCAAGTTTGCTCAGTTCTTGTTATAAGGTTATGTATAACTTCTAAAAGAATTCCTTAACCTATAGGGTAATATGTAGAACCTTGTGTCTTTTATGAGGAAAGATAGCAATAATGCTTGCCTTAAATTATTATAGATTTTTAATGATTTACCCTCTTTTATATTGTTGAAAGTGTATAGACTATTGAGCTTACATTACTTGATGGTATGGTCAATATTCTTTATGCTATTTAATTTATTTGCATGGACTTAGTTTTGGACTTCATTTGATAAGTAAAGGCTGGAAATTCTTACCCTCAGTATGATACTTATGGATAAACATGAATGTTAATCCCAAGTCCATGAGAAAAGTCTTATGGTGTTCATATTTATTTTCTACTTTGCTTATGTTTTAATCATAACATTTTAAAGTAGGCACACTTCTCATATGAATGATTACTACTTTGAAACTTGTTCTATCATTAAAATGAAATCCCTATTTAAAAAAATTAGTAAGAACTAGTTTCATTAATGTTATCATCAACTATGTCAATCATTATATGGATGGAATTTATATAAGAATAAAGTGAGTTGGTATAATATGAAATTTATAATGAAGCTACTACAGCTATATGATCTTCTTGACCATGCTAGTGGATTGTTTAGTGTGGTTTATTTATCCATTTAACTACAACATAATTTGATTTTTTTATAGTATCCAACATTTACTAATTTTATGGTCTCCTAATAAGTATTCGATGAGTAATTTATACCATCCTAGATGTAATGGGGTTATTGAATAATTTAATTTTATGAAAACATATACTTGGATGATTTCACCTTTTATATCAAGACATTCTCCTTGTTAATTATACACACATTGACTATTTTGATAATATAATATCTCTTTACATAAGGTAATAGTGAGCTATCCACTATGCCTCATCTAGTAACAATATATGTGGGTATAAGCTCTATCATTACTCTATATTCAGATAGAAGCTTTTCACATTTTAATGGATTCAAACTAGCATGAGAATATAAGAGTGTAGGAACCATTTTAAATTATAGGGATTTAAGGAGTAAATCCAATTTAGTTTATATTCAAATTATTAATGGGTGACTTGTGATTTTAAATAAACAAGGAAATGGTGTAAAGATCCTCAAGCTAAACATCAGGATATTACCATTGATTGGTAGCACCACTTCAGTTTCCTATAATGCTCCATCTTCCACTCATTTTTTTAATATTTTATTCTCTTATGGACAATAATGAATTATGTAGTATACTTATGGGATCCTAATGTAAATATGCATGTGATTAATGAATTTATTGGTTGTTATATAGACATGTGCTTAGATTCAAACCTCAGTTCTCATCTCATAGACATGTTATAGTTGAATGGCAACATATAGGGCATAAAGTTGTCTTTTTCTGATTCATTTGAGAAGTAACCATTTAACCATCCTTAAGCAGAACCAAAACCCATTGAGGAGAGTGATGTACCTAACAAGAGTTGAGGAGATATAAATTTTCCTATGTGGAAGGTTAGTGCCTTGTATAGTGCTTGATACTTATTTGTATATTTATACATTGATACACCCTAAACTCCATAGTTATCCTTCTAAGCAACCTGCTTCCTCATAGCATCCTTTATAGGTATTTAACCCTAGTTAAATATCTTATATCACCTCCTTTAGTTATATTTATACACACATGATTATGATAAATGATTATTTATTGAATTAGCAAGTAGATTATTAATCCCTATACATAGTCCAAATCATACTCTGATAATGCAATTCCAAATTATTATTGTTTGGGGTTGTTTCATCTTATTTCAAAGTAATGTTCTACTCTAGGAAACTTTGGGAATGAACGTTTTTAAGTCTAAACTCTATTGTGTTATTGTTTTGTAACTTCTTAGGATGGTTAAGATGAGGTCAAATGGTGTCAACATATAAAATAACTAGAACAATTTTAATCATATTAGATCTAGAGGTAGAGGTTAAACTAGGGGTCATGGTATCCATAACCCCATTCAAAATCAAGAGGAAATACCCATTAACAATGTTGATAGTAACAATGAGGTTTTGAATGCTAATGCAGTCTGTGGAAACCCAACCAATAAGCATGAGTAAGTCATTAGTGGGATCTTGATATCCTTGAATGCTCTACAAGGCAAGATTGATAGCTAAGAATGTAGGTTGAATAACCTTGATGGTGTATCCCATGAGGAAGTACATAGATTGGATAGATTTTAGGTAGAATAAATGGTAATCTAAGAGATGATTTTGACGGTGGTTGACCCAATCATTAAATAATTGAAGAAACCTTTGCCACCTACCTTTTTCGGTGAGGAATTTGGTGACATAGTTGATGCATGGTTGGTTCACCTATATAAATAATTTAATCTACATAACATGTCATCAAATGTAAAAGAAGGGGTGGTAACATACCATTTGGTTGGACCTACAACCTTATGTTCAAATCACCCCTATGAAATATAGGGATACTAGTCAATGGGTCTAATCTGGACAAACTTTGAAACATAGTTTCAAAAAAGGTACCTAAATGCCAAGTACAAAAAATAGAAAATAACTAATTTCCAATTGTTAAGATAAGAAAACATGATTATTTTTAAATATGAAAACAAATTATTAAATATATTATGTCATGTGAATTACCTACATGATGAGGAGACAAAAATAATCAAATTTAATATTGGGCTTAAATAGATATTAATGTATGACATCAATATGACAAATCCAAAGATCTTGACAATCAACATTGAGTCAGTTTATCAGGCTTAAGAGAAAGAAAAGTCCCTCATAAGTTGAAATAGGATTTCAAGTTAAACAAGATGAAATCTAAGACCAAAACTCAGACCCTACCCACTACCACTATAGAATCATTATACAACTTCTTAATGGTAACTGAATCTGGTAAAAACTCAACCCTCATACCTTTGATGATATGAGTGATTTGATACACTGATAGGAGAATGGTTTAAAGGGAAAGGAAACTTAGAAAATTATTGAATGTTCTTCCTTCCATTTCAACACACCCTCTCCCTAGAACTAGTACGTGTCATCACCCAAACTGATAAAATACATGCTACAAGGCTCTAAGGAAGAAAACTCAACTAGTAAAGAGCCCATGTGGTGAGAAGAACCCAAGTCAATAACCCATGAAGATGTTGAATCTGAAACTACTACTAGAGCCTTAACCTTTTTTCTCTTTCCCCTTGCCCTTTTCCTTAATAGAATCTTAGTTTGATGAATTTTGATTGAAAAACTAAAGAACACCTATGTTGTTCCTCTCTAGGAGATGAGTTAGGTGATTTATTTATTTTTTCATTCACTTGTGTTCATTATGCCCATTTTTATTATAGTAGGCACATATACCCTTCTTTTTATTAGGTTTTTCATTGGAAGAGGAGGCTTTAGTGTTGGTTTTTTTCGAGGTTGATTCTTTCTTCTTCTCTTGATCCTTATTCTTTTTATTCTCTTTATTTGAAGTCTTTGCATTCCCATTCCTAGAAATTAGGGCTTGAAGTTTTTTTTAATTCATTGTTCCCATCTAAATCAATTTTTTTTCTCTCTAGTTAAGTTGGCAATGAAATTATCTAAATAGGGCATTTCCCATTCAGTGCCCAAAGCACTTTTAATTCCATGGAAAGTAGAGACAAAGACTTAATAGTTAGGACATAGTTTAGAGATTATAGAAATATTAAGTTGGTCATATTCTTTATTTATCCTATAATCTATCAATTACAATCTCAAGGACATGAACTTAATGATAAATAGTGAAGGGTGTCAAATTTTCAAGGACTTAGGCTAATGAGTTAATTATCAAGCTCATAACCTCTCATGATATCTTTCTCTTCAAATAGTTTTCCCAAAATGGTCCATATATCATGAGGTGATTTGATAGTCTCTAAGTGAAATAAGAGATTAGGTGCTATAGAAAGACATAATAGCCCATAGGATTCATCACTATGGTTATGCCACTTAACTATCTATGAATATATGCTAGGTTAGTTTCATCACCAATCATTATTCTATACAAACCCTTACTCCTTAAAATGATTGACATCTTGATTTTCCATTCATGATAGTTAAATGGAGTTAGTGGGTTGATTAAATTTGAATTCATTAGTGTAATAATAAGTTAAAGTAGTAGTACAAGTTGTAGTTACTCTAGAAATGAAAGTAAAAGAAAAAATGAAAGAGTGACATAAAAAATTACACCCCCTAAACTATGAAATGGTGACCCCCCTCCCCAATTTTTAATTAAAAAAAAAAAAATGCACACTAAAAGACGTCAAACTTACTTGATAGTGTATCTAAGAGAGTAATCAATGTGTGTGTTAGAAAAGACATTTTTTTAAAAATAAGGTGAGGACATCGGCCTCAACCGATAATGCATCCAAGAGAGTAAGTAAAATATGAGAAAGTGAAATAAAATAACATTTTCTTTCTAAATATTTCCCATAATATGTTATTTTGTAAAAAATAATAAAAAACCTCCACTAACAATGCTAAACCTGACCAATCCTCTTATGCATTAATCGTGCATAAAATAAAAGTAGGATATTTGATATTGTTTTAAATAAAGCTATTAAAAAAGAATTTAATATGCTAAAAAACATTAGGGAAAAGTTGAATAGTTTTAGCTTTTTTTTTAATAAACTTTCAAGCCTTTGAAACTGTAGGAATATTTTTTGTTGCTTCTTGACTAGCTCACATGTTGTAGGCCTAACCAGGAGGTTGAAAGAGGGCACTCTATAACCCACTACTACAGTTGAAGAGATTTTTTAAATGAGGCCATTTTATTGAGATGACTGATTTTGGTATATAGGTTGCATATAATGGTAGGTATGAATAGTTAATAATGAGAGTAGAATAAATAGGTGAAAATTTATAGTCGAGGGCCATCTAGAAGAAAAAAAAAACTAAGGTCAAATACATAGAACCAGTTGAGCCGGAACACATGATGATACTAAACATAGGAGACTAGAGCTGAGGTTGTATGGAGGCATGCATGTTTTTTGTGTAAAAATTCACCAAGGCACACAAGACATGTAATAACAAATAAACCATATAAATTATGGTAATGGTTTTCAATTAACCAATTTTGCAAAAACATGATTCCACCAAAGACAAAAATACTCCCACAAATAGATTGTGAAAAACTAGATTTTATTTGTAAATAATAAATCTCATGATTTTAAATGAAACTAATAACAATAAAAAACCAGACAATCAAATACTAGAGTGGCTCTGATACCATATCGGAGTAGATGCCAAGATCTATGGTTTAATCAAATACATAATTTTTTTGATAAACACGAGTCAAGAATGTATACAACATAGTTGCTGTAAGAAAATGAAATCATATACATGGGAATATTGAAAAAACAAGATAAAAGCCAAAACTAATCTTTCATTAAACAATATCTCCCTAAGAGAGATGTACAAATAGGAGTGCATGAGTAACTCTCCTGAGAAAGGTGGTCAAAGAGACAATAATACAAGAGTAACTCCCATACCCAAAATAGTTAATCAAGGGAGTTACTTCCTATTCATCTGGTCAAAATATAACTCTAAGTACACTTAAGCAAGCTTATCCACAAAAGTAGGAAAAATCCAAGTGAGGTAAAAAAGCCCATTATAAATAAATATGGAAAAAATAAAACCCCTACTCTCAGAGATACAAGAAGTTTCTAAGCATCAATGTGAGACTCTTGATTACTAATATGGAGTAAAAAATCATCCTTAACACTCCTTAGAATAATTGACATAGCTTTCTATGATTTATGTTGAAACGCATTGGTAAGCTTAGCCATGACATTTTCCCTGATGAGAGTTTTCCAGTTCCAATCATAATATTACATAACTTACTAGCTATAAACTTGATTTTAATGTGATATTATAGATGTTATAGTTAAACCTATTTAATATTTGATATTTGTCTATCACAAAATTAGGAGAATCCATTATTTCTCTTTAAAAATTGACACTACAACACTATAAACGCTATAAAAACAAACTTTTTAATATGTTGTTATACTCTATTTGATAGTAAATTAAATTTCTAGTGTATACATACAATGATAATTCAATTATATGTGAAAATATTTGGGACACACAAAAGGATGAAACTAAATCAAGTGTCACACAAAATAATTATATAAACACAATTTTTTAATTTTGATGTAAAATATTTGTTAACAAGGTCCAAATAAGAAATAGACCATTCCAATGTGTCTGGAATGTGAAAAAAATTAGAAAATGATTAGTCACATGACCACTTTTGGTAAAGAATTGTTTAGAACAAGTGTCAAAAAAATAGACAAGGGTTTTGAATGTGAACTATGACATGCAAACCAAAAATATTTTCTAACTAATTATTTATTTTAAAAATGAATTGACAGAAAAAAGGTAAGGTGATTTTAACTCTAAACTTCCCATTTTTCAACATTTTACCAAAATAAACACTACCAAGTCTCCTATTATAATAGTTGGAAATATAATTGCAAAATATTATGTATAGGGCTTAATTAATTAAATTTTTATTTAAAACAATAGTTGTAAATCTATACATGTAAAATTTTAAATGATTTTATTCTCTAGTAAAAACTAACAAGGAAGGTGACCCCCCTCCAATGTTGCATGAAAAAATTAGAATAAATAAATAATGTATTTATTAAATAATCTTCAAAAACTTTGTACTTAGCTTCTAAAGGTTCTTATAGCAGGCATGACACATGGGAGGAGAGCAAGCATAAAGTAGGAGCATGCAAAAGGACATCAGAGGCATTAAAACTTATCAAATCACCCTATAATGGCCCTTTGACATAAAAACTAGATTTAAAAGCTATTTTTCTATGCTATAAAATTATTTCCCAGCACACATGTGCCCAAATGGCTAAAAAAGTTTAGATGAATATTTTGATGCCTTTAAAAGTTTACTAGAGGTATTAATAGGAAAATTTAATGAGAAATCAACTCTCACAACTGGAAAAACAATAACATAGGTGTTTTAAATATTTTTTGTTACTTATCATTCAACCTTCCAACACTGCAGAGTTGTATAATGGTGTAAAATCTAATTTTTGTCTAAAAATTTATCTTGGTTGTTTGATTGGGGTCTTTAATGCTTGGATTAAGGTTAAGGTGATAAAAAGGAGAAACAAGCTTCTATAATGATTAAAAAAATCCCTCTCCCTCTTATGTTGTACACTAGACCAATATAAAATATTGAATAATGATAATGCTCTACAAACAACAATCTAACTCCATCTTGTCATTAGATTACTCCATATTCCAAGCTATGATAACATGATAAATCATGTTTTATAGAATGCAATGTATATTTAATATCAATAGATCTAGATATGAAATCAATTGGCAAAGATATAGATCACACAGATGTTACACATGAAAAACGTCAACTGAGATAAAAAAACTATGGTGATCATTCATTTATTGAGAAAAGCAAGTATCCAATACGTTCCTTCAACCTCTCACTTCTTATCTCATAAAAATTCACAAAGCTCATATATTATATTATATCTCTCACTATTCACAAAATAATAGTGCTCATTGTATTTTTAGCAAGGGGTTAAACCCTTTTTATATTGAGGTATGGGGTCGACAATTTTAACCAATAGGTCCAACCTCTCTTCGAAGAACATTTAAAACTACAACAATTTATTTACATGATGTTAACTCATGTTAATTAAATAAAGTATATAATTTATTTGTTTAACCAATGTTTGATAAAGCTAACCTCACAATTTATAGATAGCTTGTTGGTGGTTTGATTTATTTAACTATTACTATTTCATATGTTGTCATTGTTTCTTTTAGATTCATGTAGGATCCATACTTATATCATTGAAAATTAGTAAAATGAATACTTATGTATTTCAAAGGAATTATAAATTTTGGTTTCTTCTATTCTTATATTTATAATGGTAATTTATATATTTATTATGATTCTAAACATGCTAGTGATATTATAGATCACAAATCTACTTATGGATATATGTTTAAATTTAGTGTAGGTGTTATCACTTGGAGTAATAAAAAATAACTTACTATGCCTATCTCTTCTACAAAAATAGAGTATAAAAGTGTTATGGAAGTTTCTCCATAAGCTATGTAGCTACAAAAGTTATTATAAGAACTCCATTTGGATCTTTCTTATAATACCACCCTTCATGTTAATCGAGTTGTATAGCTCTAACAAAAAATCCAGTACAACACCAGTGAACTAAGCATATTGATGTTCATGTGCATTTTATCTGAAAGAAAGTCATCAATGGTGATATTGATCTATAATTTTTTCCTGTGATTGAACAAGCAAAAATATCTTCATAAAACCACTTGGTGCTACCAAGTTTTGTCAATTTCATACAATGTTGGGCCTCTCAAAGTTGCTATTGTTGGGGAGTATGCATGAAAATGTTGCTTCCTAAGAGCCATGTGTTTCCTTTTTATTCTCTATATTTTTTCTCTTAGAGTAATTCACAAAACTTCCATATAATATTATATCTCACACTATTCATAAAATAATATTATGTTCACTATATTTTCACCAAGGGATACAACCCTTTTATATTGAGGTATGAGGTGGACCATTGTAAATATTTAATTTATTTACACCAAGTTAACTTGTGTTAAATAAATAAAACAAATTATTTTTTTATTTAACCAATGTTTTTATAACTAATATGTTAGTGGTACATTTAAAGGTACCTACTTAACATTACATGTTCTAACATGATTTGAAAACTAATCTTCATGAATAGATAATAGAATTACTGATTTTATACATGGAATCACTACAAAAATGATTATGAGAATAATGTTATGAAGAAACATTTAAATGACATGCTCTTACTCATAGTTTAATTTTTTTTTTAGTAATTGTTTATTCTCATTAACAAACATAAGGAAAAAACTAGTAAGAAACATTTCTAAATAATAATGTAAGGAAATAGATTTAAAAATATTACCACATTTTTTGGGTACCCCACCAAAAGGTTCTTACATATAGTAACCTAAATAATCATGCTAAGGAGAGTCATTATAGAGATGGGATATAGGAATTACCTTAGCCTATCGGAAATAATAACATGTATTAGTCTGAATGCTTCCTTGTATAATTGAACTCTTTTTTGGTGTTTGGGCAAGAACATATGCAAGAGGTGTTAATACAATCTTGTGATGTGGATGAGTAGACATGATAATGATTAGTGGTGTAATTGTAGGAGTTGTAAATCAATGAGTTGTGATGGGAGGATTCAAGGCTTTAGGAGTTATATCTAGAGGAATAAAAATTATAAAATTATGTGTAATAATTGTAAAAACCATAGTTATAAGTAGTCTAAATGAAGTAGATGTCACATGAGGTTATACGATATGTTGTTTAGCAAGTGCTTTTGGTAATATCTCATATTTATGATGTTGGATGGGTTACTCATAAGGTGTACCAAATATAGTGAATACTTTATTATCATGCACCAACTTAAGATATTGGTGGTGTGAATGGAACAACTCTCATTTGATTTAGCCATGAACATCAAAGTAATAGATCATATGTCCCACTATTTGATAATATATAGAACCATAATAAACATTTATTAATACCTATAATGAGTGGAGTATAGCCTATACCATAAATAAATGACATCATAATTAATTTTCAACTTACATCATTATCTACCATGATGTCATGTGTGATCATATGATGTAAATCAACAAAAACATGTATAAATATTGGATTACTATTAGTATCATTAACTATAATATTGTGGTCATATAATGTGATAGATGTACATTAATTTTATGAACCGATGTTTATTATGAAACCATATATGATATGTTCATTGGAAATTATTGGCTGACGGGTAGGTATTACCATGTGAACATTTTTTTGCTTTGGAGCATCTTGTTCTGTAAGTGGATTGTTAAATAATTTCAACTAATGGTTTGGTGTAGCAATTGATTCATTTAATTAGGTATTGTCCTTCCACTTAAATAATATTTCTATCTATTAGATCTTTATCTTATATCATAATTAATGTCATTGACTGGTAGTATATCATGAACAACTATGATAGTCACAATATTGATTCATACCTTAAATTAAGTATTGTTTTGTTTAAATGCACTTAAATCTGAAAATAAATTAAAAGCACATAACTTCACTTAAATTCATTTTGAAACAAATGAATTTCAAGCATTAATTATTAACATGTAAGACAACCTTTTAAAAAATATGATGCTACATTTGATGGGCACAAAAGGGAGAGGTAATATTCTAGGAGCATCCACTTTTAAAAATATTGTGATCAATCATATTCCATTGTTTCAAATCAACATTAATTATTACATGACAACTATGTATTATTGTAAGCACTACATATTCCATACATTATTATGAGCCCTATAGATAGAATTTTATAAGCCATAATTCAATGCAACGTAAGTATTGAATCAAGATCAAGATAGTCTATGTGTCAATCTTATTATTTCTCTCTACACATATTATAAGAGAGCCAATATAATTTTGTAAAGGGATATAACATATTGGTAAATAAGGAAAAAATTATTTTGTTACGAGGTGGCACATATTATTTTTATTTTTTAAGAGAAGTACATAAGTGTTTTTAAAGGACACTATTTTAATAAATTTTTCATTCTAATAGGGTGAATTTCTGGCAGTCTAACACATGAACCCTTCTATCAATTGTATTATGTTTTTTAGATCACTATCATTCACACGATCAATGGGGAACTCCACAGTACAAGAGCATATGTTTCAACTCACCAATGTGGTCTCGACATTAGTTGACAAAGTCAATGAGACTAAAGTTTCTTGAATCAAGCAACCAGATAACTATCAAGCTACTACTCCACACAATAAGGCAAAATATGACGTACCAATTTATTATGGTTCTTACAACCTTAAGATCCTAGCTAGTTATATCATGGACATGGAAAGTTGGTTTGAGTACACTCACATGCTAGTACATGATCACAATTTTATTTGTTAAATTGAAACTATTAGGTGTGACCAAGCTCCCGATCATATAATGACATCCCATAATTTTACCTATTGAAGAGTTCCACATTGATTATCAACTTCATCACCTCATCCTCAAGTTTCTCATTTTATGGTAAAATATGGCCTCAAACAACTTGTCGGACCATAGCATCGGGTTCAAACAACATTTTTAGAAAAAAGGTGGGCTCCAAATTTCATTTTATGCACAAGATATCATGATTTTTTATGTTATTATTCAATAAAGAAGAAAAAACCTACATGATGGTAAAATAGATGTCAAAATAAGGCCATTTATATTTATGAACATATTCATGAACATGAAACTCCACCACCACCATCAACTTCCATTATAGATTATGCCTCTTGGCATTAAAAAACACATAATTGAAAGTTTTATTCTTCTAGATATAGCTCATTAGCTTGGAAATTTTTAGCAATTAACATAGTTTTGAAAAGTATAATTTAAATTAGGTTCAAAAAATTGAAGACTAGTGAGACATAATATTATACTTTCACCCCAATCATAAACTAGCTTAGATATGTTAAATATATTTATCTAAAAAATGTGATATGTATGTATCAATCTCAAGGTTCCTATCTTGGATTTGTCACATAGTTTTTCCTATTGAAGATTCTACACTAATTAATAACTCCATCACTTTATCCTCAGATTTTCCATTTTATGGTGATAAATGGCATCAAACAAATAGCTAGACCACATCATCAAGCTCCAAAAAAATCACAAAAAGGGTATGATCCAAATTTCACCATATGCACAAGATATCATGATTTTTAATTATATTATTAAATAAATAAGGAAATAACTCTACATGATAGTGAAATAAACATCACACTAGTCATTTTTAGAGCATATTCATGACCATGAAACTCCACCACCACCCTAAACTACCATCATAGGTTATGCCTTTTGGCATTAAAAAAATACTTAAGTGAAATTTGTATTCTCCCTTATAACTCTAATTAACTTGGAAATGTTTAGCAATTAACATAGTTTCAAAAATTATAATTTAAATTAGGTTCAAGACACTGAAAACTAACTTAAAAATTAATACAAATCGAAAGCATCCTAAGGTCTATCTAGACTAGGTTGTTGATTTCCTCATGCCCAAAAAATAACCTAATCAATGTAAACATAGTAATATATAAATGAAAATTAGATGTTCATATTTAGGAATCCAATATGTCCACTCATTAGTCCTTTTGTAGCAGTTATGCAATATGACATTTAAAGCCCTTAATTATCTCCTCTCTAAAACATTACAAACAAACCTAAAATAATTTGACCTTAACAACCAAATTAAATATGTTATCTTTAATTTGTTTTACATTGCATAGGCAAATTAATGTATTTTTTGGCCTTTAGAAAGAGTAATCTTACTTGTAAATTTTATGATTAAGGTAGGGGAAGCTGAGGTAGAACACAATTATTTTGGGACCTCAACATTATCATAATTCCCTAGATAAGTATTGCTAACCAAATTTTATGTCATTTAAATAACTTTCACTAACATAATTTTAAAATTTATAGCTCTTTTACCTTCTCAATCTCAAAGTCAATTTTATAGATTCTATTTATATTAAGTCACTCTCTAAAATCTTTAACCACTACGAATTTTTAAAACAATTTTTTCCAGTAATTTGACAAATATTTCAAGTTGTATTAACCTTTTTAATTTAAGATTATGTTTCCCACCATATTATATTTCAGATTATAAAAATTGACATGTCTAATATACCTATAAACTCCTATTCAAATTCTTCTTTAGTGTAGGAATCCCCATGATATCCACTCATGATAGTGCTATAAATTTTCTATTTAAAATTGACTAATAAACTAGTTAGGTATTCTTATTTTAAATACTAAGCAAAAAGATATTTCAAGTAATAATATGGGAAAACCCTCTAATCACCATGTGTTGTATTTATTCATTCTTATCCTTTATCCTTTTTCTTTCATCTACTCTTTGATATAAAAAATTAAAATGATAAATATGTTATGGGATTTAATGTGTTGGTCATACACTATTACCCTATTTCCTTGATAGGAAGATGGTCCCTCTTGGCCTATGCCCTCAAATTTATGTTTGACCCTTATTTTATTTTTTATTTTAATTATTTTTCATACTCCATAAGTATTTATCATGTTAACACTTCCTCTAACTCAACATAGCCCTAGTCAAACAATGTGTCATGGCCCTCTATTCATCTAGGGTATGCATATTTACATACAATTGTACTTGAAAAATGGGTTGTACTTTAAGAGGTCATAATTAATATTGTGGTGTAATTTTATTGTTAAGCATTTTGTCAAATTTTGGTTTAAAGAGTAAATGCACTATGCACAACTTGCTAAAATTAAGCCACAATAGATATCTAAGATAATACAATAAATAACGGTAATAAAATTTGTCATAGTGCATAAATAATGAATGAAACTACTATTAAATTAATGGATAAGAAATAGTAATCAAAAGAGAGAGATGAATGACTAAAAGTAACACACCTAGACATTATAATTGGATTCTAAGATAGGAAACTAGCTTTTGGTGCTGACTAGACTATAACTATGATCTAGAATAGGGACAAAATTTAAAGATCACTAATAATGAACTAATATAGAGTCATGCACCAAATTAACCCTCTTCTACCAGTTTTAAAATTTGGTATTTTTTAGGTTTTATCACTTTTTGAGTTGTTTTGACATAGATAAATGATCATTATTTCTACTTCACTTTGTTAAATTGATTGGAAAAGCTATCTAAAATGGATATTATTTGTTTTAGACCTAATTTTATAATTTCATAAGAATAAAACAAGTGTAAGGATTAGTGTTCTATGCCTCTCTCTTATGAGTTAAAACTACATATCCCAAACCTAGTATAATCAGAGCTCAATATAGTTCTTGTTCAGGTGAGTGTTCCTAACCTAAATGAGAGAAAGGACTTCACCTCCTCTCCATAGATAATTAAATGAAACTATATCATTTACTATAACCTTATCTTGGTATAATATGTGATGGCACAAGACTTGGAATGATGTTATGTAGGCTAAATGTGCAAACCCATTGATAAGACTTGATGATTATGCTTAATAGGCTTGGCTTGTAATAGATCCAGATGATAAGATACATATATCACCTGATATGACTAAGGGAAAATTTGTATATATAGGAATATCTAAGACATACACAAATAGGTTGACCCTAGGAGATAGTGATAAGTTTTAATCAAGGCATGAGTAATTAAGATAAGGTAGAAAGAACTAAAAAGAGGAAGAGGTCATAATTGATGGACCACCAATTGTGACCTAATAAAATTTAACTACCAATTTTGACCTGAGCCAATAATTATAACCTAATAGAAAAAAAGTTTAAAACAAATATCAAGTTGAATAGGTGATGATTGACTATGATCATGGTGTTGATAACTAATAGATTTGAGGTATTTATGATAAAATATAGATATCGCAAGGGTGTGAAAGGTCTAGGAAAGTGTCCTAAAGTATCCAAATGTACACAAATAGACCAAGTGAGGTAAAACATGACAAATACATGGTGAAAAGGATCCCTATACAAAAATTAAATGTTTACATAATACCCCACTTTGGTGTATGTGTGTGTGAATGCATGAATACACATTAATGTTAAAAATACATTTAATACATACCTAAACATTACCTGATAGGGAAGGAAGGATGAATATTTTTGTATTCTTTAGGTAGGCTCACTGACATCCTAGTGTTGGTAAATCTGGTGTACCTACAAATAATCGTGAATACAGACAACTAGTCAGTGTCTCAATTAATTAGTGCAAATATAATAAATTGAAATATAAATTAAAAAATGAGCATATGAGTGAATACACCTGATCGTATGTGAACCATGTTGTCACTCTTAATAAATCTAGTATCAAAATTAAAAATTGTAACTAGAACCCCTATAATTTTAAATGAACATTGGAAAATAAAAGATTTTAAAAGTGAATCCTGAAAACTAAAGTGTGCCTCTTAATTAAGGAAGTAGATATCTAGTTAGTTCTTATCATCTATAACTAGTGATAGTAATAGAATATCCAAATAGAATGTCTAGTTGTATGTCCCCATTTTGAGGTGAGGGATGGTCCTACAAATCACTCATCTCAAAATATAAGGAATAAACATACAATGTATAACATATGAAAGTAAGTTTATCTATTTCAATCATTGAAAGTACATGTGTAACACATGCATGAATCTCTATAAATATATCATGATGTAAAAATCGATAGGAAAATATAATTTATGTGAGAATGACGTAATAAGTTAGAGGGACAAATAATATGCCCTGATGTGCCTTAGTGAAGATGGACAAAGATATTCCCCAATGTGGTAATAAGTGGCAATAAAAGTACCTAATATATCAATATAGTACCCCAATATGACTAGGTGAAATGAGGATAATGTGATGTCATGATATAATAAGTGTATGATTAGAAAACACATAGGTGCAACATGCCTCCAATGTAAAAATACAAGTGGTAAAGTTTGGTAGTAGTGTTTACAATACCCCAATGACACATATAGATAGGATCAATAAATATAATGAGATTGGTGCATGTACAATTCCCCTAGTGGTAATTTTTAGGTCATATGATAAGTAAGGCTATGTAGAAAATACATGCCTCCATGTAGCAATGTTCTTGTAGGATCTCTAAATATAGAAATAAACCACACACATAATAGTATTAGTATGCCCCAATGGATGCATGGTGGAAACCAAGGTGATGCAAGAAATAAACATAATATATCATAAGTAGCATCATGCATGATGTGGATCATGAAACAAAGCATAAGATATCATATATTATAGACAAAGCAATCAAACATAATCTTGTAATCACATATAATATAGGAAATATGAGCCATAAGTAATCAAGACATGAATCAATGACTAGATGGTACTCTAAGGATGCTAATAGACAACAAATTGATAAGAAACAAACATAAACACACACAAGTACAAGCACACACATGTAGTAAATCAAACAATCATAAGGCATGCAAGATAACACACAATGTATCCATGTAACCTAAAAGATGTATTATAGAATAAGATATACATAGTCAATGTGAGTAGATCTATATGATGAATGAAAAGTATAAAGGATTTGACTTAAGACCCACTAAAAAGATGACCCTAGTATAGGCATGTCTCAAATGTGATAATTCCCTTAAAGGGTAAGTGCATAGACTTGGGGTATAATTACATTGACATTTTTGATAATGTGATTATGTGAATAAATAATGTGATCATGTTATTTAATTAACTTGATCATGATATTTAAATAATGGCTCAGTAATTACTGAGCCATAACATGATCATGTTATTAAATAATATGATCATATTATTTTGAATAATAATGTGATCATATTATTAACATGATCACATTATTATTGTTTTTAATAATGCATTCATGTTAATAACCTAATCGCATTACCTGTGTCACAAAAATAATGAAACCTAAATGCAAATTCATCATTTTGCGTTCAAGTTTCCTTTACTATCCTCACCTTTCACGATCATGTTTTGTGTGAGAGAGACAGAATATTGACATGAAGATTCTAAATTCATCCTAGGAAGCCACTAATCGATGATGCTACCATGTAGAATAGGAAAGTGCTAAAAATATACAATTGTTAGTTCCCTAATCTTTAGTTATTTTCATTATTTAACCCTATTTTTTTTAGTAATTTTAGTAAATTTTAGTTGTAATTTATTTTTTTGAATAACTCATCATGTTAACCCTCCTAAACCTCCAAATAACCCTCTTGTTCCTCCTCTAAACCCTCCATAAAACCCTCTTGTTCTTCCTCCTATCCCTCCACCTAACTCTCTTATAGTTTCACAAAATCCCCCAGGCAGTTAGGATATTCTAATTGATAGCATTGTGGGAAATAAAATTGAATTAAATAATTAATTGGGAGAATGAGGGATCCCACTTTCACCAACCCCCACTACTACCATTCAGCCAATTCTTAGAGACATTATTAGCTCAATGACTTAAATTCATAGATGGTCTTCATATCATGATTGTTGTAGGTATTATTATACTGGTAAATTTTTAGCACTTGAGGTAAAGAACAAAGATATATCAAAAGCCTCTATTTGTGCCTTATGCATTGACCCAGCCACCAATGTACCATTTTTGGTCATTTCTAAATGTTTTTTAATCCATTACTACCAACATAATTTAATCACAATCAATTTTGGGATCGATGGTGGATGGTGTTTGATTATCCATTGTGTAACAACTATAAGGTCCCATTTTTTTTTGAGAAAATTCTATTGTTAGTTTATCCTCAATGAGATTCTAAACTATTTTGATTATAATGAGTTTCAAGGCTAAGGGAAAGTCTCTACATAGGATCAATAAAATGAATGTTGCACACCTAATTGGTCTACAAGGTTTCATATCCAAAATCCACTTGAGATCAATTTCCCATCTATAGTTTATTAGGTCATGGATATTGACAGTTTGCATGATCTTCATTCACTCAATGATACATTCATTTAGCATACGATTAGGCTCTCATAGACCGATGCTAGAGATATACCACCTAGTGTGCATACCTGACCCCACCCTAGTAATTCTTATGGATCTATGTGCACTAAACCTTCTGATGATAATGGTACTAGTAATTTAGAGGGCTTGGATAATATTTTTATGAGTGATGAGTTTTTGGCATGCATATTTGGTGTGATTTCATCAGCCACTACAAAGATTTGGGTATATTTTATATAATTTTCATGATAAATTTAAGTTATATTTAAAAATTTAATTTTAGATAACATTTGATTTACATATAAATTGAATAATATATATGTTATTTTATATATGATAGGAGGTAATGATGAATTCATCATCACAATCGACATTTAAAGCATTTGATTTGATGAAGCCATTCTTTACATTTTTGAATCTAGCTGCTGGCTCATCAATTACTACATCTATCTCTATTAGGATGACACCTTTTACTTATGTAGAGGTAAAATTTAGCATTAATCCTATGCTCTATGTACATTTAGTCTATATATATTTACATTTTAAGTTTAAGTTAAATTTATATATCAATTATCTTGATGCATAGGTTCTAATAATATTTATTGATATAAATGGAAAGACACACTTACCTATGCCAAATTCGTAGCTCTCATTTTTTCTTGTCTTTCTTTGTCTTCTATCGTCAACCTCTTTATCTCTTTGATCACTTTACATTTACTAGGTATTTCTTGTTCAATCTTACCTACTCAATGGCTCTTAAGCCTCTTTGTATTCACTTAATCATCCTTCACTAATTTAAGTCATTTTACTAATCAACTACCTCTACAATATTTCCTTTTAAAATCAACCTCCTTAGTTCATACTCTATTTTCATGTTCTCTTTCTTTATTCTTCCTCTATTCTTTACAATATTCTTATGTGCTTCCATAGGTTTTCATGATAATTTTATTTTTTCCTTCCATAATACTCATAAGAGCATCTACCTAATCAATTACAACTCATTTCATGCATCCAACCATTCCAAACAACCCCCAAGCTCTAGTGTTTCTTTCCTCTTTAACACCTTCCTTATACTAGCCCTTTTTTTAGGTAAACCTCCTTGTTTTGATTAAACTACAAAGCTCAAAACTAATCCAAACCCACATTCAGATACCCATTTACATCATATAGCTCATTTAGGGACTTTTATAATTTAATTTTCTTTGGATACACCTAGCTCAACACCCCTCAGACTAATTAGGTCTCTTAGGCCTAATTCAAGGCTATTAACTATGAAACCATACCATACAGACTCAAATTGACTCTAAACCTTTAAAATAATCTTCCTCCTATATAAATACATGTGTCCACAAATTTTGATGAATTTTCATTAGTTAAATCACTTATTATCTCATTTTCTAGTTTCAAGCCCTAACTTGGGTTGTCTTAGTCTTGTACCTACCTGAGAGGATAATAAATGAGATAAATGACATTTTGACCCTTATCAAATATTATAAGTCTTGAAATGGATATATCCTTACCCCATGCATCTTTTCAAACTATTAATATTCCTTTCTCAATACCAAATCACTCCCAACATGTAGTTTTATAGAATTTATGTACCCCTCCAACATGACTATGCCAACAAATAAGGATAAAATAAACCCTTAAGACCCTTTACCTTAATTTAAGATAAATTTAAATAATCACACACATGTAAAAAAAATATCCCAAAATATTCACAATACCTTAAATCCTCAACTCTATTTCCAAGAACCATATATGGTCTTTCTTTATGACTATGCAAACTTAGAATTGTTACTATTTTGGATATATAGTCTTTCCATATATTTTGCATTTTATTAATAGTATTGAGACTTTCAATGTGTTTAGATTCATTTCATAGAGATCCTCTATCCCTTACTCATCTTTAAATCATTTATAGTGACACTTTAAATTGACTATGTTATCCTCTTTGTGACTATGCCTAAAGACAAAGTATTGAAACTTGGGTTTCACCACTTTAAACTTGTAGACTATTGAATTGAATATTATTTGACTAGAGATATTAACACCAAGAACTTGTAGACTACTCAATTTAATATTTTATAACTAGAGATATTAGCACCAAAGGATTTATTATAGCCCGCTAGACACTTATTTACATTTCACTCTATCAAAATAAGCTTTACATGTAAGGATAAAGTTCCTGATATGTCTCTTATTCCTTTTCTCTTCCCTACTTTTCCTTGTCAAAGTGATACTATTCTTTCCACCTCCTACTCTTCCACTCACACTTCCTACATGTATTAAAAAAAATTATTACCTCCATTATGCAAACTAATTATTATATTGGCCATTACTTGTTGTATGGAAGTTACACTTCCATAATTCTTGGTTTACATTGTCTTTTTATAATATGCACGTTGAAATGTGATACCATATATATCTTGGTTTACATTGAGAAAAACTTTCCATATATATCTTTGATATTTATATAAAAGTAAGTGAGGCCTTATTTTCATGAATAATTTACGACTCAAGTAGACACTCCTCCCTCTCTATGACCAAGATAGACATAGGCATTGCTACTATAATTTCATCTACATGTGCATTGACATTGTAAAAATATACTTCTTTTAATAGTTTCACTACATACATGGGGAAAATATAACTTATGTGAATGTACTTTGTATTTAGGGTTATTTAATGACATATGATAATCCTAATTAGATGATTAGTATGGAAAATTTTCATGTTTATCTTGTATTTAAAATGCTTATTCAAATATCTAAGCCTACCATTAACTTGTTTCAACATCAAAAATAGATTAAGCGGGACCACGAGCTTAAAGTAAGTGCATGTTTAAATTATTTTTTACTGTAGTTTAAAATTAATTTATTAATAATTGGTTGAATGTATTTTATGTTATTTTGTAATAATACTTGTATTTGAATAGATTCAGTTGCAAGCAAGCTATGAGCATAGGACCCACAATCAGATTTTGGAGTAATCCAAGGCATTAGAGGGGTCTACATCTACTAGTAAGGCATCCTAGGGAGATTCTTCTTAGAGGAAGGCAAAAATAAGGATGTTGTTTTATGAATAGGATGTCTTACATGAGATGTACTTTTTTATGCCTATATGGCAATTTACACATTTTTGGCATTGTATATGCATATATGACATTCACCCAACATTAGATAATGTGTAAATGGATACATTTTTTTGTATACCTATCATGGAAATCCATGTATTATTGACATTGTACACGTATTCCTATATTGTATTCCTATCAAGGTTGATGCATAAATTTGGGGGACAAAAAACATGACAATCTCCCAACTTTGTAATTTTTTTTACAAAAGGCATATGCCCTTTTAAAAAAAAAACTAAGTCTAAGGATTTTTCTTGAGCCTCAAGGGCATACGACCTTTTCAAAGGGCATATGCCCTTTATAAAGTGTGTTTGTCCTTTACAAAGGACATTTTCCCTTTGTAAAGGGCGTACACCCATTATAAATCATAAAAAACATATGTGCTTTCTCTTATTTTGTTTTTGACATAGTTGAAAGTGAAAACCTATGGCCAAGAAAGTTTGAGGAGATTTTTTTTTTTAATAAATTTACAAATTGATGCATGTATTTTGACGTTTCATCCCACCAATAGGATTCAACATTGGATTACTTCAAATCAGGTATGTTATTTTTGTATTTTTTTTCTATTTATATTTATTTATTGAACTATGATTTTGAATTTAAATTTGTGTTGGATTTTTTACATTGGTGAAAAAACCTATATTTTTTTTAAAAATTTGATACACAAGTTTGATGGATCCATTTCTTGAAGAAAATATTAGACAAAACCCTGAAGAGTTTGATTTTGCACAAGAAAAAGTTGAATTTTATGAGCAATAAATTATAAACGTCAATAATTAAAAATAATTATTAATGATTTGCATCACTCTTCAACTGGTAGTGCATAAATTTTACTTGCCAATACATTAGAGTCTATTTTTAATGAAGTGGGAAATGTGACTTCACAACTAGATGCAATGTTACATCAAAGAAAGGTTTTGAAACAATTTTATTCCAATAAATTACCATATGAAGATGTGAATAAAAATATAACAAAAAATATTTATGTGCTTTATTTATTAAACCTAGAACTAACCAACCTCCATCAATGAATTGTAAACACATTAGTATTGATTGGTGTGTTCATGAGGAGATTAAAAATACCTTTTCTGATAGGTGGTGGATGGTGTTTGATGAGCCTCCATGTAACAATAAAGAGGCTCCATTATATTTTTTGAGAAAATTATATTGTGAATTTGTATTGCAAGCAGTTCTAAATTATTTGAAGATGAAGGTATCCCAAAGTAGGGGAGGTGGGTCTTCACTTGATAGATATGGTACTAGGCTTGACCAAAACCATCATAATAAAGCTTTGAGAAATAGAGGAACAATATCACATGCCTCTATTCCTAAAATTTTGCATCATAACATACAGATGGGCACCCTTGAGGTAGTTACTAGTTTGACATAAGTTATGATTGATCATGGTATGTATACTTTGAAGACTTATACTCAACCTACAAGTGGTGGTAGTGGTAGTGGTGGTGTTGGTGGTAGTGGTAGTGGTTCTAGTGGTGGTTTTGGTATAGGTGATAGTGTCCCTTCTCCTACTCATGTTATAGTTCATGTGCATCAGTCACATCATGTGAGAGGAAGTGTAAAGGACCTCCTATTTAGATGAGACATAAATAGAGTTAATTAATGAAGAATAGTATGCTAGAGTATATGTCATCTTTATATATTTAAATAGTCTCAAAAACTAGCATGTCAGAGCATATGCCACATCTAAATGCTTCAATAGTGCATGACACTAGCATTTCAGACAATATGTGAGATGTAGTATCTTTAGAGACTCCTAGCAGGATATACCAGGCTCCTGTTGTAGAGGATACTTCACCATATGAATTTGATACATAGGTTTAATTTTAATTATAGTTTGTTTATGTTTGTAAAAGAATATTAAGTTTATTTTCTAATACATATGTTTACTTAATTGACTAATTTATTTGACTAAATTTGTTTGTTATATGTATCTAGTTGATTGTTGATATTTTAGGTACCTTAATAGGCCTTGACTCTATTGTATAGGCCACAATTAGCACAAGTTTACCTTACACATAGTTTTGTAAATTTTTAAATTACATATTTATCTATTTACATGTTTATTATCCTTTGAACAAAATACTCTATTTAATATATATTATAGTCATAGATTTTTATCATGTTCATTTTAGATTCACATATTATAGTTTTATTGGTTTTATAGATGATGAGGGATGTTATGGGCACTACTCATGGATAAAAAAAGGTTTAGGTGATGTTGTTTCTACATCGTAAAATCCATTATCTCGATAATAGGTTATGATTTAGGGATAGAAGTTGGTGAGAACAAATAGTTTAATTCTTTTTCTCTTTAAGCAATGATATTTTATGTCATTTAAATAATTTTATGCAATTATAGATCTAACAATATAGGTATGATCCATAGGATTCCCCATCGTAGATGTACATGCAGTCTCATAGCCCTAGACAACCATTTAGATGGAATATGGTGAGTGTAGAATCATTTTATAAAATTTTACATTCTTGAAAAATTTATCAAATTTTCAATATACAATTTTAATGCATTAATTTTTATATTTTATATGTTGTGCAGAGACAACAATTTTCATCATTTGTTAATGAAATAATGGATGACTCACAACCTAAGAGAAAATTATCTCCTCATATTGAGGCATCCAACACCATTGGCTCTATATCTATGGAAACAAAGCATAATTTATTTGGAGCTAATTAGGAGCAAGAGAGCTAGTTGTTGTGTTAGGGATATAGTTGTAGCCATAGTCTATTTTGTATGCCGATATGGCCCATATTATATGCCCATTGGCATATATTATCTATGTACATTATTGTAGGCACGATCAATTTTTTATGCTGATATGCCCCACATTGTATGCTTATATGGCGTATTTTGTCTATGAACATGTTATGGTCTACATTTTTTCTTGATATATGTTATATTATTTATGTTAAATTATGACATAAGAATTTACATGTATCACATATATATTATTAGATAATATGATTCCTTTACCTATGTGTATTTTTTATTTTTATAATTTAATGTTTGCACTTATTATTGGTTAATGGTTGAACTATTACTTCATATGGGGTTAAAAAAATCACATTATTCCCTAAGTTAGGTTGTTTGAATCATTATGTATATTTTAAATTTACATGTGATATTTTTTATTTACTTGTTTCATTTCGATTTAATTATATATCAATTTTCAATTGTGATGTTTAAGTGGGCTTGGGATAAATTTTATGGACATGTAAATATTATAAATTATACTTGATCATAAATGTTATGAGGTCTAGTGATGTACTTGTGTATGTATTCATCCCCTACTTGTCCATAAAATAAACAAATATAATTATATGTGTCCATATAGTCACTATGGCCTACTTATACATGGTTTAATGTTGACATTGATAGCCCTCTTTAGACTATCCAAAAAATTACAATCTTGGCAAGGCAAGAATATAGACACAAATGAAGAGACGTAAGCAACTTTGATATTTGTTGAATATTATATTAAACTTGAGGTTATATTTTTATGATACTTAAATAAATATTAAATCTTTATCTCAATATGGAAAACCAATCCATATATTGGTTTTGTCTATTTAAAATCAAAAGACTCAAAGCTTTCTACATGCTAATTAAGCCTAAATGCCTCAAGAGGATCAAAACAAGAAATATTTGAAAATAGGGGTATAGATTAATCTAAAATAATTTATCACAATATTTTTAGGTGACTCAATTTTTTTAATGCCTCACAAGGTCTGCTACAAATAATTTTATCAAAAACCTCTCATAGACTTACTAGTCTTAGTGTTGCTCTAACATGCCAAAACCCATTTTGTATTGAATTACCAATTCAAGACACCATAGACATATGTATTTAGGTGTTTTATGAGTTATAAATGAATAAATAAAAGTTATATATTTTGAATTTTAATATTTTAACCAAAAATTCATAAAATCATGTTTTGTCTATTAGGCCTAATTACCCTCTAGTAGGTCAAAACTCAAGATATAGTTTTATTAAAACAAATGATCCTTTAATGAGGTTTGTACAAATGCATTAAAGGTGTTTCAACCTTTATTTATATTTTATATACTCATTTTTTAAGTTTCTAAACCAATCTCTCTCCTCAATGTCAAATAAACATAGAAAATAGGGTATCTCTTACACATACGTGATTGGTTGGAGGAGCCCAATCAATTGACTATATATGCGAACACATTTGTATGGGAATTTTTAGAAGAGAAAAAAAAATTTACAATATTTGTTGGGCCTTGAGAGAACTTTTTTTAGTAAATTAGAGGCATCCCTGAAGAGAATTCACTCATCCTTAAGTGTGAAAAATGAGAGAACTTCAATCACACGTTACATGAGAACCATGAGGGATAGAGATGAAACATCAACTCCTACACATGCAAGGATGAGTCCTATAAGAAAACCTATGAGGATTTTATCTAACTCAAGATGGATGAGATGTAACAATGAAGTTTCTCTCAGCCAAATCTCTCAGAATGAGCCAAAGTTGGTCAAGGGCCGTAGAATATGACTCAACAACCCAATCGATGAACCATCCATGGAGACACATCTATATGGGTGTTTTTAAGCTATAATCACCTTTGTCTAATCTTGATCAGGCTTTGAGAGTGAATGTTATAGTTGATCAAAGGCATCCTTTAAGATAATTCACTCATCCTTGAGTGTGCAAAATGAATGAAATTCATTCTGTATGGCTTTTATTCTTAAATGCATTTTTCCATACACATTGACAATTATGTTGAACTAATATTTTTGAAATTTTACCTTCTATAGGTTCTATTATTTTTTCATCTATTTCAACCAAATACTTTGGTGATCATCTTATTATCCTTGAAGGTATGGGGTGGTGTTAACACTTCAACCATAGTATGGACATTAGAGGGTTGACTATCTACATTATAATTTATAGGAAAATTGAATCCATCTTCACTAGGAGACACATGATTCAGGGTCATTATTTGATGTTGATTACCATCATACTCAAAATTTTCATTATGAATGGATGTTTCATTATATTATGTTTGTCCATATGTTTCATCATTCATTACAAACTCATTATTTGCATGCTCTATATTTTGAATTTCATCTTGAAAAAAAGATTGGCTCAGTTATCATATCTAATTTTAAGACATACATAAACTAAATTTTATAAAATTGGGCATGTGATTTTCATTAGAAGTATTAGCTAATGTAAAAGAAGAACCTTCACCTTGACTATAAGCCCTTATGGATGCTTTCCTATTTACTTGTCTTTTTCTTTCATTTTCTCTTTTCTCTTTAATTTCCTCATTTTCTAGCTCTTTGATTGGCCCTTTAGATGGCTTCTTAACCCCATATTTATCTTTGCCAAAATAAGACAATTGTATTTAAACTTGAAGAATTTATAGTGATTAAAAAAAATAATAATTCACCAAATTCATATAGTTGCATTAGAAAAAATAGTTTATAATTCGAAAGAATAAAGCAAATGACTCATTTTCATGGGAAAGGCAAAAGGAATTCATGAATCATAAAGGGTGTGCATGATTTTAAAATCATGCACAACTTTTGGGATCTAAAGACAAATAGGTAGAAATATTCAATAACCCAATAGTAGTTGTGCAAAAGGTGTATGCTCTTTTCATATTAGATTTTTTCCCCACTTTCCCTCTAATATTACCTCATTTTAGACTTGGGGGTCCTGAAGCTGGCCAAACTCTATCATGGACCAGCCAAGGGAATTTATAAGAAATTTAGGGTTATTTTCCTTTTTATCAACAAATCTGATGATGTAGATTTTATTAGTTTAAAAAAAATAAGGGTCTCTAGAGGGAAAATAATAGCTTTTGAATATATAATTTCTTTTTTAATGTTAGAATATTATTTATAATTATTGCTTAATTTTGATATAACATACCTCATTATAGTCTATATACGTATTGTCACAAACTCCCTTATAACTTTTTGAATATTAATTGATTCTTATAAAACTTATATCTCAACAATCTACACATTGTCAACTATGCCTTAAATTTTTTTATTTTCATGAAGTTGAGGTCAAAACATTGTGTTTGTACACTTGTTTTAATTTTTTGACTATTTTGACTTATAAAATTATTTAAATATTATATATAATAAAAAATTAATGAAAATATTCTTAACAATCTTCAAATTTCACTTATCTATATATAAACTTTCGTACAAAAATTCAATCATTTACTCAGAAAAAGTGTGTTCGTACACATGCACTCTCCTTATATTTTTACAAAAAATGACCAACTTATTATCATAAATACATCTATTTTTCACACTCTTATCATCTAGGTATTATAAAAAATTATATATTTAAAAACAACATTCAAAATGCCATAATTCATGTTTTTATGACATTGTCAAATTCCTTTTTGAAGTATCTCTAACTTTCTCTCCAAGTTCAACTATTGTTATTTTTAGAAAAAAAAATGTCACTTTATACCCACCTTTTGTCCCTCATTATCCTTCATCTACCCATCATGGAAATCTATCTAATTTATATTCAGTTTTTATTTCATTGTGTGTTATTATATAGTGTTGCTTGATATTCTAAACTATTATATATCGGATCTCTTATTTAATTTTTTACACAAATAAGGATTAATTTTTTTTTTCAATACTATAAATCTTGAATCTCCCATATTTTTTAAAAATTAATGTTTTTATTTCATTGTGTGTAGTGGAAATGACCAATGACACTCTTATCAATTTTGCATTTGTCATCACCCATTTACAAATTTTCAATTGATCATTGACACAACTTTATTACACTTAAAACCCATACCCAATCATGTTCAAACTTGTATAATGTAAAGAAATAAAATCATTCATAAATCCCTACAAATTTCTTGCTTGGATAACTATAATTGTAAGTTACCTGATATTTAACCTTCACCTAGATCTAATGCCTTTTTTACTAGATTTTCTTGAAACTATGTCTACTTCTTATATGCTTTCTATGATTCTTGTTCCTTTATATTTTCCATCACCTCTTGAGTAATCTCTATCAATACTTCTTCTCCACTGAACTCCTTTTGGTTACCATGTATATGGTCTAATTCTTCATCTTTGGAGTTTTATCTTTGCTCAAATTACAATATAAACTTATGCCTAACCTTGAATATAATGTCTTTAGTCTAATAAAAGGAAACCTTAAGGACTTTAAATATAATATTCACTCATGAGACAATGATCCATCTTTGGCCAAAATCCTTTATCATCCCCTAATACCACCTAATGCATAGTTTAATATTATATATTTAAGAAGGATATGAAATTATTATACATATTTTCTAAGATCATGAAGAATTATAACCTCACTTATCCACTCTTTTTCTCAACTTGATTCAAAATCCACTCTCAAACAATCTTATTTTAAACTAGTCAATTACTCATTATGTCTGCTCTTAACTAGTCATTAATCTCTTAGATCTACTCTCCTTATTTTGAATAATATTCTTTAAGACACTTTGGATAGGTATTTGGAAAAATCAATGATTTATATAGGTGTCAAAAATTATAATAAATAAACCAATTAATTATAGGTCTCTAAGATATTGATCTCTCATTCTCAAATTCTATCTTTTTAAGTTTATAGTTCTCTAGACCTAGTTATTGCTCTAGTAGATCAATTTCTCAAAATAATTTTTTTAGCTCTTAAAATTTATATTTCTAGTAGATTTTTATTAATTACAACATGTTTTAACCCTTACCCAAGTTTATAAAACTCAAATCAACCAAAAATTCATCTTGCCTATGTTTTAACATGTTTTACAGATTGAAAGTTTAGTAGAATTGTTGTTCTGATGCTTCTAATATTGGGACAAACCCCCCACCCATTTTGGCCTCAAGAACTCACTTCTCAATACAATAAAAATGTAATTTTTAACCTAATTTCAAGCATGTGTAAAATGAAACTTGTAAGTCATCTATGTGAACCATCAAATATCTTCCTTACCTATTTAAGCCCTATAATCACATCCCAAATAAATCATGTGGAACCTTTGAGAGTAATTCATTAGACAAGTTGCAATGATGGGTCTAAAAATGCAACATTTTGGCATTGAACAAACAACTTCTTGAGCTCTAACTACCATTTCTACCTCTGAAATCTCCACCTAGGAATTTATCACTTATATCACATAAAAATAGGCAAATTACATGTTATCACACAATCAAAATATTCAAATCTACCCAAAAGTACATTTTCACTACCATGCTAGAACACAAAAACATTGACAATAAATGTTGTCAAAGTTTAAATTATGATTGTATAACTATATTTTCAATGTTTCCTAACTAGAAACTAACACTACCAACACATTCGTGGGGTGGATAACATCTAGGACTAGGTTCTTGACCTCCCATCAGGCTCAATCAACAAATCCACCACCCATTCTAGCCTCAAGAATGCCCTTTCCAATACAATAAAAATGCATTTTTTAGCTTTAGTTCAAACACATGTAAAAAAAACTTGTAAGTCATTTTCTAATCTTTGATCACATCCAATTTGAGCTTAGATCATGTCCAACCTGAGATTCTCTTAGATTTAATAATATATAATTATCTATTGATAGTGCGAACCATGTGAAGGTGGAAGCTTATCTAGCACCATTAACCTACAAAAAAATGTTAGTAATTAAAAATGAAATGCATATGTACTACTTATAAAATAAAAACATTTAATAAAATTTATTACATATACATTAAAAAATCCAGCATACCTACGTATTTGAATCCAATGAACCACTAGGATCTACTCTAACCTTGATATTATCAAGAATAGCTTCATGGTCTAACTCTCAAACTTTCCATAGTTTTCTATTTAATGGCCTCCCATGATATTGGTGTAATTAAATATTCATTACAAGAATAAAATTTGAATAGTTTAGTATGTTTTTATGTATTTAAAACTCTTTAACCAACCATTGATCTGAATATTTTATAAGATATCATCAAAACCAAATTTTAGTGACTATCACTGACCTAGTAAGACAGTCAATATTTTCTCCATCTATAACTAGGTAAGTCAATTTTGTATTTCTCTCTACACACCACCACAAGTATTAATCAGTTCCCTCTTCATTATCATCATCTATAATAACATCAAAAACATGCCCTATATCACAAAAACCCATTTAGCTATATAATGAGAATAAATTATACATAATGAAAAATATTCTACTTGGTTGCACTAGATCAAATACATGATCAAATCCATCTGATGATATCATATTTGTAAGTTGAAATGTTGTTGGAACCTGTTATGTGTTAATTAGAATTAAAGGTTTGGAACTCCAATTATCCACCCACTCTTGTGACTCACACTCATTCCAAATAGAGTCCATGCATGCAAAACAAAAACATGTTAAATTTGAAATGTTGTTGGAACCTGATATGTGTTAATTAGAATTAAAGGTTTGGAACTCCAATTATCCACCCACTCTTGTGACTCACACTCATTCTAAATAGAGTCCATGCATGCAAAATAAAAACATGTTAAGCATCTCATATGAACAGTCCAAAAACTTGCATTTGAATTACAAAATGAGTGGAGGTCACTTGAATATATTAAAGTCACATAATCCTCATACTTTACCAAGTATTCTTCTTCTATTAACTAGAAATGTCTATGAATAGTAGAATTTAGTTAAGCACCAGAACACATGTTTTCATTACACCATTCAACCATAGTTTTTACATTTATAAAATGATGTTTACATTCAAATTATAACTCCTCCTTTGTAATAGCTCTTTTTACACATACTCTAGCATTGTCATGTCTCTATTTTTCATGGCCAACCTCAATGAAACTCCAAATATGTTCTACACCACTGGTAACATGTATCCTACTCAACCAATAAAACATTCATGAATTTTTGAATTGTGATGTACAATTATTTGACCAAATGTAATGTTGATTGAAAGTAATATTCCTCTAAATCATCTATACATATAACTTCTAAAAATAATCTTGAACATACTTTGAACAATGTGATTGATCATCACTGTTATAGAAATGGTATCGTTAACAATGAAAATTATTTTGTCAACTAATCAACCCTTTTACCTATTATAAATGTTAATTTAGAATTGTACTAGTCTAATAGTAAGGTTATAAATATTTGATTACGATCCTAAGATGAGAGGGGTTTTCTAAATGTTTTGGGAAAAATAAATACATTATTGAATATAACATATTCCCTTATAATTTTAGAAATCCACTTATCAAATAATGAATTAGTTCCGATATGAATGTGTAATCTATCCTATCTAACAAAGAAAGTCTATGAACAATATAACCTCTTAAAGGAATAAATATTATTTAGTAATGTAATACATTCTCATGTAATATCTTGATGTTGTACTAATCTCTTCCAAATAACATCAAAACAATAAACTAGAAATATAAACTAAAATAGAATTAAGAAGCAACTCAATTTGTAAAAGATTTTCAATAAAGTAAGCAACTAGACATAACTCAATAAATAAAGATAAAACAGACATGATAGCTAATAAATATGAGATAAAAAACTAATAAAAGAAATAAAAATATTAAATCTAAATTAAAATAAACTAATCTAACTATTGTATTATCAATTTACACCGTTGGAAAGAGTTCTTCAGGCTCTCTCCAATTGAGCTACATAATGGGAACAACCGTGACATGTGGGTTTCTTATGGTGAGGTTGAGCCTCTAGAGAAGGTTGGCTTCCTTTTGGATCTATCACCTAAACTAATCTCTAACTTGGAAAAGGGAGAAAAATAGATAAAATACATGAAAACATGTAAACAAGGTGATACACCAATGTTTTGAATGATTATGCCTACACAAGACTCACTATGAGACCCTATCAAGACTTTCAAACATCACTTCATTCACCCTTTGACCAACTTCCTCATAAGTATTTCACTAAAATGCAATAACTAAATATTAATCTACTATGAGAGGGAAATTATCCACTTCCAAACTAATCAACAAACTATATATGCACTTAGAATGGCCTATGAGAGTTATCAAATACTAAATGAAGGTGAGGAAATTTACATAGAGGCAAGGAAATCATACATTAACTTAACCACATTAATAAATTCAAAGAACACACCTCAATTTAGCTTGTAAATGGATCAATTCAATCTTTATTGCATCAAATAGGTGTTATAGTACAATTTTGGCATAGTCAAAGCATAAGAGCCTCTGTCTCTAAGAAGGATATTCAAGAGTTATCCCTTTTCAATACGAAATAAAATGGAATATTTAAGAGAAGGGGAAGAGAGATAGGTAACTAGGAAAATAGAAAAGTAATAAATGAAGCTCAACTACTTTTGACTAATTAATGTTGATTTGAGGATGTTAACTCATGATCTAACAAATAGGAACAAGTTCATAAGGGTCTTAAAACAATAAATGGTCAAATGTCTTCCTCAATCATGTTTGATGTTTTTCACATTATTAGGCATTTACTTGAGCTTGCTCATTGATTTTCATTCTGACATTTCTTACGCAACCATCATTCTGCCATTACTTTTAAATCTTGAATATATATCTATTATGGATGAAAACCAATCACCCTATTGTTTTTCATGTAGTCATGATTAAAAATGAAGATTTGTAGCCTAGGTTTTCTTGAATTTGAACAAGACATAAAACCTACGTCTAGAATCTCTTAAAAGGATTTATAGGGACTTAATGGCATTAGATGGCTTTGTAGGACCTACTCTTAATGATCTAGATCATATTTGATCTTGAATTTATGTGGTTGCCTACCTAAAGTGGGGAAAACCCACATTCCAACATTTATACCTTTGTGGCCTTACTTTGGGCTACGTGTTCCATTTAAATACCTAACTATTTCAAGTTTGGACACATGGTCATATCATATATCCTTTGAAGATTTGATCAAATCTACCCCATTGATTCTCATGGGAGTTATTTTAGCTTTGACCATCATTGTTGCCATTGATCTTGACCTACCTTCAATATCATGATACTTGGTAGTCTCATGTTCATCTTGTGGGTCCTATAGTTAGATCTACATTCGACTCACACACTTATGCCATGTGGTGACCTCATGTTTGATTTAGTCTCCTTGACTTTTCCACCTTTGATCTATACCATTTATATACTTGAACACACTCTGTCAATCTTAATTTGGAGTTACTATGATTGAGACACTTGGTATCTTTTCATTCATTCACAGGATCCACTGACACTTTGACCTTGAGCTCACCAGAATCTTGTTCCAATGATCTACGTAGACCCACTAACTTCATTAATCACCATGCACTATTAGATATTCATTGATTCATTTGAGATATCTCCACTTGTCTACTCCATGTTCATCCTCAAGAACATTTTAATCTAAATAGTTATTTTAGGATGTCTGAACTTGGCATCCCCTTGCACACGTCATTATGTTAATTCAACTTGGAATACTTTTATCTTGAGATAGAAATCTCATCAAGACACTAATTTTGTAGGGGATGTTCAAGGCATGAAAAAAATTATCTTCATGTAGTCCTTTGACCTTGATGGGATTCCCAAGTATCTTTATTAAATGCATTATCAATCTGATCTATTCATTCCTACATGATGTGCTATGATGGTTTGGTCCCTTAATATTTCCAAATTTACACTTTAAGCTTGCTTAAAGTGTTTCAAAAGCTACAAGTGACTTGATCTTCTCTTCAAGTCTATTTTTTACTTTTGACATTGGATCACTCTTCAATTAGGAACCTACTCATATTCTCCCTCTATAGCTACAAAACTTTCTTATGTGGGCCAATTTTGGCCAATATCTTTGGTGACCTAATTGTGGGGCATACCTGCTATGCTTGAGAACCTAGAATATTTTCTTTGTCTAATCCATTGGTAATAGGGGGTCATAAGTCTCTATCTTCTAGCTAGCATGAAACGATACAAGGATGCCCTTGCATGAAAACCCCTTCTTGAAGTAACACGGATAAAAATAAACAAAACTAACAATGTGCCCAAGGCACTTATGGAAAGGAACACAACAAAAAATAAATGTGCACAAGGCACTTAGAGTAAAACATAAAAATACTCTAATGTGTATAAGGATTACATTTATAATTATTTTCCTGCTAGATCAAATGGGAAACAATTATCATTATTCACTTATTATGGACCAAGATGTAAAATACCTTTATTTTGAGATATCATGCTACATGGGCTAAGATGCCTGATTGATGACTCTTTTTGATTGCTCTCCAATAGAAGAAATGAGATAAACATGTCTCCAATATAGACATACTTGTCTATTTTTACAAGGCTTACCTCATGTTGGACTATAGGATAATTTATATCCTTCTCACTTGATGGCACTTTTAAACATGGAGGTTGACTATTTAGGCTTAGGCAAAATATTTCTAATTCATCTAAAAAGGTAGCTTCTTCTTGGTCATCTGGGACAATGCCAACCTCAACACCATATTTGATTTTATTACTTTGAAAGGATAAATATTATAGATCATGAACCCATCTAAGGTTTAAAACATCATATTCTTATGGCTCTTGATCTAACCATTCTTCATTATTCTTGAAGACATCAGTACTGCATTCAATGGGTAATTCATCTTGAGACTAGTCAACTTTTGTAACCTAATTTACAAGTTCATTTTCATGCTTTGGGGAAGGCATAGGCTAGTTTAGAACCTCTACCTAGTCCATGAAGTCATGGTACAATTGTTTCCATGCTTCATCCTCATCCTCTTTTTCCTCTACTTCTTTCTCATCTTCATCCTTACCTATACCAAATGGAAGTTCTTAAAATAAATCAATATCTCTTTCACTCTCAGCTACTACCTAAATACACATCTCTAGATTTTCTCCCTTTGAATGATGTGAACTACATATCATGACCTATTCCTCATATATACCTATATTATCCTCTTCAATCTCACCTATGACTACAAAATCTCCCTCTATCTTTTGTAAAATAGGCTCTTCCTTTGAATGGGAGATGATGGGAGGGTGAACATTTTCAATTTTCTTGAAGCTTAAGAGAGTGTGCTTCCAACTAGAGATTTTGAATGGTATCTTTGGTGGTTCTTGAGGGAGATATAAAGAGCCATGTAATTCTTGTAGGGAAGGCTCATTGAGCTAACATAACACCTCTTTTTCTTGAACTCGTTCCTAGATTGCCTTAACTAGCACCCCCTCTTTCTTTTATATGACTTTTATGACTAATTTCCATGATGTAAATGTGTAAGGTGCAGCCACCTTCTCTTACTTTTTCCTTATCTTCAACCCTAACTCTATGATTTGCCTATTTATATTCTCTTGGAATAACTTCTCCATAAAGTGGTCTTGAGGAAGATGAGTGGAATCTTGAACCTCAACAATAGGCTACCCAATAATAGTCCCCTTTTATTCTTTGAAATTTTTCTTGGATTAAATTCCAAGAAGGGAAGGTCTGAGGATCACATGAAGGACTTGGAACACTAAAAAGGTCATTTAGAATGGTCTCTTTAGGAAGAATGGGTGGCATATATGAGGGTTGAGAAGACACATAAGGTTGATAGAGTTGGACTTATTATTCCTCATGGTTTCTTAGGTCATCCTCAATGATTTGAATGAAACCAATTACATCCATCATCTCACCTAAGAATTTTTCCAATTTACCCTCTCAAAAGGTGCCCATTCCTTTTCAATTAGTTGTAATGGATCTCTCATGACATGAATGATATGATTAAGGATATCTTAACCATTTCCCCTTTGTGTATTAAGATATATCATATATTTTTTATATCCTAAGAGAACTTGTTTCAAACATGAAATGGATTGGTTTGAGGAGTAACTAGGGACATTTTGAGCTTGACAAGGCTAATAAATCTTGAGAGCCACTTGAGTTTAATCCATGAACATTTCTAATCTGATGTGAAGGATGTTGATATAGAGAATAAGCATATTAATCAAAACATGGTTGATTATACATACCAAATAATGATGATTAGGAAATTGGGCTACTTATACCAACTGATAAATACTTGGAGTCATCATTTATGTTTACACACATGCCTCGAAAGGCTGATTGGATGAAGAAAAAAAAAAACTCTTCACTTAGTGGACAATAAAAGTGGTCCCATTGGGCATGCCAAAAACTATTGTAGAATAAATTTTAACCCTTGGATAGGGTTAATTGAGCTACACAATGGGAAAAACTTAAAGATGTGGGTTTCCTATGGTGAGGTTGAGTCTCTAGATAAGGAAAACTTCTATTTGGATCTATCACCTATACTAATATCTAACTTCGAAAAGGGAGATAAATAGACAAAATGCATGAAAACATGTAAAAGAGGTGATAGACCAATGTTTTGAATGTTTATGCCTATATAAAGTACACTATGAGACCCTATCAAGACTATCAAACATCACTTCATTCACCCTTTGACTAGATTCCACACAGGTATTTCACTAAAAGGTAAGAACTGGCTATGAATCTAGCATGGGAGGGAAATTTTCCACTTCTAAACTAATCAACAGATTATATATGCACATAGAATGACCTATGAGAGATATAAAATACTACATGAAGGTAAGGAAATTAATATAGAGGCAAGGGAAACATACATTCACTTAACCACATCAATGAAATCAAAGAACACACTTCAATTCAGCTTGCAAATGGAGGAATTCAATCTTTATTGCATCAAATATGTGTTACAGTATAATTTTGGCATAGCCAAAGTATAAGAGCTTCTATCTCTAAGAAGGATATCTAAGAGTAAACACTTTTAAAAGGGAAAGAAAATAGAATATATAGGAGAAGGGGGAGAGAGAGAGGAAACCGGGCAGATAGTAAAATAATAAATGAAGTTTAATGACTTTTAACTGATTAGCATTGATCCAAAGATGCTGAAGCATAATCCATCAAATAGGAGCAAGTACATAAGGGCCTTGAAACACTAAATTCTCCATTGTCTTCCTCAATAATTCTTGATGTTCTTCAAATTATCAAGTAGATACTTGAGCTTGCTCATTGATGTTCCTTCTAACATTTCTTACACAATCATCATTCTATCATTGCTTCCAAATCATGAATATATATTTATTATGGATAAAGACCATTCACCCTATTGGTTTTCATGTAGTCATGATTGTAAATGAATATTTTTAGGCTAACGTTTCTTGAATCTAAATGACACGTAAAACCTATGTCTAGAATATCCTAAAAGGTTTTATAGAGCTTTAATGGCATTAGATGGTTTTTCAGGGTCTGCTCCTAGTTATCCAAATTATATTTAATCTTAAATTTATGTGTTTACCTACTTGGGGTAGTAAAAAATAATATTTCAATATGTTTACCTTTATGGCCTTCCTATGGACTACTTATTCTATCTAAATACATGACCATTTCAAGTTTGGACACATGGTCGTATCCCATATCCTCTAAATATTTGATCAAATCTGCCCCATTGATTCTCACAAGATTTATTTTGGCTTTGACCCTCATTGCTAGCATTGATATTGATCTTACTTTGAGATCATTCCAATTGGTAGTCTTGCATTCATTTTTTTAGCCCCACAATCAGATCTACATCCATCTCATGTGCTTACACCACATGGTGACCTTGCGTTTGATTCAGGATCTTTATCTTTTTAACCTTTGATATATATTGTTTATCTTCTTGAATGAGATATATTGATCTTAATTTGGAGTTGTCATGATTGGAACACTTAACATATTTCTATTTATTCTTGATATCTACTGACCATTTGACCTCATGCTGATTGTTTATCTTTGATTTCATGATTAATCATACTCCATTATCTACCTAAACCCACTGAATTCATTGATCACCATGCACTATTAGATCTTCATCAAGGCATCCAATATCTCAGCACTTGTTATCTCCATGTTCATCCTTAAGAACATTTGAATTTAAAGGGTTATTTTATGATGATTGAACTTGACATCAATGTGCACATCTCATTCTACTAGTTCAACTTTGAAGACTTGTATCTTGAGATTAAAAGCTCATCAAGACACTAATTTTGTAGGGAACATTTAAGGTATAAAAAACATCATCTTCATTTAGTCCTTTGACCTTGAGGGGCCTCCTAAATATACTTATTAAGTGCATGATCAAGTTGATTTGTTCATTCCTGAATGATGTGTCATGACGGTGTGGTCCCTTAAGATTTCCAAATTTAAATTTAAGCTTGATTAAAGTGTTTCAAAAGCTTTGCAAGTGACTTGATCTTATCCTAAAGTCTATTTACTCCTTGTTCCATTAGATCACTCTTCAATCAAGAACTTTCTCAACTTCTCTCTCTAGACCTAGGCAAGTTTCTTATGTGGGCTAATTTTGGCCAACACTAACATTAATTTAAAATAAGAAATTAAACTAATCTAAACTAACTAAATATAACTCTATATTATTATAGAAACTAAACCAATCTAAGCAAAATTAACTTAAAAGAAAAGAAAGAGTAAACAGTAATCGAATACAAATTAAAATTAAAAATATATAAAATAAATAAATAAAACATAAACAAAATTAGAATAATTAGAGTTTAAACTAAAATTAAATTAAACTAAGTCAAAGTCAAATCCAAAGTAAAGTAAAATATAGACAAAATCATGTGAGTCTAAACAAAGAGAGTTGTCTTAGCAAAATAGATTGATTTTATTTCATAAACCAACATCTTGTTTACAAAATATCTTAAGTGATAACTTTTATAATCAAATAGATCAATGAAATGTCGTAAAAAATGAATTTTTCATCATTATTCAGGTTAAATACTTAGATTCTACACATAGGACTACAAAGAGTAATCATCCAAAGATGTTAAATTTGACAAAATTTAGATAATATTTTATAAATGATAATATAAAACTAGATATAGTTATGTTTCTTAAGCAATTTACTCAACCATCAAAAAAAGTACCACTTGGTTTATCCAAAAAAAAAATGTTATCTCAGTGAAGTTTCATAGAAGAGAGAGAAACAAATGATCAACTTTACAGTGTATTTATTTTCAATACCTATGTTGTCGCCCCTCTTTAAAGGAATCCTTTATCTCCTTTTATACTTCAATGATTGAAGAATTTGTAACTCACATTAGCTAGTTACTAGTTTACTTAACTAATTAAATTTTACAAATCAATTAATTTTGAAAATTATTAGTTAATGTTTAATTAAGACTAAAAGTCTTAAGGGATCAGAATATAGACTAGGTATTTCCTAATGGGTGGGGACCCTTTAATCAGTTAATAATAAAATAGAATAACATACTTCAATAAATAATAAGTCAAAGTTAATGAAATTTTTATTTATATTAAATTCATATGCATATAATCAAAAATTACTTGGGTATACTATATATATAAAAAATAAAAAGTCTATTGTGTTTTCAAATATCATAACCAAAGTATCAAATCTGAAAATCAAAGTATAAAAATTTGATAGTAATTAAGTTTCATCAATTTAAAGTTCAACTATTAAAATAAAATTTATCTTTATAACAACCAAAAGTCATCAAAATTAGAAAGGACCTCAATCACTAGTTTTCTTTGCTCATTCAAACAATCATTATATTTCATTTCCACTATAGGAAGCTGAACCAACTTCATTCTTGAATCACTTGCATAATCATCCACCTCCAACTTCAACCACTTTACAACTCTGATATTAGTTAGAGTGTTTGATTGATTCTGATTATTTGAACATTTGTCTAAAGTGGTTGGATGAATTACAAGAAGTGTTTTTTCAAGACTGAGTTTTTTACAACGTAAAATAGGAATTTTTTGAAGTGATGAGGGTTAGAGAAAGAAGTTAGGGATAAATTCATAAAATTATTAGTAAGTGTTATTTCATTATCTAGCTGAGTTGGTTCATTAGCATGGTGAACTCTATATAGGGTAGGTGACTGAATCGGGAGGTGATTTAGATTATATTACAATCGATGGGAAGAACTATTATGATATTGAGACTTGGCTCCAAATATATGGAAAAAAAATACTCAATGACCCCTATGATTTTTAGGATGATAGGGAAAATTATTCAACACAATCCATAACTCAGGATCAATGGCATCAAAGTATATTGACATTCTAGCTCCTTTATTAGTGAATCTAAGGTCAAATTATCTTGCCCTATAATCCCCCTCAGACTATTCCTATTTGAGTCCTCTTGATTCATGCTACCAGAAGCTTGATTTCTTCCCCAACCCATGTTATCATTATCTCTACTTGATCCTAGTTAATCCCATCTCGACATTCTATGTATATATATAGTTTGAAAAAATGTTCAAATTTGATTATTTATGACTAGAAATCAACATGTATATATCAAATATGAAATCAAATAACAATTGTATTTCAATTTATTAAATTCATAGTCACTTATAAAATTTCCCATTATCATCAAGTGATCATTCAACTGATTCTATGAACTGAACTAAATTATTCATATAGAAATTATTAGCTAAACCAAATCATTATGATATTCCAGTTGAAACCCTAAAATAAAATTATATTATCATAATTTTATTTGAAAAATGTTCTATCATATATTAAAGGTTTTTTTTTCTCACTATGTGAATATTGTCTGAGAATATAAACTAAACCAATTCAAATAATTGAAAAAATATATTTCCACAAAAGTCCTATTTATGTCATTATAAAGTACATGCTTTCTCAAATTGTAAAGAATCTAAACCATCAAAATCCTTTCATAAATAAACTTTGATGATACAAAATCATTTCCAAGTCAAATTTTCAATCACTTCACAACCATGCATACAACTCAAAATAAAACCAATATTACAAAAAACACCATGACATAACCATTTTTGAACTTCACCAAAAATTTCTAACTCGTGTATTTTATGTCATTGTATACATCCTAAAACTCTAAAATTTCAAAAAATACCATTCAACAAACCATTCTATCCTTCATAAAACATTATTTTAAATTGAGAAAAAAGCTCATTACAGCTTTCGAAGAAAATTGTCAACCACTTCTTTTATTATCCTCTCATATCCATAATTTTGGAACAAAACCCTCTATGTCTATAAAATACATGCAAATGAGACTGTCTAAATATTTCAACAACATTCCCTCTTAATATACTCAGAGACATTTTGAATCCATCAAATCTTAAAATATTTCATGTTTTATAAAACCTTGAATATATAACTTCAAAACCAAACTAAAAGACCCAACATTGTTTATGTAGTTAAACAAAAACCCAGAAATGAAATATTGCATACTTGTAATATATCTTCAAAAATTATTTCATATAGAATCTGAATGTATTATATTTTCATAATATGACCATGTAGAACTCAAACTTTGAAAACTATTTATGCATGTAATCATAACTGACCATAAAACTTAAATGACCAGAAACTTGACTGTATCAAACTATAACTAAGAACCCAAAGTTGAAAATCTCATTTTCACAAAGAAACTCCACATTTATTTTAGAATACCATGCTAAACGGACTATCATAAGATTTCATATTTTCATGCTTAAACATACTCCATTTAAACCATCTCTTTATAACAGACCATAGACCATTCAAAACCTTCAACATATTCATGAAAAGAAACACATGAATTACATTCTATGCATAACTTTATGTCTCAACACAACTTTTAAAGTAACTGGTATGATTGAAACACTATTTTAATATATCAACCAACATAATAACAAAACAAGCATATGCATTCAAATGAGCATATCCTTTTTAGTCTTTCAAAATATCATACTTCAAACTAAACTGACAAACCCAACATGCCCTTTATTTCATCAACCACCAAGATAAACAAAATTATATCAAAAATTAAAGCCACTTTATCATTGATATCTCATGTAAGAAATGATATGGCAACCACTAAAACTCTAAGATCTTCACCTTTACACACCATACATGTAATGGTTTAAATAGATAGTTAATATATCAAAACTTATTAAACATGCATACCATAAACCATATTGTCTCTCCATGCAACCACAAAACCATTCAAACAACCATCTACTTTACAACTTATTCATTCCATCATTGGCTTATATGTCTACACTTTTATGTAACTTTATGCTTACAAATTCTTATCTTCAACCTCCCAAAATCTATTTAGTATAGTGTCACTTCCATGGCAAGCTTGAAAAATTACTTCCCAAAAGGAAAAAAGAATGATATTTGTAACCCAAGTTTGAAAATTAATTGTCTGTAACTATGTGCATGTTTATGATTGGTTCATTAAATCAAGAAAAATAATTAGCAATCTACCAACTTATCTAGTAATGCCATCAAGTTTAGTGACTAACATAACCTTTTCTAAATCAATAACTAATCTCCATAAATTGAGGCATGTATGCCTTGCATTAAAGTCTCTTAAACTACCTTTGATCTTGCCAATATCTCAAAGCATCCATCATGTTTTATAGTGTTCATGGAAATAAACAATAAACTTATGCCATAAAACCTTTCAAAATCACCAATTATTCTATGTTTGTTTCAACACCTTCAAAATTACTCAAAACTTTGTGCCTTGAATAAATAAACAAAGTCATATTAACCTTTGAAATCACCATGACCATTTAGGATCCCCAATAGGTTTAGTTATATCACATAAAAACTTAGGATGGATAACATTTAAATTAGGACCTTTATCACAATGAAGCATTAGGATTTAAAGCTTAGAACCCCTTTGGATACCTTAATATCCTTAGGAATTAGATTAGGTTTATCATTATAAACCAAACTTTAATGTCATCAAACTTAGCCATTTTATAACCATAATGTTTATGTTCTATACTTATAATTAAGATTGATCTGAAACTTTATTGTGATAAATCCATACAAAGTTCAAAGTTAAAGATCAATGTAGATAACTGAATACTATCATGACAATAATGCATCCAATTTTGATAAAACCATAAGAGGTACCATCCTTTTCAAACTAAAACTCTGTAATATCACTATAATTTGATCAAAATTTATCAATGTAAAAACATGTGACTTACTGAATTTTAAAAATGATAAATACATATACATATTTTATTCATTAATCTATTTATGGTTTTCAAAACCACTTAAAACATAAATACGAATTCATATACCAATCATCATCAACTTATTTAATTGAAGATATGCATCCAAATATATTAATAATTAATCTATGTCCCCGGATACACTTTTAGATGTCATGACTAGGTCATCAATGGTAGAAAATTTATAAATTTAAAACACAATGTAGGGTGTGAAAAATAGGCATAACACTAATGACTTTGCTAGTCAGTTTCGAATAATGAAATTGAGTAGCAATTAAATTTCATATTATAGAAACATAATATTGAGAGTGTGATCTAAAAAATTCATTTCTCAAGCAATTATGCATGAATCCATTTATAATGAACTTCAATAAGGGATGAGATGTTTGGCTCACATAGAACGAAAAAAGAGAATATATAACATGGAAGTTCAGGTTGGATGTATAAACTAATATAAATACCTTAAACACAATATTTTAAAATAAAGTATTACTTTAACAACTAGTTATAACTTAGCATATATTATTCATGTATAAATAAAATTGAGCTTATAAAGAATAAAACATCAAAATAGGTGATACTTATAGTTATATTGCAGTATCATTGCATTATCCCTTCATAAGATGAACACTTATCCATTTGAAACACTTGTTGATCTATCAAAATAAAAAGGCAAGCAACAACATAAAGTAAATAAAGAAACCAAAACAAGAAACAACAGAATAAGATAGAAAAGAAAAGAAGAACAAAACTAAATAGAAAGTAAGAAAACAAAAACAAACAAAAAAATCTAAAAGGAAGCTAATCATAAAATAATTATAAATGATGGTCGTTAACTGAGTAACATAATTAATTTTCATCAAGATCTTTCAAATGAAAAGCATTATTTCCAATTAAAGTTGAAACTCTATAAAAATCAAACCATAATAAATCAAGTTTATGATGTTTACCAGGATCTTTATGAGCTATGTCCCAGTATAAAACTAGATCACCAACTTTAAACTTTTTATTATAAACTTTATTATAAAAAAACATTTTTAATTTTTGTTTATCGCTTTCTAATTTTTATAATACTATTACTTTATATTCATCTATAGCTATTAGATCATGCAATCTTTGTTTAATTAAATTTGTATCTTTAGCAACATATTGTGAAGTAGTTCTTATTGAATAAATATGATTTTTTATTGGTAAGGTGGCTTCAAATCCATATGATAAATGAAAGGTAAATAACCAATTGCTACCTTGACAATAGTTCTATCATCCCATAAAGCTTCAAAAATTGTAAAATGATAGTTTTGTTTATTTTCATAAACTAATTTCTTCATGATTGAAATCATATTTTTATTCATTGACTCAACTTAACCATTACCTTGAGGGTAATATTTAGATGAATTACTAGATATAATAGAGTACTTTCCTTAAAAAATTAGAAATTCATTTGAAACAAATTAAGGTCCATTATTAGAAATGATTTTGTAAGTAACTCTAAATCCAGAGAAAATCTGATTTTCTTAAAATGAAATTACTTTGTTTGTTACAGAACTTTTAAGTGCTTTCATCTCAATCCACTTAGTGAAATAATCTATTGATATTAATATATATCTATGATCAGTCAACGGAGGATGTATATCTAAAATAAAGTCATTGTCTCATTTTTTAAATGATTTTTCAAGTATAATAGAATTTAAAGGCATTACAAGCAACTTATCTCTACCAACAAATAATTGGCATGGCATATAAGAATGAACTAGCTTATAAGCATCTTGAAAAACTATAGGCCAATAATAACTTGCTCACAAAATTTTATAAGTAGTGGTTTTTACAACATAATGTCCACTATAATTTCCTTCCTGATAACCTTTAATAACATTTTGGGTTTGGTCATGTGTAAGGAATCTTAATAAAACTCCATCTTTATTTCAATAAAACTATTTTTTTTTCAATAAATAGAAACTTAAAGCTTTAAAATGCAAATAATGCCTTTGTTTTTTATCAAAATTATTAGGAGAGGCTTTATTTTGAAAATAAAATATTAAGTCATGATACCAATCATCTTCAGACATCATACAATCCCATTCATTCATTTCAAGACCAAATTTAAAATTTTTAGAAAAAAATAAAGCTTTCATGGTCTTTAAATGAGGCTTTGCATTCAAATTATCATCAACCAAAAAGACTAAAACATTAATACTTGAAGAAACATTTTTAACTAAATGTTTTTCCAAGTCATTACCTTTAATTGTTTTTGAAGTTTCAAATTCAAGATCAAATTCTTGAATTCGTAATATCCACTTTGCAAACCTTCCTTGAATGGTTGGTTGTTTCAAAATATAATATAACATAGGTACATTAGATAACATTATAATTTTTTTCCCATTAATAAATAATTTTTTTTTATTAAATAGGAAACTAATGTGAGAGAAAAAATTCAATAAAAGGGTACTTAGTTTTAGCATCTTTTAAAACTTGACTCATATAATCAATTAGTTTTTCATCATTATTTTCAAATTTTTGAATGATCACAGCGCCAATTGTTTTTTCAATAGCATTTACATAAATAATGAATGCTTTCTTTAAATCTGGTTTTGCAAGTACTGGAGCACTTACAATAGCATATTTAATATTATTAAAAGTTAAATTAGTACCTTCATCTCAATTATAAGGTTTATCCTTTTTAAGAAATAATTTTAAAAGATTAGACTTGTCAGCGAAATTTGATATGAATTTCCTAACAAATATTATTTTACCAAAGAAAGATTGTAAATTAGATTGATCTTTAGGAGGAGGTAATTATTTAATAGATTTGATACGTTTAATATCTATATAAATGTCATCTTCAGAAATAATATGCTCTAATAATTTACCTTTGGTAACACCAAAAACTAATTTCTTTTGATTTAAAGAAATACCATACTTTCTACATCTTATGAAAACTTCATGAAGATGATTTAAATGTTTTTTTCATCTTTTCAAATGAATGATGAGGTCATATAGATAGACATGAATAGCAATGCCAATCAAATCATCAAAAGCAACATGCATATCTTTTTTTAAAGTAGCTCCTACATTCATTAATCTAAATGGCATTCTATTATAATCAAATGTCCCTCTACGAGTAGTAAAATTAGTTTTATGCCTCTCTTTCAGATTTATAAAAATCTGATTATAACTAAATAATATATCTAATAATGACATCATTTCTGATCCTACAACTTGTTGCAAAATTTGATCTATACTTGGTAGAGGAAAATTATATTTAGTGTTAGCTTTGTTCAAGTCCCTAAAATCAACACATAATCTAATATCACCATTTTTTTTCTTAACTAGCACTAAATGAGCTACCCATTCAAAATATTTTGCAAGGAAAATGACACCATCATCAATCATTTTATCTAGTTCTTTGTTATAGTGTCTTATAACAAAGGGATTATTCTTCAAATTTTCTATCTTACAATTTTAATACTAGGTTTATAAGTATATCATGTTTAATAATATCATTATTATAAATGTTGTCACTTGGATATGCACCCTTTGAGGATATTTCAAGACTCTCCTCATCCAAGTGGCATAATGGAATCAAATCTAGGCTTGTAAGCAGCCTAAATAATGAAGTAAGTCTCTAGATAGTGTTTACGCTATAATTTTCACTTTTACAATTAAGAAGAAATAAAAATGTAAAAGCTACAAAAAAGGGTAAAATAGATTTCATATAAAAACCTCATAGAAATGTGTGTATGAATCATATGAAGTGGATAACTCTTCTTTGGCTAGGGGAAAATGACTTGCATAAGAAATCCCTCAAAGCAAGCTTGTTTATTAGACAAAGAGGAAGGGTGGATTCCCTAGCTAGGACTAGATCTAAGAAAGCATTGGCTATCTATAGAGGCTATCAATCCACTCTCTGATATAAGTTAATTTTGAAATAAAATAAACGAAAGTTACATACATAAAAGTAACATAAATGAATACTTTGACAATGTAAGCTAAAGATCTAATAAACTAACAAAAGAGATGTTAATTTACTAAATGAATTTTTTATTCTATTCTAATGTATTCTAGTCTAGTTTGGTATAAAAAATGGAAAAAGTAGGGTTTGGTCAATGGTTGGTTAAATAGTATAAAATGAGGGTTTTGGGTCATAAAGAGCTAACCATCAGTGGTTATAGATAACCATCATCATTTAGGCAACCATCAACGGTTCTGGGTGACCGTCACTGATTAGGCAATTATCTATAGTTAGGGGTAACCATCATTAGTTACTTATTGATACTAGGAAAATTAGAAAGGACTTCAGACATGAGGGTGAGATAAAAATTAATCTAAAGTATAAGGTTTGTTCAAGATTAGGTAATGATAGGGTGAAGAGATAAGTATTATCGGGTAAGATCAGAGGTATAATAAGAAGGATTTAAAGAGGTAGAGATCTAGATATGAATATCTAAGTAAATGGAAAGGAGATAGAAATTATTACCTAATCTTGGAGATATTTTGGTAGAATAATGACGCTTGAAGGAGATCTAGAAGAAATTCAACAAAGATTCAGTTTGGTAGTTGCTAGAGAAACTGGCGTGAAGAATCTTTGAATGCGTAAAAGACTTGAGTACCTATATAAATATACCCAGAATGTAGAACTTGGATATGTGATTGTGGATCTAATTTTCCTCTTTCTCACTTCCTTTTATATGCAAAAGGTGATGGAGTAATAATATACGATTGTAGGTTATGAAGTGCTCATGATGTGTTAGAGGATAGATCAAGGGAAAATTATTAAATTTATGCCTGATTACCTCATGGTGAACTAGTGATGTGTTACCAACTAGAGGACCTAACCATCAATGGTTAGGGTAACCATAAATGGTTAGGGTAATGATCGATGGTTAGGGTAACCATCTATGTTTACCCTCAACCATCATCATTTCATGTGCCAAGTAGAAGTGGGTTTAGGGTGAGTAAAGGGTGTTAGCTATAAAAATTAGTTGAGTTATCTAAGTTTAGCCAACTTAGACTTAGGGTGGGTTAAGTTGAATGGGTTAGGTGAAGGGATTTATTTAAAATAGCTTATTTTGACCTTATCAATGTAATCAAAATAAGTGAAAGAGAAGTCCAAGCCATTTCAATAATTAAGACTATGTGCAATTTTCTAGTGTCTACATTTTTCCTCCTTTTTATTATGTAACTTGTATCTGCAAGCTATAAAACAAAAATAAAGATGGTTTGAGTTGAATTTTGGTTGAATTTTAGTTTACCCCAAGTATGGGAGGAGTTCCCCCTCAAACTAAGAGATGATGAGATAAAGTTCAATCAGGTCAGGGTTTGATGAATGGTGTATTATTAGTCATGAAGGTGAGTGACTAAAGGGTTGTTCAAAGTTAGGAATTTATAATGAAAAAATATGCACAAGATGAAACAAATATGTGATATCCAAGATTGCACAAGGACTAAGGATGATAATATTGGTAAAAATAAGCTCAGTATTAAGAAGGCAGATAACCAATGGACCATGTGATCGTATTGTGATAGTTGGGTACACTTGTTAGACTTATAAGAAAAATGGATCGATGTTCATGGGAGTATTCAAAGTTAAAAGTGATCTCGTGTGTGAGTATCTAAAATCGGAAGTGATCTCCTAGACGACTCCAATGTTTTGGTCATGCACTAAGTGAAAATTTTTTAAATGTCTAAATGGTCAACATGGTAAAGTTAGTCAATGCAATAAAAAAGACGACATCAAAGTCATCATAAAAGATGCAAATGGTGTAGGTCAAAAAATGTTCAACATTGAGATAGATGTGGCGTAATGGTTTAAGGATAATGTTCAATGGTTGAAAAGAAAGGGATGGTTGAGCTAACTCCAAATACATGAGGTAAATGAATGTTGCCTACATAGTTTTATGGACATAGTATATAACAAAAAAATTTAGGCTAAATGTAGTTCTAGCTCTGATTCGATAGTGATGCAAAGAAAATTAATCCCCAAATGGTCAAAAAAAGGAGGAGAAAATATAATCTTCAAAAGGTCAAATCATGTGGAGAAAAGATAGTCTCCAAATGGTCGATGGTCAAATGATAGGTTAATTGTTGATGTTTGGGTGAAAGGTATGTTAAAAAGGGGGTGGTTGAGTTGACTCCATATGCACTAGGAAAATGAACACTACCTACATAGTTTTGTATACATAGGATCCAATAGAAAATTTAGGCCATATGTAGTTCTGTTTTGGATTAGATGATTGTTACAAGAAGGAAGAAAGAGAAGAGTAATCTCCCAAGATATTCTGGGGAAGGAAATTCCCCAAATAAGTCAAGGTGGTTTTCAACTAGTTTTCCCAATTTGACATACCACATGGTCTAGCTTTTATTTAAAGGTAATATGGGTTTTTATCAAAGAAAGTGGGTTGTTAAAGGGTGGAGAGTAATACTCTCCAAGAACTAAGTGATGGAAAAGGAATATCCAAGATAGAGGTCTTGTTTGGTTTGGCAGTGAGGTTATGAAAAGGTGCAATGTAGGAAAATTAGGGGATGCATGTTTCTAATAGTCAACAATAGAAGGGAAATAAGAGAAGCATGATGTCTTTTCATTGGTAAAGACTGAAAATATCACCGAAGCTAGGTAGGGCTTAGTGAACCTTAACCTTTTGAATGCTTGATATAAGCATACTTTGGTTGATAAAATAGCATCTTGATCATGTTGTGTCAAGTAAGCTCAAAATCCCTTGATTCATAGAGAATGGAAAATGGGAATAATTGGTAAGTAAATGGTAAATGGGTGAGTAGGGAAGATAACCTTATGTGGGTAGGCTTATCCCTATTATAGGTGACCTAAGAACCAAATTTAGACAAGTCCATGTCTTATGCATGGTGTAGAATGATCAATGCGAAAAGTCTACTGAAGTAAAAGCTGATTGTAACTTTTTGGGGATGTTTGTTTTTGTTTTTGAGAAAGGGTCTATTTGTACTTATGCATTTTTTGATTTTGAGAAGTTTTGTAAAGCTAATCGATGCGGGAAGCTTCAATATATATATATATATATATATATATATATATATATATATATATATATATATATATATATATATATATATATGACTTAGCCATCCTTCAAGGAAGTGGTCTAAATTTTTTATTTTTGTTAGCCATCCTTCAAGGGAGCAGTCTATCTTTTAGCAATGTTCAAGAAATGGGGCATCTACCCTTTAAGTGAGTAGTCTATAGAATGCTATAAATTTTGTGACCCAAATGATATATTTTGGTATCCCAAATAGTTTGAATGCTAGTTTTAGACATAGACAAGTTGAATAAGGCTTAAAGGTGTACCTTTATGAGGGAAAAATTTTAATAGAATAAGGTAGTGGGGGGGGGGGGGGTGGAAACGAATAGGTTTTGAGAGATAAAAGACCATGTGATTTCATCTCATAAAGTACAAAAAGTATCCATGAGAACCATGCTATGGGTAGAGCCAGGGTACCCATATTAGGGATCAAGTAATAGTTGTGATGAATAATTATATGGTTCTATTTTAATCAAATTGTTCTCAAAAGTAGAGGAAAAAAGGATTATGAGGGTAGAAAATCTCATGAATCAAGGGATGAGCTTAAGTTAGACAAGAAAGTGAGTTCGATATTTTTAACAATAGAAAAGATGCAGATGTAAAGCATTAAGAGGCTCAAGTTTTGGTTTACCTTCAAGGGAGGACAAATGCTAAGCTCTTGATCCATACTTATGGGTGATAATGTAGGGTCCAAGACAATTAAAGGAAAAATTGCCTCTTTTGCTTTTCTCCATGTTAGCGACATGTTGGTTCTCTTTGAGGATGAGATATCTGAATTTGAATTATCACTCTCTAAGATTTTTATTATAGGCACATGTAATGTGCTCTTGGTAGACATGAAGGTGCTTAAGAGCTACAATGCAATATTCATCAAATAGCTCTATCTAGGCTAAACATTCTTGATGATAGTCACTTTTAGAAATAACATTTTACAATGATATGCAAAGTTAGAGAATTTATACTTATAGAGGCAAGATAGCCTCTACTTCAAAGATAAGGGATAAAGGGGTAGTACCCATGGAGGTTTGAATACTATTGTAATAGGCCCATAAAATGAAGGTGATATGCAAGTGTCAATCCTGGCCTAAAGCATTGATGACCTTGGTTAGCATTTTGTTTAGAATTTTGTTGGAAGCTTTAGCTTTTCCATTTGCTTATGGATGATAAGGTGAGGAAAATCTAAGTTTAATTCCAAAGGCATCACAAAGACCTTGAACTTGCTTTTTCTTGAAATATTTTCCATTATCAGTGATGATCTTATGGGGAACACCAAAATGATAGATGATATGGTGGTTGATGAAGTTAAGGATATTTTTAGCTTTGGTAGAAATGAGTGGAATAGCCTCTACCTACTTAGTGAAGTATTTGGTAGTGGTGACGATAGAGTGGTGATGTTGTGAAGAATGAGGGTTAATTTCTTCGATGAGGTCCAATCCTCATTATGATAAAGACCAAACATCTTTGGATGTTTGAAGGCTATGTGAAGGTGTGTGATAAAAATTAGCATGTTGTTGACATTTAACATACTTCTTTACGTAGTCATAATAGTCTTGATTAAGGGTGGGTCCATAGTATCATAAGTGAAGGATATGTTTAGTGACAACTAGACCACTAAAGTGTCCACCACATATTATGTCATGGGTTTTTTTGATAGCATGAGAGGCCTCATGACTATAAAGACAGTAGAGAAGAAGGCTATCAAAACCACATTTTTAGAGGATTCCTCTTAATATGGTATAATAGGAAGTGGTTTAGATGAAGGCTCATCATGAATTCCTAGAGAGGTTAGGAGAAATTACATAGAGGTTAAGGTAGTTGAAAGTTTGCTTGTACCAAATGTCTAAAATAGATTCTTCCACATTGCAAATGGTAGGAAGGTTAAATTATATATATGAGGGTATGATGAAATGATGAATGGTGACAAATAATTTGGAAGTGGCAGGTTGAGTGGTGATTTTGGAAGTAAGGGAAGCCATTATATCTACAAACTTGTTAGTGGATCATGGAATATATTGGATGGAGTAAAGGTCAAATGACACCAAGAGTATATCAACTAAGTATTTATAATTTTATAGGACATCATTTTTACATTGGTAAGAACCATTAATTAACCTAGTTGATGATAAGTTGAGAATCAATAAAGATATTAATGGTTTTGAATCCTAAGGCTAAGGCAATTTAGGGACCTATCATTAGGGCTTCGTACTTAGCCATGTTGTTCGTATACTCATAATTGAGTTTGAAAGAAAGAGGAATGGGTTATCGATTGAGGGGAATGAGAATAAATCCAATGCCCTCGACATATTACCATTTGGATCCATCAATTAATATGGTCATTTGATAAGTGATGTCTTCCTGAGATAGAGTCTCAATAGACTCATCTAGAATTGTAAGGTGAAGGTGTTGATTTTTTGGTAAAGGAACTTCAACCAATTGGTTGGTAATGACTTGCCCTTTGATTAACTTCTGCTAGAGGAACTCAAGGTTGAACTCAATGAGGAACATGAGCCACTTATCCATATGATGTCTTTAGTATGGTTTAGAGTGCATATACTTGAGGGGTTTAGTGTTGGTGATGACATAGATTTTATTATTGAGGAGATAGTGATGAAACTTGCTAGGTATGAGGATGAGTGCAAGGCAAAGCTTCTTGATATGGATGTATTGAGTCTCATACTCTCTAAGTGTCTAATTGATATAGTAGATAGTTTGTTCCTTATTTTGTTCATCTTGATGTATAAGCATATCCCCTAGGGAATGTTTAATGGTGGATATATAGAGGTATAAGGGTTGATCCTCTTTAGGAGGAGTGTGAACTGGTGGATAAATAAGGTATTCCTTGAGTGAATCAAAGGCTTACTAATAGTCTTTAGTCCACTTAAAAGAAGTGTCTTTCTTGATTTGATGGTGAAAAGCTTGGCATATATTAGATAATTGAGAGATGAATGGATAGATGGATTTGAGTTTGCCTTGTAGTCTATGGAGTTATTTAAGATGGGTTGGAGGTGGCATCTCGAGGATGGCTCAGACCTTGGTAGGGTATGCTTTGATTCCCTGAAGAGAGATGATGAAGCCAAAGAGTTTTTTAGATAAGACCCCAAAAATACATTTCTTGGGATTTAGTCTGACATAAAAATGGATGAGGCATTCGAAGATGATGATGAGAACATCTAGGTGGTCCTTGCGATGTTTATATTTTCCAAGGAGATCACCAAAACATCCTCAACAATCTTATGAATGAGGTCATAGAAGATGTAAGTCATGGCACGCTGGTAAGTTTCCCTAACATTCTTCAAACTGAAGGGCATGATCCTATAGCAAAAGTTTCCCCATGGAGTGATGAAAGAGGATTTATGTTGATCCTCAAGGGCAATCAAGATCTGATTGTATCTTGAGAAACCATCCATAAGAGATAGCATTTCATGGCCAACATTAAGGTCAACAAGTTGGTTGATGCTAGGCAAAGTAAACTCATCCTTTAGACAAGTAAGCTTAAGGTCATGAAAGTCAAGGTAGAGTTGAAGTCCCCCTATGGGTTTGGTGATAGGTACAATGTTAGAAACCCATTAAGGATAGTCTATGGCTTAAATGAATTTTATGGATAAGAGACATTATAGCTCCTCTTTTACTATAAGTGTGATGCGAGGATGCATCCTATGAAGCTTTTGGTGCAAAAGTTTGACATCGTGATAGGTGATAATGTTATGAAGGTTAATATAAGGGTTTATTTCAAGCATGTCCTTATAAGACAAAGAAAACTCAATTCTACAGTCATAAAATAAGGAAGGAAAATCTTGTTGCTCTATTGAATCTATGGATTGACTGATTTTGACTATGTGGGGATTATCCTAAGTACCCAAGTTGACATCGATGGTAGATTCATTCAACATAGTTTGCTTCTCAGAAGGAAGATATTTGTGGATAGAATAATCTTCTACACTAAGGTAGGAGAGAATAGAATCATCATCCTATTGTCAAATGGTATGGATGGTAGGAGAATCGTATTCGATCATGTCAAGATGGATGAGAGGAAGGGTTTGAATTTAGCCATATTTTTTATAAACCAAGGGGTGAAAAATAATGGTGTTGATAAAAAACTTAGAAGGAATGCCTCAAAGTCCTTAGAATTAGGATACTGGGTTGGTGAGGAATAGGTTTCATCCTCAGTATTGGCGATACGTTTTGGTAAATTAGTGGGTTTTTTAGGTGGTTCAAACCCAAGGCCAAAAGACTCCCAAGGTTTTTGGGTTTTGATCTTGGGTATATCATGTCGTCCCTATTCATAAAGGCCAAGATTGAATCCTTTTTAGGCACACCTATGAAGATATAGTTTGGCAAATACTAGTTTGTCAAGGTATGATAATCTATGCTACACCCCTAACCTATCACATGTATTAGGATAGGAATAGCAAAATTATGGCTTAATTATCCCTATTTGATGCTATAACACATTTATCTATGCATTCATTAGGCTATTAAGTCAGCTTACAGAGTAACCATGGCCTAGATAGACTATATATAGGAGGTAGTGGGTAATTGTTTATCATCATATTATGAATTTTTCTCTTATTATAGCTTATGGAGGTTTCCCCCTCAAAGTGGCTTATATATTATAATATATTATGATATATTTCAGTCATATTTGGATATATTTCTGCTATTCTACTTTATTGTTGAAGTAATTTCGTTACAAGTGGTATCAGAGCTGTGATTTGGGCAAACTTGTGGGTGAAACCCTAATTTTTTAAATTTGGATATATATATATATAAAGGTTGAAAATTTATCTTCAATTTTTTTAATAGAGGTGATAAATAATTAAATTAATCTTACATTAAAATTTCAAATCATTTGAATCTATTTTAAAAAATTTATCTCCATTTTATGGTTTTTAATAAAATTGCTCTATAGTTTGCAATTTAAAGAATTTTTATGATTTATTTACATTTTTGGAAATATTATAAAATTTTGGATAGGGTATGTTCTTTGTATTTTATTATTTAAGGCTAAAATAAGTCCAAAATTACTTGGTCAAAGTTGGGTCAAAAGTGCCAATCAGGTTCGACATCATAAATCCCTTTTATGGCAGGTCCACAAACTTGGGGCCAAGGAAAGGGTGCTAAAACTCTAGGAAAAACACCTAAAAGGGAAGAGATGGAGTTAGAAGGGGGATGTACTAGATATTTTGTACCAATGTTCTTTGACATAGATCATAAAGTGAGACAGCTTGACTATAGTGTGCAAGGCATTCAAAGTGAGGTGCAAGGCATACAATCTAATTTGAAATCCATACAAGATAGTTTGGTAGATATCATGATGGATTTGAAAAATAATCAGTCAAATCATCTAGCTATCACTATTACACAACCCCACCAGGGTGGTTCTCCTAACCAATCTACTTCAAATCCAACTACATTGCCATAGAGGAACCTATTACCAAAGGTGAATATGCACAAATTTGATGGAAAAGATCCACTCAATTGGATCAACCAAATGGAGAATGTTTTTGATCTAAATCAGATCCTAGGTGGACAAAATGTTACCATGGCATCCTTGTATCTTGAATCTGATCAATTCACTTGGTATCAATGGTTATGTGCTCAAAATAAAAAGATGACTCTTAGTGTCACCTAGTCAGTTTTTATACAGGAGTTGCAATTACACTATGGCAATAGTGTGACATAGAATGACTTCAACTAACTAGAAAAATTGTGATAGAATGGCTCCATCAAAGATTATATTCATCATTTTTAGAACCTATCCTTACATGTGGAGACAATTTCTGAGGAGAACTTGAATGACCTATTTTTGGGTGGACTCAAGGACCACAATCAACATGAGCTACACATGTTTAATCCACTTAAGATTTTTATTCTATTATCATGGCACACAGAGCTAATAAAAAATTCATAGCCAATAAGAAGCGTCTATTCAATCAATTCAAATATCATAGCATATGGACACCAATATTTCCTCCACCTACCAGATTGACCCCTCAGCAAATTGAAGAAAAGCGTGTAAAAGGATTATGTTTCAGTTGTGACAGCAAGTGGAGTAAAGGACATAGATGTGTTGAGAAGAAGTTATTCTACATTGAGGGATCCAATGAAGATGAAGAAGAATATTATGCAATGATGAGGAGGAAGAGATAGAGGAGGTACCTAAAGATTCCCAACCTATAATCTCTTGTCATGTACTTGTAAGTATTAGCACTCCACAAACTCTTAAGGTGGTGGGTTTCCTCAAGAAATAGAAGGTGATAGTGTTGATTGATTTAGGGAGCACACATAAATTCATCAACCATAAGTTGGCCACTTGATTGAATTGTTTCATCTACCTAGGACCAAAAGTTTAGGTCATGATTGTTGATGGTGGCATAATTAATTATTTAGGAAAATGCCATAGTATTAATCTTGCTATGGGTTGAGTAAAATATCGATTATCCTATGTTTGTTATTCCCATGGGTAGCATAGACATAATTTTGGGAGTCTAATGGATCATAACCTTGGATACTATTGAGATGAACTTCTAGGAACTATTCATGCACTTTCATTCTAAAGGTAGGAAAATTGAACTACATGGATTATAACAAAAATCTCCACAATTGATTAGTTCACATCAGATGACCAAGATGCTAAAAAAGGGGCCATAGGGAATTATTTCATGATTATGTTCCATAGAATTTCAACCCACATAGGCATCTACACATCCTGATCTACATATGATTCTTGATGACCACCCATCTATTTTTGGGGCCATGCCAAAAGGACTACCACCAAAAAGAGAACATGATCATGCCATTCAACTACTTCTAGGGGGTCAACCACAAAATATCAGACAATATAGATATCCATATGCATAGAAGAGTGAAATCCAAAAGATGGTCCATGAGATGCTAGAGGTAGGGATCATCAAGCATAGCCAAAGTACATATTCATCACAAGTGGTCCTGGTGTAGAAGAAGGATGACATATGGAGGATGTGCCCAAATTATAAGGAACTCAACAAGTACACCATCAACGATAAGTTTCCTATTCTAGTAATTTATGATTTACTTAATGATTTGCATAGTGATAATTATTTCACAAAATTGGATCTTCGCTCGAGGTACCATAAAATTATAATCAAGGATGAAGATGTTCATAAAACTACTTTTAGAACACATGAGGGCCATTATGAGTTTTTGGTAATGACCTTTGGTCTTAGAAATGTACCATATACTTTTTAGAGCTTGATGAACACTATTTTAAGGCCTTTTTAAAGGAAGTTTGTGTTAGTTTTCTTTGACAACATATTGATTTATAGTCAGACATGGGAAGCACATCTACAACATGTGAAATAGGTGTTGATAGTTTTGGAGAAGTATCAGTGTTATGCGAAGACATCCAAATGTGCTTTTAGAGTACAGGAGGTAGAGTACCTAGGTCACATTATTTCCCATGAAGGTGTCAAAGTTGATCTCCAGAAGATCAAAGATATGATGGAATGGCCCATGCCAAAAACTCTCAAAAACCTCTAAGGGTTCCTAAGACTAACAAGTTACTACCAAAGATTTGTGAAAGGTTATTGAAGCATAGTGGCTCCACTCACTGCATTGCTAAATAAGGATGCCTTCCATTGGAATTATGCCACCACCAAATCATTTGAAAAATAGAAAGTAGCTATGTGCACCACCCTAGTTTGGCTACTCTATACTTCTCAAAGACATTCAATATTGAATGTGATGCTTCTAAATCCAGGTTGGGAGTAGTAGTATTACAAGAAGGAAGACCCATTTCATTTGAGAATCATCAATTCAAAGGTAATAATCTACAAAAACTTGTCTATGAGAAAGAAATGATGGTTGTTCTTCATGCAGTTAAACAATAGAGGCCCTATTTGATGGGTAGACTTTAAGGTGAAAATGGATCATGATAGTCTCAAATACTTTTTGGGGCAAAGATTATCATCTGAGGAGAAACAAAAGTGGGTAACCAAAATTTTGGGTTATGATTTTGAAATCATCTACAAGAAGGGTAAAGATAATGTAGTAGTAGATGCATTATCTAGATGGGATACATCTACAGAAGCATTACTTTATGTAATGTCCATGTTGCAAGCAGATTGGGTGGATGAAGCCAGGTTCGAATGGGAGCAAGACAAGGATACATTGGTTCTGATTTAGAATCTCTAGCAAGGTACTTTATCCTCTGACAAATTTGAATGGAAAGGTAATTTCCTATGGTATAAGGGTAGGTTATACTTTTTCAAAGATTCAGAGCCTAAGCATAAGATTCTTTTGGAGTTGCATGCATCTTCAAATTGGGGGACACTCAAGTTTCTTGAAAACTTATCATAGAATTAAGAAATAAGTATTTTGGGAAGGACTCAATGGATATGTACAAAAGTTTGTGGTAGAATGCTTGATATGCCAATAGAAAAAAGGTGAGATAGTTAAGACTTTGTGTCTGTTACAACCATTAGAAATTCCTAGTCAAAGGTGGGAGGAGGTTTCCATGGATTTCATCATAGGGTTACCTTGTTCTAAAGGTAAGAATGTTATCTTGGTCATTGTGGACATGCTTACAAAATATTCCCATTTTTGTGCGCTTTCACACCCATTTTCAGCAAGTATAGTAGCATCTATTTTCTTAGAGGTAGTTATAAAATTACATGGAACCCCAAAAATAATTGTAAGTGATCATGATCTTATTTTTACTAGTAATTGATGGACTGAACTATTTTCCTATTTGGGTACTCAACTAGCTCATAGCTCATCTTACCACCCCAAATTTGACAGATAAATAAAAGTGGTTAAAAAATGTTTAGAGGGGTATCTTCATTATTTTGTATCAGATAAACAAGAATGTTGGGTTAAATGGCTACCACTTGCAGAATGGTGGTATAACACATCTTTCCATACCTCTTCTAAAATGTCTCCATTTCCATCACTATATGGTTACCATCCACCTTCCATCACTTCTTCATTAAAGGTGCAAACCAAGGTTCAAGATGTGAAAGAGCACATTCAACATCAACAAGAGGTTTTGTCTAGTTTGAGAGAGAATTTGGCCTTAGCACAAAACAAAATGAAGCAAAAAGTAGATCAACACCATACTGAGTAAAATTTTGAGGTGGGTGACTAGGTATTTATATGTTTGCATCCTTACAAGTAGATGTCCTTAAAGTAATAGAAAAAGGAAAACAAACTTGCTCCTAAGTATTATGCCCCTTATCATGTTTTATAGAAATTTAGAAGTGTGGCTTACAATCTCGAGTTACCTCATTCATCTCACATACACCTAGTATTTCATGTTTCCTATTTGAAGAAGGTCATTGGGAAAAAAGTTTCAGCCCAGACAGAGCTCCCATAACTTGATGAAGAAGGATGAGTCATTTTGGAACCAGAGAAGATCCTCCAAACATGTACTAAGAGGTTGAGAACTAGAGCGATTAGGGAGTATCTGATCAAGTGGAATAACCTAAGCAGTGAAGATGCAACTTGGGAAGGTGAATATTTTATGCAACAACATCTAGAGTTGTTCAACATTGAGGACAACATTGGTTTGAAGGGGAAGGGCATGCTACACCCCTAACCTATCACATGTATTAGGATAGGAATAGCTGACTTGTGGCTTACTTATCCCTCTTTGATGCTTTAACACATTTCTCTATGCATTCATTTGGTTAGTAGGTCAGCCTACAGAGTAACCATGGCCTAAAATAGACTATATATAGGAGATAGTGGGTAATTGTTTATCATCATATTGTGAATTATGCTCTTATTGAAACTTGTGTAGGTTGACCCCTCAAAGTGGCTTGTCTATTATCATATATTTTGATATATTTCAGTCATATTTGGATCTATTTCTATTCTTATACTTTATTTTTGAATTAATTTCATTATAGTCTATGGTAAATGGTTTCGTAAAAGAGGTAATGGTGGGAACAACAAGTTGATGATCAAGTCCCACATAGATGAATTTGGTTTGATGGTTAGTGAGCCCAAAAGGAATGATGCCACCAATGTTGGGGTCATAGCTGGGATCATAAATGAGGCTTTCATACTTTATAGGAGTGGGGAAAGTATTCAAAGCTAAAAGATATTATTTTCCCAATGAGAGACATTGGAATGTGGGTTCTAACAGGTCCTCTATGGGAATTTGGGATGAAGGAATGAATGAGTTTTTTGAAGCTTTGTCATGGGTAGTGGTGGAAGTGTTGTTAGTGGGTGGTGAAGTGGATGAGGTAGGAATGAAGACATCATTTGGATGATAGGTCATATTGCATGAAGCGAAGGGACTTGGGTCAGCTTTGATGGTAATGATTTGGCATTTGTTCTCAAATTTGACACATTAGTGTAAGGTGGAGGGGACATAACTTATGGCATGAATCCAAGGGCATCCTAGAAAAATGTTGTATTATAACACACCCTCTATAATATAAAAGAGTTCAGGAATAGTGTGAGGTCCTAAATAGATGTCAAGGATGACTGTGCCTAAAATAGTGGCCATGGTGTCATTAAGACAGTGAAGGACTGTAGCAGTTTTAGCATGATGTTCTTGGGTAGCTATAATTGGTCATAAGCATGTGAGGAGATAATATTAGTAATATCTCTTCCATCAACCATCACCCTTTTTATGTGGGTTTGTTGATGTATGTGGTGATAAAAAAGGGAGGATCAAGATCTTTAGGATGAATAGATGGGATCTGAGAATCCTAAAATGTGATGAGGTTGGAATGGTGAAGAGTGCCAAAAAAGGTTGTTAGAGGTTGAGGATCATGTGGTTGATCCTCAATGGATTGGAGGGTCTCGATGAGTTCTTAGAAATGATGGGTTGAGGTGTTAATGAGTTCATAAAGACTCATCTTCACTAGAGTTTGATGAAGTTCCTTAAGTAATACACATTGTATGGATTCAGAGGCATTGGACGAAGGGACACATAAAATGGATATATTGGGTTTTAGTGATGGTGTGGGTAAAGTTGAGGGTATGTGAGGTTAGTTGTTATGTTGAGAGTTTGAACGGTATGTCCATGGGATGGATGATTTATCCTTCTCCTTAACTTTTTATTGGGCCTTAGATTTTGTGACCATGTGGATAATGTGGATGAGGGATGGTGTTGGACTAAGTGGTTGGTTCAGTTTCTCCTCACTATCATATGAAAGTGCAAGAGAGGGTATGGTTTGGAATGGTTGAGTTTGGGGTTGAGTTGGTAATGTGCTAAGAGGTGGTTCATTTGACAACAAATCATCCTCATCCATAAATTTATGAATAAGGGTTTAAAGAGATTTGTAGATTTTTGTATTATGTCTAGGTGTTCTATGATAGGTGCAGATTAATTGGTTATTAAACTAAGATGGTGTTGGATGTGAGTGGTCAAATTTCTTAGAATGGCCAAATGGTTTGATGGGTGGTAAGCAGATTGAGGAAGTTTATAAAAACCTTTGTAAGATGGCTTAATAGGATTCAGTCAAAGGTGTTGAGGGGGTGAAGGTTTTGGTTTTAGGAGCTAGAGTGGGAGTTCCTTTTGGAAGAAGTCTCACCATGGATTTGGAAGATGATTGAATAGTTTTGGTGAATGGTTTTGGTTGGGGTTGTGTAGTTAGGGTTATCTTTGTAGAGGGTATACAAGTCAAGGGTATTTTCTTGAGTATAGGTAGGAGAGTAGTGAGGGAAAGTTTAACTAGAAATGAGGATGATGAGGTTGATGATTTGGTAGAAGATATATGTGAGGAAAAGGGTGAAGGCTAGTGAGATAAGGAATATAGAATAGGGAGAGATGAGGGATGAGGTCCCAAGATAGAAGGTAAGGTGTAAGGAGGTGGTATAGGTCTAGCTTGAGGTGGAGACTTGACTGGTTTAATCATTTTGATTGGTTTGGGGAGTATTTTTTGGGTAATTTATGAGGGGTCAAGTCCATCTTCAAAAGTGTATGAACAATAATGGGAGTAGGATGTATCTCTAAGTTTTTGATGGGTTTGGTTTAGAATATGTCATGTTTAGTTTAAGGGGTAGATGATGATTGGGAATTTTGAGTGGAAGAAGGTGGGAAGGTTTTCCTAGAGTCATGGAAGGAGAAGGGTTGGTTAGAGGTATAATGTGTTTGTAAGTTGAAGGAAGTGTGGTTAAAGGTTAGGGTTTGTTTCGATATGGTAAAACAAAATGATGCAAAAAATGTGGCTCTATCTAGGTTAGGTTGAAATGTGAATGCCTAATTTTGAACCAATCTAGAAAAAGGTTTGTAAATGGGATTAGTTTCAAAGATTAAACCTTTAAGTCGAGGTGAGGGGATATTGATGGGAGAGAATTGTAAAGTTTAGGATGATGATTATGCCATGGAAGGTGTAGGCAAAGAGGTTTCACCTTTTGGATTGGTTTCAAAAGAGAGGTTGGATTGTTCAATGATAGATGTGATACGTTTAAGTGAGAGGATGGATATGGTTTCTTCCTTTGGGTGAACCTCCAAAGGAATGGTAGGTGAGTTCTTCTCCATGGCTGAAGAGATGGGTGGAGAGGTAGTTGAAGTAAGGATTATCTCCTTTGGTTTTTTTAAAGGAGGTATGGGTAAGTTGATGGTTTTCTTCAGTGAGGTGGAGGGTGAGGTGGCTTCTTTAGGTTGGATGTCTAAAAGAATGGTTGGTGATTTGGCTACTTCAATGAGTGGGATGGATGAAATGGATGTTGAGGTAAATGTCTCCTCAACAAAGGGCTTATCAATGATTTCATCAACTGTATTGACCTCATGTGTGTGAGATTGTTTGGATTGGTTTTCATTATAGTTGGTAGATGGTGTATGGTTGGGAAATGGTTTACAAAAAATATCAAGGGATTAGTTAGGGGGTGCATTGGGATTATCAAATATGAGTTCCCCCTTATCAATCATGTTTTGGACAATTTTTTTTAAGGTAATACACCTATTAACATCATGTCTAATAACATGATGGTATGCACATGAATAATTTTCATTGTACTAACCAGGTGGGGGGTGAGTAGTGTCAATTTATTGAGGAGGTTTTATGGGTGGAAGTTATATAATGTTTGATTTGAGTAGTTTCTCTAAAACTGAAGCATAATATTATCAAATAAGAGTGTATTATTTTAGAGGTCCATGGGTTTGATCTGGGTTATGCTATTTGAAATAGTCAGAGGAATTGGTTGAGGGGTTGGACTAGCTGATGGTTTGAGGTGAAGTAGTTTTGAGAATAATCGAGTTAGTTGATGCCTTAGATTTAGAAGGTTTGGATTGATTGGTGGGTTTTGATGATGAGGAAGGATCATTAGATTTAAAGGTGGAATTCTCGTTCTAAAGTTTTAATTTTCCTTCCTTGATAGATCAGATTTATAATTTTCATGCCATGGTAAAGGCCTCATCAAAAGTTTGGAAAGTTTGAAATTTGAGAGTTGGTGAAATGTGTTTGGCACAACCTCATGAAAAGAGCTCAATCAATTCCATTTTTGGTAATGAGAAAGAAAGTTGGTTGATGAGACCTCTCTATCTAGCAATGAAATCGACAACTGATTCATCATCAAATTGCCTAATGGAATAAAGGTTAGTTATGGAAACCTTTTTAGATATGTTTACCAAAAATTGCTCTAAAAAGACTTGGGTGAGTTGGATGAAAGTAAATATGGAGTGTTTGGCAATAGAACTATACCAATCTAGAGCAGGTCTTGTCAAAGACATGGGAAAGTTCAAAAAAAGAGGGCATTATCATGTGTAATTAAATAACATGAGTGGTGAAATGCCTTCAAATGTTGTTATGGGTCCTCTTTGCCTTGAAATTTGGAAAATTTAGGCAATTCCCTTTGAGGAGGGTAGGATCAGATTGGGATGAATGGGTGGGTAGGCTCATTGCATATTTGTTCATAAAAGACAAGGTTAGGGGTTCTTGAGATAGATGATTCAAGATTGGTCACCTTGTCAATTAACATCTTGACTAAGCTAGTTTGAAGTTGGGTAGATGGAATATTATAGGATAGGTTGGGTTGAGGTATGGTAGATTCAACATATGGATAAGTGGGTTGTGAAGATAAAAGGTTGTGATGGTGCCACATAAGGATTCATGGGCACATAAGATTAAGTTGAAGGGGTTGTGTGACATTGGGGATTAGGAACATATTGATAAGAGATTATGGGAGTTTGTTGAGAGATTATTATATTTGGAGGTATGGATGTATGAGTGGGTTGGGGTTGAGTTTGAGTAGTGACTTGTGTGTTGATGGGTGGAAGAGTTTCAGGTATAGAAAGTAATAGGATTTGAATATGAGTAGAAGTTGGTTGGGTGGTGATGGTGTGATTAAGGGTAGAAGTTACCCGTAAGGTGGGTGTGGGATCAATAAAAAGAGATTGGGTTACCCCTATATTAGATGTGTTGGTTGGTGTAGGAGGTGTTTGGTTATTGGTTGAAACATTAGATTAGGGTTGGGAGGTGGTACAAGATGGGTTATGAGTAAAATAAGAAGCTTGGGTAACCAAGGGTTGGGTAGAAGTAAAACCCACCATAAGCTCATGAGGCATTCCTAAATGAGGATGTGTGGGAGGAACTAAAGCAATTGGGGTATGATGAGATAAAGTGTTGAGATAGTGTTGAAGGGTAACGGGGTTATTGTCAAATAAAGTGGAAAAATTTGCATCACCCTCAACAATAATTTGAGGCATGATAGGTGGGGGAGAATGGTGAGGAGACCCCTCAACCTCTAAATTATATCCCATGGATGATGAAGTGGTAGGTGAAGTTTGATGGGTTTGATTCCTTAGTTTTTCCTTGGTAAAAACCATGTGAGGAATTAGAAGAGAATAATGAACATCTTACTCAAATAATGAGAAAGTAAGAAAAGTTCAATTCAAACAAGACACAAACTAAAAGTGCAATTAATCCTAAGGAGAGTGTGAAAAACTTTTGGATTGTGAACTAGGTACTAAGGATGGTTTTATGTTTGTTATGGTGCTCAAAAGAATATACACTAGAATAGGTATGTGGTCTAATACTAGGGGTTTGCTTCCTAAACTTCACAAACTTGAAGCCAAGCTGGGCCACTTAGCCAATAGATACCATTTGTCTAGCGTTTATACTCTGCTATAGAACAGAGTGGGTCTTCCCCTTAGTGATGAAATCCAAGTAGGATCACTAAAAAGGGTAAGGTGATCCAATGGTTTATGAAATCTTAATGGGCCTTGTCTCAAGTATGTTATGATGTTTATTTTTGTGTGAGTGGTTTAGTTGTGTAACATATGTGAGATACGATTAATTCATGATGCTTTAATTAACTAGGTGAGTTAAATCAAGAAAGCAAACCATGAATGCAGAAATTTATTTTATACCCAAAAAGAAATTTTTTAGATTTTGTTTGATGAGCATATAATAAGGGAAGAAAGGGAACTAGGTCCCACCAAGCATGCCAAAATGTTTACACTAGAATTTTCACTTTCACAACTAATAAGAAATAAAGAGATAAAAGCTATGGAAAAGGGTAAAATAAATATGGTAGAAAAACTTGGTAGAAATACGTGCATGAACTAGATAAAATGGAGAAGTATTCTTTGGCTAAGGGAATATGACTCACATAAGAAAGCACTCAAAGCAAGCTTATTTTTTAGACAAAGAGGAAGGGTGGATTGCCTAGCTGGGGATAGATCCAAGAAAGCATGAGCTATCTATAGAGGTTGTCAATCCACTCTCTGATACAAGTTAGTGTTAAAATAAAAAAGGAAAGTTGCATACATGAAAGTAAAAAAAATGAATACTTTGACAATGTAAGCTAAAGTTCTAATAAACTAACAAAAGAGATGCTAATTTACTAAATGAATGGTCTATTTTATGTTGGTCTATTTTAGTCTAGTCTAGTATAGAAAATGGAAGAAGCAAGGTTTGGTCAATGGTTGGTTAAATAGTATGAAATAAGGGTTTTTAGTCACAAGGAGCTGATCATTAATAGTTATAGGTAACCATCAATGGTTTTGGGTGACCATCATTGATTAGGCAACCATCGGTGGTTAGGGGTAATCATCGTTGATTACCTACTGATGCTGGGAAAATAAAAAAAGACTTCAAATAGGAGGGTGAGATAAAACTTAGTCTAAAGTAGAAGGTCCATTTGAGATCAGGTAATGATAGGGTGATGAGATAAGTACTCTTGGGTGAGATCATATGTCTGATAGGAAGGATTTAAAGAGGTAAAGATCCAAATATGAATATCTAAGTAAATGAAATGGAGATAGAAATGATTACCTGATCATGGAGAGATTTTGGTATCATAATGGTACTTGAAGGAGAGCTAGAAGAAATTCAGTAGAGGTTCAGGTTGGTAGCTATTGGAAAAATTGGCATGAAGAATCTTTGAATGCCTAGAAGACTTGAGTACCTATATAAAGATAGCCTAAATGTATAACTTGGATATGTGATTATGGATCTATTTATCCTCTTTGTCACTTCATTTTATAGGTAAAATGTGATGGAGTAAGAAGATAATATTTTAGGTTACAAGGTGATCATGATGTGTTAGAAGATGGATCAGGCATAAATTATTAAATTTGTGCCTAATTGCCTCATGATGAGCTAGTGATGTGTTACCAGCTGGAGGACCTAATAATTGAAGATTGGGGTAACCATCAATAGTTACCCTCAACTATCACTAGTCAAGGTGCCGAGCAGAAGTGGGTTTAAAGAGGGTCAAAGGGTGAATAAAGGGTGTTAGCTAGAAAAGTGAGTTGAGTTGTCTAAGTTTAGCCAAATTAGACTTAAGGTGGGTTAGGTGAAGGAACTAGTTCAAAATAATTTATTTTGACATTATCAATGTATTCAAAAATAAGTGAAAGATAAGTTTGAGGTATTTCGATAATTAGGACCGTGTTTTTGTTTTCTTAGTGTCTACAGATATGACTACCTCCCTTAATGTACCACTTCACTACTACTACTATTGATAACTTTGGGGGTGAAAAGTGTGAGGGATAAATAAAATAAAACTAATATAATGGAGGTGATACCCCATATATGTTTATGAAATCTAACCATATGTATCTCACACTTGAAATCAAAGGACAACTAAAACATACACTCTCCAATCAATGTCTTCTTCCATCAATGTTACATTGTGGGGTTATATGTGAATGCATAAAGTTAGGTGGAGTAAAAAAGAGGCATATGAGGGTAATAATCAAAATAATAACTCAATTAAACCTTGAAATATCTTATAACACATCACATGACCTACAATAAGATGTAAATAGGTAGAGAAAATGAGCAATATGCTAAGGAATCCTTAGTCTTCGCTTATGCAAGATCAGACATTCAAATAAAAATAATAATTAAAGTCATAGAAGAGGTAAAATTTAGTCATTTTATTGATCAAAATGTGTAAAATTTAGTAAGGCTTCACCATACTCAGGTGGAGCATCCCATACAATGCCAAAATGGCCAACTCTTATAGAGTTTGAGAAAGAGAAAGAAAGAGAGAAGTCCAAGGGTCACAAGGACACTTGTCAAACCAATAAAATAAATTATACATGCATGATAAGATGATATGGGTTGAAACATGTAAGGTTAGGAGAAATAAGTGTCAATCTAAATCATCAAAGTTATGGAAAGTGGCCTAAAATTCCTTTTCTTGCACAAAACATTGCCTTCATGATTAGTCTTTTTTGAGTGACTTGTAACTAATTTAGGGTAGGTAAAATGATACTAATGGAATTGAATTATATAATACATGCCTATACATTAATTGGTTACATTATTGGTCTTCTATAATCACCTGAAAGAGAGACATCATCATTTGTTATTTTGAAAACTGCCCTTCCATGCACCTTACACATTTTGATTCCAAATTGGCTTAAATTTCCCATGAAAATACATGCGAGGGAGTTAATGAAAATTTTAAATACCATACATATACTTGGAATAATTAGGGGTACCTTAAAATCAAATTACTTGAATATTTCCTCCCTTCTCTCTAGCTTGCTCAATATGCCAGATTTGACTGGATGAAAGTAATGGCTTGTTTGGCACACATAGAGGTTGATTCATGAAATAAAATGAATATTTGGAGTTATCTTAAGTGTAAATAATCCACATAAAAAAAAATTAATCTCTTAATTCCTATTATATCCTACACAACATACAAACTAGTGAGAAAAGCCTACTTCTGCCTCCATCCGTATAAATATATGAGCATCTCAAAATGACTACTCAGTGTTGTTTTTGGTCTCCTTGCAAGGATAAGCTTATTTTGGGATTAAAAATGAGTTATCCTTGGTATTATATGCATAAAAATTGATTGGAAATCTCTATATAAACTTTAATAACATTTTTCTAATCATAATAGTGTTCATATCATGCTAAATGAGTGAGTGACTCCTCATTGCTCATTAGGTCTCATCCTTGCCTAGTGGGGTTGACTAAAACACTTGGTGTCCAGACCACCCTAATTGGTTCCGCCCCTTATAACTCAATTTCACATTTTTTTCTAGGTGTATTTCAACTACCCAAACCTTCATGAAGGGTATATATACCTTTTAGTTTCGTTTTTTATCCCTTTCCCTCAAAACTACTAGTCTTGTGATAAAAAAGAGTACCCCTATTTTGAGATAGAACATGGGGTATTTACCATGTTTATTTGAGAAATATGAGTTATTTATGTGTTTTTTCAATTAATAAGGACTCTCCATAACAAAATTTATCCCTTGGTCATTTCACATGACCCCTTAAAGGCTTCAAAATCTAAAAGTAGTTCATAGGCAAAAGACTATATAGGGTTTCTTGATGTAGACTATGTATGCACTTGAAAGTGCCTTCCATTGTGATTGGTTTGTATTTATGAGAGTGTTTTGATGTGAAAATTACCATGGTTAATTTTACCAATATTAATTTACTTATCCAAACTTCCACACACTCCAATTTCCTTGCTTTTTAAACTCCTTGCCAATGATGATTGTGTTCAAATCTAATTATATTATTATACCTTTAGACATGTCTATAGGTTTTTTAGCTCCTACTAGGCTTGGTTTGAAGTTTTAAAAGTATCTAATAGATTTACTTAAGTTAAAAATACTTTCCTATACCTTTCAATTCACTTTAATTTCTTTAGAACTAGGCCAGAACCTCATGTTATCTCTGACTGAGACATTTTTCCTTTGAAGACCCTATTGTAGGTGAGTTAGGGTTCCTCATAATTTATTTATGCTATGAGAAGGTCCATTTATTTCATTTAGGAGTTAAACTATGACTATATAAATATCATATCTTCTTTAGGTCCCTACAAAACATCATCTTGTATAAACTTTATTATCACTGCTTAGCTTGGAATACCCTGCCCATAACCTACCTATAGGTGAAATGGGGTTTAGGTAGGTCTATGTAAGTGTAAAACATTATGTTTGGATATTTTGAGATAACCATTTATTTTATTTAGGTTTTAAAATGTTATCCATCAAGTGTAAACCCTTGTTAACCCTACCATATGTACATTGATATTCAAGACTGATCCTTTCTAGATGCTGACTAAGACACTCTTATCTTTAGGACCCTAATAGAAGTGACATTTTACCTTAGAAAATATCTCTCATGACCATTGAGACCCATTGAAACATTAAAAAAATATTCCATTTTCCAATTATGACATCCATTCCATGCCAAAGACTTATCATGGATGATGCTATAAAAGGTTAGGGTTTGTTGTAAGTGATCTTTCCATACAAAGGACACATGTAGGTGACTATGAGAATTGAAATAAAATCACCTTTTCTCAGAAGATTCTTGGATCCTTGATAAAAATTCTAATAATCCTATGAAACCATGGACATAACCTAATTTTCATAAATGCAATAAGAAGTCTCTTTCAATCTTGAAACTTCAACTTGGTTGTACATGCATCTTTTCAAGTCTGTGTAGGGACATGGTATGCCTAGGGAGTCACAATACCAACTAACACTATTTTATATGTCTTATCTAATCATGGATGTTATCTTTATCATCTAGAAACACTCCATTGATAGAAAAGTAAAGTCACATATTTTGAATGGAAAAAGTCTCATTTGTATTCATAGTCTTGTAGACAATGTTGAAAGAAATCAATGTTTTTATAGGTATATTTGAGGCTTGCAAAGATCACCTTATTTTTATCATCTGCCCTTCCAATTTTTTTGAGTCATTATCCCTAGTATAAACTCATGTTTAAACACAAAATGAAGCATCAAATCTCACTAAAACCTTGTTTAAAGGTCTCCAAAAAAATTCCACAGACCTCTATTTGTCCATTTTAGGGACTATCCCAGAATACTCAGTCATCTTTCTTGAATGTAGTTTCAAGTTGATCTCAATAAATAGCCTCCCAAATTAATACATCATGAACCTATATCAATGTTATAACTTTATAATTATCTTATTACCTACTTTCTTACCACTAAATTCTCTAAATATCGATGCTCAAAAAACTTGAAGGTGGGCATTTCGGTGGATAGGTAGTCAGTGAAAAGATGATTCATGTGACTGCTCAATCCCTCTTCTTTACAAGTAATTTAAAGGTTTGATTCACCATTATATGAAATTTGAGGACACACTAAGACCTAAAAACTTACAACATACCCATGTGATCATGTCATAAAAGTCTCAAACATATGATTTCCCACAACTGGCTATAAGTGACAGTTATAGGTTAGACAAGCAACATGATCTTTGTGAAAGGAAATTTCATGAGGCATAATTTTAAGAATGAAAATTAAGGGACATGGGATTAAAAACACATTATAAACATAAGAATTAAACTATCATAACCCCTTAAATCTATTGATAAAGCAAAAAACTTCTAAAATGGTGAAAACTACCCATAACTCAAGAAATAGAATAGTCTATAAGTTTGGAGTTATTAGTTGATAAAAAAATTAAAACTTGTAATAAATCATGATAGGTGTAATGAGACATGCCCAACATAATTTGGAGAAAATATGAGAATTTGGTTTGTATGTGTTTGATCAAAATGAAGAAAAACCTATAGGGTTCATATATTTACAAGTAGATTTGCATAGTCCACTTCAAATGGATGGTTCATGAAGCACAGTTGTCCATTTATAAAAATTATTATATTTATTTTAATTTATCTTATTGTATAATCATCTCCGAAAATCATTTTGATTGAAACTACCTTTTTTGTCTGTATCAATCAAAAAATTGCAAGTCACTTCAATCTACCAAGAAGAACAAGAAATATGCAAAACAATTTTGAGAAAAAATGTCAATTTTAGATGTAAAAATGTGTATTTTCGCATGGTAAAGGTTAATATTTACATTTACATGTTTTACAAATGGCACACTTCCCAATGAGATCGTATAAGTACCAAACACACTCTTTTCTTCAAGAAAACTACCCCTTTTTCAGTAACCTAACAAATTTCATTTAATAATAGTTACTACATACCTCTTAGGACACATGTCACATTATAAAACTCTTTTACACTTTCACATTTCTAATAAACCCGTATAAATCATTAAATACACCATTTTTGACCCTTAAAATGACTTAAAATGATAAATGGACCTAGGAAACAAATGACCAAAGCTAGTACAACATTAAATGACACCAAATAACATATAATTCACCTCATGACAAGATATTATACCCATCTATATATCTAAAAAAGAAGCTTTTTACTAGGGGTGCCCTACTTTGACCTCCAAGTCAAAATTGGTCAACAATAACCTTTAAGATCATTGTACGACTAGACAAACTCATCAATGAATTATTTAAATGACTTAATGAATTTAACCTTCTCATTATTAGTAACTTAAATTAAATAAATATACTTAAAAACCTTCTTTATAATTAGGTTGATAGGAATAGTTTCACCTGTGATTCTTATATAAGGTTTTTCCATTATAGAAATATTAGGCTGATCATTAGGTGTAAACATAAATTCCAAATTTTGTAAACCTGGAGGTAATTTATTTGTGATTAATTACAAATAATATCCATAATCTAATATATAATCATTATGATAAAAATAATTATCTTTAATGAATGAATCTGTGTTCATCACAACTAAAAATAAAGGGGTCTACTATCTAAATTTAGAATTTTAGGTAAAAAAATGTAGAAAAAGAGAAGTTTGTAATTGGTTCACTCTCACTTAGAGTTAGATTAGATGCAAAAATATCAAACTTATCATCTCTATCATTATATTCTCTAAGAATATGATTTATATTGAAAGCCTAAAAATGTTTAATTAAAGACCAAACCTTTTAGAGTATAACGATGTAAACAAGTTTGATTAGTTTTGTAAATTTTTTGAACTTATCTAGCAACTAATTAAAAATATACAAAGAATTATAAATGTTTGACATTAATTTCAAAACCTTTCTCCAAATCTAAACACAATGTTTCAAATTCTAGAGTATTATTTGATAGAGTTATAATCCATTAAGACGGGGGGGGGGGGGACGGCGGGGGATGTTGTGAATCAGTGGTGCCAAATAATCTAATTCAATTTCCAAACCCTTACAAAACCTTAATCATTCAATACAATCATTCATGAATCATATAGATCATTCATAGCAGTGAACAATGAACATAATGCAAGGTCACATACACAAAATAAGATCTACGCGGGAAACCCTCTTAGGGAATAAAACCCACTCTCAAGTCTAAAAACACATAGACTACTGTCTTAAAAAATGATCACAAATAAGAGACTGATCAAGTCCTTCTATAAGAACCTTGGTCAAGTCCTTCTGACCTAAGGCCTTTATGGAAAAAATAGTTCCACAAGGATCACCTACCCCTAAGATGATCAAGTCCTTTTGACCACCTATTCAGTCAAGTCCTTCTAACCTACAACCTTGATCAAGTCTTTCTAACCAAAGGTCTTTAGTGAAACCCTTTTTCACAAGGAGAAACTACCCCTAAGGAAGATTAAGTCCTTTAAACCCTCCTTGAAAAGAATACTTCCACCTTAGAACTAATGTCTTTAACACCTAATGATGGACCTATGATTATCCAATAAATACACAAACTTTATCTCTAACCCATATATGCCTCTTACATATCCATGCCACAATCTCTCTCCTTATTCACTCAAACAATCCTCATATGCACACTCAAATCTCTTCACATAACTTCAAACTCCAAAAACACTATATTGTTATCAAAAACATGACTTACAGATCATACACATAGTGTTTAATCTTCTCTTCTCATCAACTTAATAGTTGGGCAATCTCACTCTCATCTGCTTTCCTTCACTCTCCAACTTTATCACATACAAGTCTCTTTAAGTCTCACCCACTCTGCCTCTTCTAGGCTTATTAGGTCCAATGACCTATGTGATCATCTTCAACACCTTGATTAGAAAATCATGTTTGATCCCATTTACTCTCTATTGGTCCTCATTGACTTATACTTTCTCTTTCAAAGGTTATCTCCTATAATTGACACCACATTCACACTCTCTTATTCAAGTCTTACAAATCTAGAAACCAACACATTTGGTTTCATTATTTATAGAGCAATCATGATCATCACCATCTTGGTCAGCCATTAGGAATGTATTAACCATTAATACATCTACCATATGAAGACATATCTCAATACAATATCCATAGGTTATCCAAAGCATATATGGGTCAAACTTGAGAAACTCAACCCTTTAATAAGGCCCTTGTAGCTATTATAGGTCCTATAGAAACCTATTCACCCATTTAGCACATCATCAAACAAACTAAGAACATAAGACCACTTCTAAAAGTATGGATCCATTTTATATGTCCCATTTGACATCATCAAATTATCATAGTAAACATTTCTCACCTTTGTGTATGCTCAAACAACTCAAACACTGACCTAATGTATAGGCACATCATGAACAAACACACAGTTAACTTCTTAAGCATTTTTCATACTAAAAATAGATTGATCACACCTTAAAAATCCATAGAAATCATTCTCATGGAGTCTACAACACTCCTTAATAGCTAATCCACCATGAGAGATCGAAATAACATCAACACAAGCTCATACATCCTTTTGGGGTCACTTGCTGAAAAAATATCACAAACACATAGTCAACTTATAGGATCAATATCTTTGACTATACATAATTATAGATCTTCAAATCTATATTACTAGATGTGCATTGGATTTATTTAACAGTTTACTTTTTACGTCATGAGAAAATTATACGTCTATCAAAAGATATGGCCCAAATACTAGACACTATGATTTCCATTAGCAAATTCAAATATTCAAATGGCAACGGTCATAGTTAAACCATGAACACAATGTTTGCATATCATGTCCTCTCAGCTTTGATCAAATATAATCCATCAATCTTGATTGATATTTAACACATAGGCACCAATGATCAAATGTTAAACCTCATTCATGTTGACCTCATCTTGTGCATTCTTATAATGTTGACTCCACTTGCTCCATTGATCTCTACAGATCAACCAGGTCTTTAATGATCAATGCTTACCATTCAATCAATCTATATGACTCCTAATCATCATTAGATCCTTATCCTATACCTTTACTCATTCATTAAACATCATGCACTTATCTTCATCTCACTACTTCCTGAATCCTTGGATCAATGTGCACCATCAATCTAGCTCAATCTTTAACTCTTTCAAAATTGATTATGGGAACCCTTTCCAAATGCCTGAGTAGCCATTTTTGAACCTTAATAACTTATTCTATAATTAGACACATGATCTTAAATTTGGAATAGATGATATCCTCACATATGAGAATCAAGCCATGTGACATACTACTCTTGAAACATTCACATGTGTGAGATATAATTCCATTAAAAATCCTTCTCAAAAACTTTTGTCATAGAGACAACTATGCTTATAATTTATTTAGGAGACCAACTTATCTCTTGCATAAATTTTTCCATGCTTTATCACATGATATTAAACTTATCACAAATCATCTATGCTCAAAATTAAACAAACCCTTATGATCAGTTTCAATTGACACCTTCATACCTACAAGATATAATACAATCAAAATGCTCACTTGGCTCTTCCTGCCACATTGTAAAAATGGCTAAGTATTGAAAAATATAGTAGAACTAACTAGGAGCCCAACTTTGCATAAGAATATATTTTGATGCACTTCATCACATTATCTAACAATTAGAATAAATAAACTAGGTCCAAAATTAAACAAACCCAAATGATCACCTTCTCATGAAATGTCCACACGTGCAAGATATTCCATCATCAAACTACTTGGTTTTTTTTGGCACTAGACCCAAACTATCTAGATGGAAACTATGGACAAGCAGATGAATTCCACTTATGCACATAAACTCTCAAATCATATATAATATATTAGGGACCTTTTTCATAGGTTATAATCACCATACACATCCCTGAACATCTCTAATCATGAAAAAAATAAAGATCAACCAAGCATACTAAAATAAATACATTGCACACTTTGTCATTGTTATTTAGGCTATAAAGACAAAAAATTGAATAACTTGAGAACCAAAAACTTTCAATTATCTATGAATCTTGATTTGACCACCCATTTAGCCCATTAAACATATTAAGAATCCTTATATCTCAATTTGCAAAGAAAACCATTTTTATAGCATGTCATAAAACCCTAGAATCTCAAATCAAATAAAGTCAACAAACCTCCTTATAGTCAACACACACCTTTGAAACTTATTGCACAGCTGGAAAAAGTTATAACGCACTTTTAGACCAAAATTTAAACTTCCACACCATTGGGATAATAGACTTCCTATGACCCATTTTAGGCCTCATTGCCCTTAATCCAAAACTGAGAAAACTAAGAGCAATTAAAAATCTTAAATTTACCTTCAACATACCATCAAACAAAAAACACATGTATCACTTCACAAAGAAATGCACAAACCTTTCTAAGAACCAAACACTTTTTGATAATGCATTAAACCTATTAAGCCACTTGGAAGCACCCATTCTAACCCTACACAATTCTTTCATAGACCTCTAGAGAAAACACATGAACTTGTTGCTACCCTTTAACCAAAGACCTTATTTTATTGGTACTATCATATTGATCACAAAAACTTGTTTCTCCACACCTTCTTTCTCATATTCATCTACTCATTCCTCTGATCCTAGGACTTGACCAATTACAAATCTCCCCCTAACTTCATCCTTCATCAGTAACATGACATCTTAAATAAGTCTGCAAATACTATCCAACCACAATCAATAATCATATAAAGATACCTCATCTTTAGAACACTATGAACTTCCATGGCATACACAACCATTCAACAAGCCTTTAATAGACTTAGCAAGATCTATGATAAAAAACATAGAAGATATACCTTCAAATTATAGACTCACCTGGTATCTACCACTAACTAATATGCAAATAGATATTTAAAAATTGCCTTTATACCAAAGCATCTAAACCATGACAAACAAGCTAACTCCTCATGATAGGACCACTAAGATTTTTCACAAGCTTCTTTACTTCAACAAAAGATATATAAAAGGAATGAACAAACATACCTTATTTTCATACCAGTACATCAAACAATATATGATAGCCATCAACATTTATCTAACTAATAAGTGTCTCCTTGAAGTCTAGATAGAGACACCTTGATCCACAATGTCCTAGATCAATACGAAACAAGGAGTTACCCATAACTTTTCATATTACTTTTACTCCTTGGTATTTTTATAGTGATAGTTCTTCTTCTTCTTCTTAGGCTTAGAACTAACCTCAATCAACACCTTGGCTTTCTCTTTGAGCTTGAACTAAACTGACTTTTGTTTTTCCTTCTCTATCTAGATGGTTGACTTATTTTTTGTTTCAAACTTGTCAAAAATGCTGAAAATAGAAAATCTCAACTTTCCTTCACTTCTGATCCCTTTTCCACATTCATAATGAATCCATCAATACTCTTAGACACAATAGGATTAGTTTCGTTAGTCTTTAGTACCTCAGGTCTCCATACCATAGTTTGACTCTTCTCATCTCCTACAACCAACTTACCAACTTGACCTTTGAGTTTAGACTGATCTATAACATAACCTTAAAGATCAACTTTCTTATCATCCTTATGACTAGAATAATTGGTAATGGTTATATTTGGTTTCCATACCTTAGTTTGTCCTTTATCAAACCTTCTAAGAGATCTATATCTTGAAAACATCTTAACACCATTTGAATAAAATCTAGCAATATGTCCACTCTTATGACAACTAAAACAAATAACTTCATTTGTACCTTTTGACAGATTTGAATTGTGAACAATCTTTGGCCAAAAAATCATATCATAGCTCCATGAAATTCCATACTTGACTAACTTCATTCAATAGTCCTTAGCTATATGACCATACTTATTACATGTATAACAATGACCATGAAATAAAATAGTATACCTTGAAGCATTTGGTTGTCTAACTTGTCTTCTTTCATTTCTCTTGATCTGATCTAATTTATTTTAATCTTATTCAAGCTTGCTTATCTTGACAAAGAATTGTTTATGCTCATTGATCAATGAACTTGAAATGGTTTTCAATTGAATTCTCTCATCCTCTTTAGCTTTTACACTTGAAATTACAAGCATTAACTAACCTCTGAGAACTTGGATAGTCTCCTTATCACTCTTATCTTCTTTAGCCATGTCATCCTTTATTCTACATGCTTGCTCTATCAAACTTCCCTCAAGAGAAATAACTTGTGCTTCAAGACCTTTGATCATATTTCCTATCTTGTGATTCCTCTTCTTTTTCTCCATCAGTTCATCAAGTGTACTTATGAGCTCAGATTCTAGATCAACCTCTTCTTCCTCATTGTCATCTTCTCTACTGTTATGAAAAGATTATTTATCAAACATGATGTAATTTTTATTTGAACACAAAATTATCTTGGCATCTACTAGTTTAACCTTGAGATCATTTATAACATTTTCATCCTCTTTGTCATCTTTCTTCAAAGTACATATCTATTCTTCAAGTGCCTTGATCATAACCTTCCATTATTGATTTTCTTTCTTCAACTACTTTGTCATCTTTGTACCTGCTTACAATCACCTTGAATATATTAGGTTTCCTCTAAAGGACCCCTCTAATACCAATTGGTAGAGGTAAAATACATAGAGAGGGAGAGGTTGAATCAATCATGACAAATAATCCAATTCAATTTCCAAACCCTTGTAAAAATTTAAACATTCAATATAATCATTCATGAAGCATACATATCATTCATAGTAGTGAATAATAAACATAATACAAGATCATGCACACAACACAAGATCTACATGGGAAACCCTATTAGGGAATAAAATCCATTTTCAATTCTATAAACACATCGACTAATGTCCTATAAGATGATCACAAACAAAAGACTGATCAAGTCCTTTTGATCAAAAACCTTGGTCAAGTCCTTTTGACCTAAAGCCCTTAGTGAAACAATAGTTCCACAAGGATCACTTTCTCCTAAGATGATTAAGTCCTTATAACCACCTATTTTATCAAGTCCTTCTGATTTATAACCTTGATCAAGTCTTTTTTACTAAAGGTATTTAGTGGAACCTTATTTCACAAGGAGAAACTACCCCTATGGAAGATCAAGTCCTTTAAACCCTACTTGAAAAGAACACTTCCACCTTAAAACTGAAGTCTTTAGCACCTGATGAGGGACCTCTGATAATCTAACAATTGTACAAACTTTCTCTCTAATTCATATAGGCATGTCACATAGGCATGCCATAATCTCTCTTCTTCTTCACTCAAATAGTCCTCATATGCACACTTAGATCTCTTTGCACAACTTTAAACTACAAGAACACTATATTTTTATCATAAACATGACCTATAGATCATATACATAGTTATTAATCTTATATGATCATCAATCCAATAGATGGGAACTATCATTCTCATTTGTTTTCCTTCTCTATCCAACTTTTTCTCATACAAGTCTCTTCAAGTCTCACCCACTATGCCTATTCCCAGATTATTAGGTCCAATGACATATCTGATCATCTTCAGCACCTAGCTTAAACAAGAATGTTTAATCCTCTTCACTCTCTACTAATCCTCATTGACTTGTACCTTCTTTTTCAAATGTTATCTCCTTCACTTGGTACCACATTCACACTACCTTATTCATGTCTTATAAGTCTAGAATTCAACACATTTGGTTTCACTATTTGTATAGTAATCATGATCATCACCATCTTCATCAGCCATTAGGCATGTCTTAACCTTTAATACATTTATCATATGAAGACATATCTCAATACAATCTTCATAGGCTAGCCAAAGCATCTTCGGGTCACCCTTAAGTAGCTAAAACTTTTAATAAGTCCCTTGTATCTCATATAGGTCTCATGGAGACCTATTCACCCATTTAGCACATCATTAAACAAACTAAGAACATAGGAACACGTATAAAATCATGGATCCACTCTTTATGCCACTTTTGAGATACTCAAATGATCAAAACCATCTTTTCTCACCTTTATGTATGCTTAAATAAATCAAACACTGACTAGTTTAAAGGAACATCATAAATAAACACACAATAAAATTATTAAGCATTGTACATACTCAAGATAGATTGATCACACCAAAAATAATACACATAGATCATCTTCATGGAGTCTAAAACAATCCTGAATAATTAAGTCATCATGAGACATTGAGATAACATCAACACAAGCTCATGCATCCCTCTCGAGTCACTTGAAGAACACAACATGAACACAAAGTCAACTTCTAGGCTCAATATCTTTGACTGTACACAATTCTAGATCATCAAATCCATATTACCAGATGTTCCTTAGAGTTGTTTACCACTTTTCTATTTATTACATGAGTAAATTTGAATTCTATCAAAAGATATAGTTAAAAGACCAAACACTGGTATTTATCATAAGAAATTCAAATATTCAAATGGCAACGGTCATAGTTAAACCTCAAAACAATGCTCATGTATCATGTCCTTTCAGCCTAGATCAAATATGCTCTATCGATCTTGATCAATCTTTAACACATACGCACCAATGTTTAGATTTTAAACCTTAGTCACATTGACCTCATCTTGTGTGTTCTTATAATGTTGACTCCATATGCTCTATCAATCTCTATGGATTAACTAGGTCTTTAATGATCAACACTCACCATTCAATTAATCTGTACAATCACTTGCTCAACATTAGATCTTTATATTGTACCTTTACTCATTCATCAAACATTATAAACCTATCTTTATCTTGTTACTTCCTGACTCCTTAGATAAATGTGCACTATTAATCTTTCTCAAGATTTAACTCTTTCAAATTTTACTATGGGGACCCTTTCTATATGATTGAGTAGCCATTTTTAAACCTTAATAACTTTTACACTTTAACACATGATCTCAAATTTAGACCAGATGAACTCCTCCTATAGGAGAATCTAACCATGTGACATATTGATCTTGAAACCTTTGCATGTGGGAGAGAACTCCATTAAAATGCCTTCTCAAAAAATTATGTCACAGAGCCAATTATGCTTAAAATTTGTTTGGGAGATCAACTTTTCTCCTGCATAACTTTTGACATGGTTTAGTGCATGATATTAAATTTAATGAAAATCGTCAATGCTAAAAATTTAACAAATACATATGATCAATTTCTCTTGACATCTTTATATGTGTAAGAAATAATAACATTAAAGTACTCTCTCAGCTCTTCTTGCCACATTGCAAAAATGGCTATGTATGAAAAAACATAGTAGAACTACTTGGGATCCCAATTTGCATAATTATATATTTGGATACACTTCATCACATGATCTAAAAATTAGTATAAATAAACTAGGTCTAAAATTTAAAAAAAAAAAAAACCCATATGATCACCTTCTCATAAAACATCCACACATGTAAGATATTCCATCATCAAATTGCTTACTTCGCTCTTTCTGGCACTAGACCCAAACTATCTAGATGAAAATAATGGATAACTAGATGAATTACACTTATTCACACAAGATCTCAAAGCATATATAACATCTTAGGGACCTTTTTCATAGGTTCCAATCACCATACACATCCCTGAATAGCTCTAATCATGCCAAAATTGAAGATCAGCCAAACATACTACAAGCACATTGCACACTTTGCCATTATTATTAATGATATAAAATCACTCCATCCACTCATAGGGAAACATCCATTATATCACCATGACATCATTTAAAATAATTCAAAAATATCCCTCTTTGTCATTGATGTCAATAAACATCATTTATAATAATATACAACTCACCTTATCTCTCTTCAAACACTCACATAACATAGATTTTCTCCCCCTTTGAAAAAATGACAAAGTGGGCACCAACTAATCTTGAGGACCTAAAAATAACATAGATAAGAAATTATCATCTTAAAAAAATGATAAAAACTCCCCCTTACCTTGAACCTACTTATGCTTGTCTTGACAACTTCCTCTTGTTCCATATCAACACTCTTCAACTAAGCACTACAACCAATGAAGAAAGAAAAAAAAACACTAAAATATGATTGATATCACCAAGAAACATATAATATCTACTCCCCCTAATATCTCTAAACCATTTCACCTTTTGGGCATCTTCAAATCTCCACACACTATGAAGAACCACCACACAAGCTTACTAGCCTTCTTTCTCAAGACACTTCCATGACCACCAATATAACATAATACCACTCATCACTAAGGAAACTTGTTATAAACCAACTTGATATCTCACCTTTAAACATTCATGCTTTTCTCTTTTGTAGAAACTAAACAAAATCACCCTTTTTCTCACCAACCCTGATTAGTCCTCTTATAGCCCTACATGGAACTTGCACAGCCCACAACTTTATGTAGAAATAACTTCAAGACCTAAAACTCATATATAGAGCACTCTCATATTCCCCCTTGAGTACACCAATTTTAAACAACTAGCCCATCCTCTGCAGTATATTTCCTTCATAAACCAACTACCCAATTAGGCCTCTATCAAGACAAAAACTTGAATAACTTGAGAACCATAAACTTTCAATTCTCTATGAAGCTTGATTTGACCACCCTGTTATGCCCATTTTCCACACCCTCCTAAATATTTCAAAAAATATTCTATAGTTGCTATCATAGAGATGACCCTATCATAAAGCCTAAAACTGTGTTAAGGACCTTGTTGATTGATAGTATTTATAGATGCATATTTGATTGTGAAATTATATTGATTTGTTGATAGCTTTTTATTTATGTTTTAAGTGGTTTCAAAGAGCATGGTGGATAAATGAATAAAATATGCATATGTGAATATAGATGTGATTAGTTATTCTACTTATTAGGCTCAACACACTTTGATAGTTTTAGTTGATGTTTGAATTTCAGCTCTCAATCATTTTTGGCGATCTATGGTGATATTTTGATCTTCATGAGCTGTTTTGATTTATGATTAAGATAGTAAGTGGTGAGATGATGTTGCAATGCAAAATTGGTTCAATCAAAAGATAGTTTTGAAAATATACAGTTCATTTTATTTGCTACTTTATATGTTGATATGCTTTAGATAGTTTCGTAGTTGATCATACTATTATAAAAGTCTAGTTTGTTTTTGCATCTAGTGCATGGCTCAGTTCACAAAATCATAATTGGTATATTAATGTTTAGTTACATTTAAATTCAAGTTAATGATCAATTAAATGATCATGGTTTCAGAGCATATTTTTCATTTAATGTATCTTTTGATTAATGGGAGAATTACAACATTCAAATTCCTTGAGAACATTTTAGTTTTATTTAAAGATGATCATTTTATTAGAAAATGAGGAAAGAGAACTTCATTTGTCACAAGGTTAAATTCATATTCAATTGTCTAAAGGGCAACCTATCTTAGCATTCATGATATATTATTAATTTTTAGGACTATATCATATGGTGTGCATTATGTGAGTTGTCATGGACCTACCATTAATCATAATTATTGAGGATCATTTTCAAGGTTTAGCTTGGTTAATACACTTGGTGAATTTAAAAAATAAAACTATTGGCTAAAATAATTATAAGGACCTTGGTCATTTGTTTAATTTAACCAGTAATGATGATGATGTTATGAAACATATAAATGATAAGACCCTTTGATGGGTGATGAAGCAAACACCTAGTGAGCTAAACAATATATGGTAGATTAGATTATGGGTAAGGTGAGTTGGCAAATGAATTCAAGTGAGTTTTTATGCTTTGGGATTGTTTGATGATTTGGTAATAATTGAGGATTTATGACTAACTAATCTCCTCAGTTGATGGAACTTAGCAAGGTGTTTAGTATGAAGATTAGTTTGTTGTTAGATTTGTTAGGATTGAGGAAATGACTTAGAAGGATTGATAAGTATGTTAAAGTTAATGCAAACCAATGGAAACTAGGCACATCATTAGATCAGTTATGGTTGCAAGGTGGTGAAATAAAAGGTTTGGTTTTATTCATTATGCTTATTCATTTGCAAACTTTAAGTGAGCAGAGCTCTAGCAAAATTGTTGGTGAGTTGTAAATCAAGGTTTAGAGAAGATATTGGTAGGAGTTTGAGTGTGAAACTAGGTACGAATATGTATTTCTTCTTGTCAATTTCATCTAAAAAATTCTTTGGAAGAATGAAGTTTGGAAAATGTGAAAAGATAAAGTTTTCATGGTTTTTGAGATTAGAATTATGAGTTTTATTTTAAGATGAAAGAATATGGATATATTTGAAGTTTCAGTGAATATTTCATATGTAGAGGATTTTAAGTTGTGATAATATTGATGAGAATGTGGGTTTTTTAGTTTTTTTCATGGTTGAAAAGGTTTTCAATTTTCTTTTATGGTTTATTTGGGATGATAAAACTTAGAACATGCATGAAGATATGAGTTTCCATGTCGACTTTTGGAAATATGTTGATATACCTGCAAGTTAATTTTCATTGGTCGCATGATTTGATTTTATGAAAGTATGTACATGTAGTCATGAATAAAGAATAAGAAGGTTTATTGGAATTTGTGTAAACACATGCATGTTTGATTAAGCTTTAAAGAAAATTTAGAAAGGAGTTTTAAGATTTATAAGCAGTTGGTTTTTTGGTTTTGAATTTTATAATATATTACTTTGCACAAATAATAGGGTTATGTGTATGGAAATTTGAGGCTATTTTGAGAAATAAATGATAATTTTAGGTTTAGTTTAGTATTGAAAATATAGGCTTCGATTTTGTATCTTCAAAATTTTCTGTGCAAAACTTGTTTTGAAAGAAATTTTTGTTATGATAGTGTCCACTATTTACACAACATATTATTTGCATTTTTGGGTATATGAAAGATAGATTTGTTTGCTTGAGTATGAGAGATCATGGTCTAGTTACATGTAAAATGTTGAAGTTTTGTCATGCTTAAATTTTAAAAGTTAAGGTTTCATACACAACATGCATTTGGAGATCCTTCTCAGTTTACAATTGCTTTCCTTTTGGGTTTTAAGAAATGACATGACATGAAAATATCAGGAAAGCTTAAATTCTTGTTAGTTATCATCATGCACAAAGGTTTTGGGTCTTAGTTTTGGAATTTTATAGAGCAGTAAACATGTATATACCTTTGTTGAATCTGGCAACATGGTTAGGATTTATGTCTCAAATCTCTGAATAAGCATTCATGTATATGGAAAGGTAAATCATTTGAAAATGGTAATGGACATTTCAGTTTGATATTTTGAATATATTAGACATCATGAAGTGGCTAGGGAATGGAGAAATGTTTCTACATGGATTTGATAGTTTACATCAAATACACTTATGTAAATTTGTTTGCATAGATTTTTGGTGGACTCATGCATATATATTTGAATATCAACATTATTGAGGTCATTTTATAATTTTAGTTATTTTGTCAAAATATTAGGTTAAATTAGTTGGTTGTGATAGAATAATAATGGCAATATATATATATATATATATATATATATATATATATATATATATATATATATATATATATATATATATCTTTAAAGAAAAATTCAAAACCTCGATATTGAGATAAAATTTCAAATGTAACTTCATGTTTACAAAACTTAAAATCCATATATATATATATATATATATATATATATATATATATATATATATATATATATATATATATATATATATATATATATATATATATATATGGATTTTAAGTTTTGTAAACATGAAGTTACATTTGAAATTTTATCTCAATATCCAGGTTTTGAATTTTTCTTTAAAGATAGATATTGGGATTAAAATTCGCTAAAGGTTGATATTAGAATTTTATGTTTGATATTAAATATATTTTGAACTTAGATATAGTACAGTGGTTTTATCATAGTATAGTTTTCAGTTTCATTATGCAGTTTTGCTTTGGACTTTTGTTTCCAAACTTAGTTTTTTTTTCTATATTTCAAACTATTCAATATATCTATGTGGGACCAACCTATAGTGAGTAAAAATGATGGAGGATGGAGAAAAATCCCAATAAAAATGGTATTCAATTAGGTCATAACATAGGTTTTAATAGGTTTAGGTTTCATATTGGGTATTTTGGGCTTAGGTTCCATAAGGGCACAAGAATGTCTATTCACTTTGATGCTTATGACTCATAGTTTTGGAATATATTGAATAACTTGCATGTCAACCTAGTTAATAGGGGATATAGAGATCATAGGGGTTTTTATGGTAATATATTTGAATCCCATACACACTCTTAAAGTAGTTCTTCTCATCACCTAGAACATGATCCTCATTTCTTGCCATTATATCCCCTTAATTTTAGAGATGACCCTGTTGATGAAGTATTATCTACCAATCAGTTACCTTTTAATTAGCCTAATCAACTTGAAGTGGAGATAACCAATGCCAAATATTTTAGGAAGATGGCTACTCTTTCATATACACCTACCCCATCTAAAGTAAACCTTGGTGGGAAATGTAGAAGGTTGAATTTGTTAGGTGCCCATAATGAACCTCTTTTGAGGATTGAGAGACTAAGTTTGGGAGGACAAGGGTATGACAACATATAGAAAACCATGGACATTATAGTTCACACTCTAAAAAATAACACTTTTATGAAAATAACTGAACCTAAAGCACCTAAAAAGGTCACACTGATAAAAAGAATCAACCTGAAAGTTGATGATAGCACATGTGACTCAAGAACTAGATTGCTACCTTTTCCCACAAATGAGATGGAGTACAATATTTCTCTTTATGTGTGGGACAAACAAGTGATTGAAGTGTTATCAAATTTGGATGATTATTGGTTATCCACAAGATGATTTTCTGTTTAGTGTTAAACTTTTCCATACAAAACTTGATATTTTGATTTGACACTTTGATACTTCAAATTTGATAATTTTGGTAAATTTGGGTATATACAATGATTTTGGATATTTTGATATAATTATATATGCTTAAGATTAATTAAAATACATTATGATTTAAACATAAGTATAATTTATCATTTTTGATTTATTATTTTATGATTAGTGTGTATTCTACTATATTATTAACTAATATGGGTCCCCACCTGTTAAGGTTTAGTACCCTAAGTTTACTATTTTAATATCTTGATCAAATTAAGACTTTTAAAGTCTTAATTAAATCTATCCTTAACTAAATTTAGTTAATTAATTGACTTTGTTAAAATTTATTTAGTATACATTAGCTAATAACTAACCAAATTTAGTTATAACTTATTTCACAACTGAGTTGAAGGTATAATAAGAGATCAAGCACTCATTTGAAGATAAAAGCACAATAGGTATTGAAAACTTAAGTATTTTATGAAGTCCATCATTTATCTCTTCTTTATATGCAACTTCTCTGAGATAGTACAACTTTTGTAGATAGACCCAATGGTACTTTATCTGACCGTTGAGTAATCACCTATGCAACACAGGTAAATCCAATTATATTTATCATCTATTACTGATTATCTGAAGTTTTCTAAGTTTAATATATTTTGATGATTACTATTTGTAGTCTTATATATAGATCTAAAGTATTCAACTTGAACAATGATGATCATTTTGCTTTTCTGTGACACTTCATTTTACTATTTGATTACAAAGTTATCATTCCAAGTTTTGTAAGGAAAAGATTTTGGTTTTATCATTGGAATTTACCTTTTTCTACTAAGATAAATCTCATCTTGAGACTTGCACATCTTTTATAATTATTGACTCTTACTTTAATATAAATAGAACCTTTAGATTTCTTCTAAATCTAGTTTCTTTTGTTACATATAGTTTTAATCTATTGTCTTTTCTATTATAATTAGTTTAGTTTATTTTGTTATTTAGTTCTTAGATTAGTTCTATTTGTTTCTCTTTTTTTCTTTGATTGTTATAGATTTCTCTTGAGATTTTTTTGATTTTACTTAGATTAATTTTAGATATTTAGATTAATATTTGTTTCAACCTAGTTTTAATAGTTTCTCATTTTTGATTTTCTAACTTACTATTTGAAATTGTCTTATATCTTTGGTTTAGTTTATCTAGTTTTAGTTAGATTCTAAGTTATTTATGTCTTTGATTTTGTTATTTTTTTTAGTTTAAGTTTCTTAATATTTCTTATCTATTTTCTTCTTAGATTTAATTTAATATTTACTTTCTTGTTTATTTGAATCAATTTTACCTTCCATCTTGTTAAATAGTTTATTATAGTTTTTTGTTTAGCATATTGTTCCTAGTTTAAACTTAATTTTTATTTTAGTCTTTAGTTTCTTTTATTTAGTCTAATAAGCTATAGGTTTGTTTTATTTTCATTTATCTTTATTTCATAAGTTTTACAATTGTCTTTCTTCCTTTAGTTTTAATCATGGTTTCCAATCTTAGTTGTCTTTAGTTAGTTTCTTTAGAATAGTTTTCTAATTAAATATTCTAGTTCCCTTATTTTTAGATCTTTTAGTTTGTTTCTTGCATTAGTTTCTTCTATGTTAGTTGAAGTTCTCATTTTTTAAGAATGTTTTCTTAGTTCATTTTTTGTTCTAAGTTTATTTCTCTTTTCTATAGGATTAGATGTTTACTTTGTTATTAGTTGTTTATAGTTTGTTTGTTATTTTGCTTACATGTTTGTCTCTCTTTACGCTTTGGTCTTTATCTTTTTATTTGATCTTCTTTAATGTAAATTTGAAAATAATATAAGCAAAAAGTGAAGATATCAATTAAATATACATATATTATAAAGTCAAGTTTCTATTCTTCAAGATATTATCTAACTAATAGGTGTTCTCTATCAGATAGCGTAGATTATAGATTTATATCTTAATTGATTCTTAATTTGATAAATAGATTTATGATTGTTATAATGGAATAAGTTATTTGATAACGTATTGATTATTTATCAAAATTTATAATAAAAACCCCTTTACATCTTTAGGATCTTAGATAATCCTTTAGAACCCCTATGATTAGACTGATATGATTCCAACTTGACCTTCATAATAGGCAAAAGGGATAATTCATTGATGGTATAATTTTCATCATCAATAAATTTGATGAATCTACTACAAAAATTGTTCAAAAATGTAAATTGTTTAAATTTTGTTTTCTTCTTACTAATAGTTATTCGAGCTCAACAACCTCCTATTATCCAACCTTCAGTAGCTTTAGAGGATGATCAAGTTGATGTTTCTTTAAATCTAACATGTTACGCTGGGTATAATCATCCTAAAAGTCTTCATCAAATTATTAAAGTTATAAATCAAGAAGAGATTATTAAATTTAGAATTGATTGGTATTCAAATCTTACACATGAAACTTAATGTGACATTTTGAACTTGAATAAGAGAATTTAAGAAGATAGAAATAGAGTTTTAGATGCTAATCCTAAGCCTATAACTCATTTTATTTTTGATACATTTTCATTTGATGATTTTATTATGCCTACTGAAACTACTTTGTAAAATCTAAAATTAAATCAAGAAAATTTGATTCAAAAAAATCACTCTTTTTAGGTAGAATTTATTGAAACTTCTAATGGCAGATCAGCTAATAAGGAATCCACTAGCCATGAATAAACTAGTCAAAGACCAACCAGTAGGAAATCAACCAGTGGGAGAATATCTAATACAAGAATAGAGATTGGAGGATCTACTTCATAAACAATAGAATCATAGAGAATTAAAAGAGCTCACTAGAGGTGAAGACAAATAAGAATCTCATGAAGAGCATAAAATAGATATAACACCATGAATTTATGCAAATCCAATCAATGTTAGAAATCATTTAGGTAAGCTACCTTTTATTAAGGGATTGAACATACCAATTTTTTCTAGTGTTGCTGGAGAATCTTTGAAAGATCACTTAGAAGCTTTTATGATAGTTTGTGCCACTCTTGGGATAACTAGTGAAAATATTTGTTTAAGAGTTTTTGCACAAACTTTAGAAGGAAAAGCTTATCAAGCATTTGTTAGTCTGCTTGTAAAAGTTATTGATAATTAGAGAGATGTAGAATATTGCTTAGAGTTGTCTTTTGGTAAAGTCAAAGAAGATTTTGATTTAGTTAATGATATTTCAAACATTTCTTTGGATCTTGGTGAAATGATGTATCATTTTATTTCTATATTTACCATGTTACATCAAAAAAATTCAAGTGACCTTATATATTCAAAGAAGTTGTCTATTCTTTATCTTGCACTTCTTTACCTTTGAAATACAAAATAGATTTAGAAGATAAATATATTACTGAATATGATGAAGCCATAAAATTTTGTATTGATTATGAAAAAAAGTTTAAGCGTGTAGGTTTTAAAGATAGATCTATTACAGGCTTAAATTCAGTAAATGCAAAAATATTGAAAGCAATACAAATTTTAGACAATGAATTGGTCATTGTTAAAAGATAGATAAATGATAAGCATTGTTCTTCATATAAAGTCATGAAAGATGATGATATTTGTTATTATTGCAACATGTGTAAACTTGATCATAATCCTGAAACATGTCAAGCTATCATTAAGTTTAAAAAGTAATTTTTTCAAGGAAAAGATAAAATAACTAAAGATTTAACTTATAATATAAACACTCTTAATGATCTTTCAAAAAATATGAATGTTTATGTTATAAACACTAGGAATAAAGATTATAATTCTCCACATAAGAATAAATTAGCTAATAATAAACCTCATTTAGATGATAAAATTAAATCAACTCAAAATAATGGTAAAATTCTAATGATAATGCTACTCAAAGTAATCCTTTTGCAACTGGACATAATAATTCTCAGCATCAACATTATAAATCAAAGAATTTAAGATAAATTGATGCTAAAAATTATAATATAATTGATGATTTATCAATAATTAAAGCTAGATTTTCTCTGCTACAAGTTGCTAATCTTCTTCCACAATTAGATAAGATAAATGAAGCAGTTAAAATTCTACGAGCTGATGTAAGTTTACAAGGGGAGAATAATTTTGAACATATCTATGATCAACATCTTGACCCCCTACTGATTATATACCTCCTTTCTATATCAGAGTTAAGATTGGAAATAAAATAATTCATAATTGTATTCTAGACACGGGTGCTTCAAAGAATATCATGCCTAAATGCAATGTTGATCAATTGGGTATTTCTTATGAAGTAGATAGTACAAGACTTATTGGTTTTGATGCTAGACAAACAAAAAGTTGTGGTAAGTTTCATGACATAGTTATTAATATTGTGTAGGATGAATGTATTAGGTGTATGACTAATATTCAAGTCTTAAATATTTCTAGTAATTATGTAATGATGTTAGGTAGAGATTGGTCAAAATCAATTGGAGCTTTCATTGAAAAAGACATAACTTAGGTTTTAGTTAATAATGAGATTGCATTTATTAAGAGAAATTTTTTTTGGAACTCCAATTGAATCACCTTCTTATTCTAATATTTCTTACATTGAAAATGGTATTGAAACTTATGAATTATTAAATATAGATGAACTAGAAAATCAATATGAATAAATTTTTAAAAGGAACATTTTATGGTCTCTTTACTTTGATAAGGATTGCTCTCAACATGGTAGTGGTGCTAGTATTTGTCTCATATATCTTATTGGCAAAAAATATTATTATGATTTCAAATTGTCTTTTGAAAATACTAATTATACATCATAATTTGAAGCATTATGTTTAAGATTAGAAAAGGCCATCAAATTGAATGTTAAATATAATTTTTTTTTTTAAGATTCAAAATTGGTATTGAGATAAGTTCATAAAATATACAACCCATTTAAATCAGACCCATTTAAATCATTATACACAAAAATTTTGGTCCTTAATTGAATAATTTGAATCTTGCAATATTACGCAAATATTCCTGATATGAATGATAGTTAGCTAGTGTTTAGTTATGATGAGCATATAGATTTATTTCTTAAAGACAACTACTTTGATCATGATGACTATGTACTAAATTGTAAAGATTATTTATAGCTAAGTACTAATAAATTACCTATCAATTTAGTAAGCTTAAAATCTATGTTTTCACCCAATGATTAGCCAAAGAACTCTAGAATAGAAGTGTTTCTATGCTAAATTTTGCTTTCTACATTCAAAGAGATAGAGAAATGAGAAACTAAGAGATGGTCAAGGTTAGAAATACCTGGATGTAGTCATGCGCACTGTTATCCAGATGACGTGAGAACTCTTCTTTGGTTGTGGAGGAATGACACCTGCAAAGAAAGAGACTAAGACAAAAAAGGCATTAGATGGAGAGATGGTGGGTTGCCAAGCAAAAGCCTGTTCCCATAAGTATGAAAACTTCCTTAAGGGAGGTCAACCCACTAGTCGATAAAAGAAAAGTCTGATAAAAGATAGAATGTTCAAAATACTGAAATAATAAAAGACTGAAAAGAAATGGAAGCAAATGCTTACCTAAATGATGTTGTCTGACAGGTTATAGTAGCCGGCGTCAGTGGTCCTACCGGCATCAGTTGTCAGGGTTTGTCGACGTCGATTAGTCTGCCAACATCAGTTGGGGAAGTGACCAGCGTCGGTCGAGGCAGTGGCCTGTAGTCAAAGTCTGGGCAAGTTTCTGGACTGTGGACGAGTTTGTGGACGGGTCTGTGGTCTACTTGATTGGTCTGAGATAAAGTTTTGGGCTTGGTTGGATGGTCTAGGGTCTGGGTCTGAGAGTCTGGTTGAATAAGCAGAGTGGATGGTATGACAGAGGACAGAGGCAATAGGGAGACAGGATTCGGGTCTGGTCTGGTCTAGGGAGATAAAAGATGTTGAATCTAGTTTATAATACTTAGAAGTAAATGACTAGAAAATAGAAAGAAAATACAAATAGAATACTTACCTATGTCCATGCTGAAGGAGTGGTGTTATAGACTGGTGTAGCTATTATTGGTGTTGCCAGATTGATGCAGAGTCCCTATTGTGCTTACAGAAGCTTGTTGTGTGTACCTGAGGGAGAGAGTGAGATTGATTGGCAGAGAGGTGGGTTCAAAAATGGATTGATGATCAGAGTCAAGATTCTAGAGTCAGGATGCGAGAGAGAGAGAGATGAAGAGAGCGAAGAGAGACAGATAACGGTACAAAAAATAGTTAAGAAGGTTGCCGATGCCGGCAATATCGTCGACGTCAGTCGACAAGTGACCGACATCGGCAGCTAGAAGGTCAGAAAAAGGCTAAAAATAGCCTTTCATCCATTTCTCAACCACTAGGTCAGCTAGTCCGAGGGAGAAACATCGAAGGGGATTAAATGGACGAGGGGAGAAGTTGGAATAGGGGTCTAGGTAATTAATATGGCCATGTGGGGAATGAAGGGAATCCAAGAAGGGTATCCTAGGGGAGGTGAGGTTGCAAGGAGAGGGAAAAGGGACTCATTTAATTAAAAATAGATGATTATTTCCAATTAATAAGACCTAGATGGGTTAGGGATAGTCGAAGTGGCAAGGGACCAAAGGGGACCAAAAAGGGGGGAGAGGATGAGGAGAATGACCAGGGAAGTAGACACGATTTTGGTGTCTACATTTTCCCCTTTTTATCTTATTGGTTGTTCTGGATGAACTGCAAGACAAAAAAAAGAGGTGGTTGCCCCATGTGTGGGATAAGGTTGATTCCGTCTTGTTGGTCATTCAAGTGAACTGCAAGACAAAAATAGGAAGAGGTTGGTTGTCCTGATTATGGATGAGGTATTCCCCCTCAAAGCAGGAGTTGAGGGAAGGGAACCTGGAATCAGGTGCTGATTTAACAAAGAGTGGATGAAAAAGGTGTGAGGGTGAATGCGGCAAAGGTCATGATTGTGTGCATACCACTTCACAAGATGGTCAGGTCAAATTGTCGCAGGTCGAGGGTCGAGGAGTGCCAAAATTAAAATAACCAGGCCCCAACATTTAGTCATAGCTGATCGGGTTATTCAATCTAAGCTGAAGCTCCAATGGTCATCATGTTCCAAGTATCTTGAGCTCAGGAAGTGCTCTTGGAAACATGAAAATGTCACAAGTAGTGCGGATCAACTGGCTTGTGATCCTATACTTGTGAGGGTCAAAAATAGTCTGTGCACAATTTTGCTAACCATTCGTGGGGTAGCATACATACAAAAAAAACCAAGGCAACATTGTCTTGGAAGTGGTCACAGTTAGAGGAGATGGTCATGATTGCCAAGGTCGGGTGGTCAATGCGGGTGGAGGCAAAAGTGGTCTCAAGGGTGCCCCAGGGGGCTAAGAGGACTTGGTCTAGAGAACTGACTAATTGGGGGCATGATTTTGGGGCAATGTGATGGAAAAAGAGGGGTTTGAATCTTGCCAATGTCGGTGATAAAAATGACGTCGGTGGACCAAATGGACCGACGTCGGCATAAATAGGATGACATCGGCATCTTAGGGCACGTCAATGCCAACGTCGGCAGACTACCAAATCTGACAAAACTAGATTGGCAGCCTACCAAAAGTCATTTGCTATTTGTTAACTGAGAGAAAAGAGCTCTGGAGCCAGTGAGTGAAAGTGACCCAGAGTTGACTGGAAAAGCGGTGAGGTGGCATAGAGAGATTGGTGAAGAGAGAGAGCGAGTTGGAGAGTGATTGGAGGCTGTAGAGGTGTTTATGGGCCAGGTGGAGCTTACAGAGATTTGGATGCTGAGGTGATGGCCGAGGGGAGTAGAGGACTCGCAGGGAGTCCACCACTAGTGGCACCCATCGTGCCACCATGTCGATGACATCGAGACAAGGTAGGAGGCCCTAACGAGCTCAATTGGTTGATTTGTTCTTTGATTTGATTTTTAAATTTTTTGATTGTTTAGGTAGAAATTCAGGGGGGAGGGTAGCTAGGAAGGTGAGAAGGGTAGGTAGGTCATCCTAGGGTGATTTAGGAAGGTTTTGGGGGGTTAAAGGGTGGTCAAAGGGGAAGCCCTAACTTTTAGGGCTCACCTCGTTCAGCCCTAGGGCCGAACCAGTCACCGACGTCAGTGGGTTCACCGGCGTCAGCCGACAAGTGACTGGCATTGGTTACTAATCTACCGACGTTGGTCACTAAATGACTGACATTGGTTAGGTGAGTGCCATCACCAGCATGATAACCAATGACGGTGGGTGCCTGGTCAAGGGTGGTTGAAAACTGTCAAGTCGAAGCTATGCCAAGGGCTTCCTAGGTGTCAGGATAGGCATAGATGGTCAAATATGTTGGTAAAAATAGAAATAGGAGGAAAATTGTTAACATGAGATTGATTTGGCTGGATACAGGCAAGGTAGACTCTGTTGCTGTGGGATCACCTCCCGACTTTGCTGACGCAGATGCGTGGAGGTGTGACAGTCGAAGAGTGGGCAAAGATGAGTGTAGTGGGATTAGGTGGGTTGAGATGCTACTATAGAGTGGTGAGAGATGTGAGCCTGATGGTGGCACTGATCGAGTGGTGGGACCATTCCACCAACACCTTCCACCTGCCCACGGGTGAGATGATGGTCACGGTCGAGGATGTGTACCAGATTTTATGGCTATTGGTACACAGAGCTGACATCTATGCATGATCAAGAGAGGCACACGATATACACATGGTTACGCTATTTGGGGAGCACGTTGCTGAGACGAGCTACCACTCAGCAAGCTTTGCTTATGAGCCTTTGTACGTGGTGGATGAGGGTACACATCGGCTGGCTGTCCTGATAATGATTATATCACAGTCTATGCGTTGTTAGATGCAGAGGGAGGTAGGTTTTTGGTCACCATGACTGAGGTTTTGACAGAGATAATAGAGCAATAGACAGTGTTTACCTAGGCACCAGTCTTCTTGGCTCAGGTTTACAAGGAGTTATGGAGGATCAGCAGGCGGCGGTGGTACAGCTTATGCATGGGCCACCTTCCACACTACTGGGCATATGAGCACATCATGGTGACACGACCTCTCAGCCTCCTAGTGGCTATCTAGGCTGGCTTCAGGGTCAGATTTAGGTGATGGTGCGAGATGATGGCGCAGACGCGAGTGGACAAAGTGGTTAGAGATATTGACCACTATAGAGGGGTATTGGAGGCCCTGATCTCAGCAGATATCATCTGGAGAACGTAATTAGGGTATCCAACATTTAGATACTAGGGAGAGCAGCTTGTTGGAGTACAGAGCCTGAGATGGGTTAGGGGCAGGCGAGTCAGCGAGCTCGAGAGGGTGCCTGTGGAGAGAGTGTGGCACCAGTATGGGCTGCTACAGGATGTACCCCCTGCATTCCCACAATATAGGCATGATGATATTGAGGCACCCCTCCCATTGCTAGAGGAGACAGATGAGCCAAATTTTGAGGAGTTGTCGGCAGGACCTAGGGTAGCCAACCGAAGTTGTATAGAGGCCTACACAGCATGGTGGACAGGGCAGTACACAGGAGTTCAAGCAGGGCCATAGCCAGATTTATAGGCTATCACTAGGGAGTGGGATGCAGCTCGTGAGGAGAGAGATAGCATGGCAGGAGAGGGGCATAGCACAGGCCCAGGTGACCATTTTACAGGGGTAGCTGGTGGGGGTGACAGGACAGGTGGCTGCTTTGACAAGACAGGTCACTATTTTGTAGGGTCAGTTGGCTGTAGCCCAGGCACAGGCAATGGTAGGGCAGAGTGTTGGAAGGCAAAGCCCATTGTAGCAGCCATCTCAGCAGCTAGCTCAGTAGCCCACACAGTCAGTGTCAGTGCAGCCAGGGTTTGCACAGCTGCAGGGTTCAGCATAGGGCACAGCAGCAGGTCTGATGGGTCCACTGCAGACTGTATCTATGGTTAGATACAATGATGCACTGGATGAGATCACGTACTATGAGAGGGCCATCAGGGGGTTCCCTCAAATATAGCGATACTCTAAGATGAGGGCAGAGCTAAGTCGACAGTGGTCCATGTCATGGGTGATAGCTACAAATTTGTGTAGATGACACAGATCAAAGGGGGGTGAGGATATAGTGTCTTCTTAGCCACCACCACCACCACCACAGCCTTGAAGGCAGAGTTTTGACATGATGTATATACCAGCCTGCGTGCCGATGATGTGAGATGTGTTTGATTTTTTGAGAGAGAGAGATGCACACATTGTGCGATTGTATAAAACTTTGAGATATATATGATGAGATTATTTTGAGAATTGACATGAGTTATGGATGTTGTTATGGATGTATTTAATGTTTATATGGCCTTTTGATTTGATGCATGTTTTGATATGATGTGTATGATGATGATGATATGATGCTATGTTTGTGATTATGATAACTAATATAATGATGAATGTGATGTTTTAATGAAATGGTTATATGATGATGATGATTAATGATATTGATGTTGATGTTTGATGTGAATGGTTAATGATTATGAAAATATGTGATTGTTTGTGATGTGACTGGCAGGTGACGAAAGAATGAGACGGGAGAAAAGATGAAGAGGATGGTCGAGCTAACCCCAGAAGACCCCATGTCAACTGAGTGCTACCTACATAGCCCTTGTCTTAAGGGCCTCAGGCCAATGTAGTTCTCCCAAAGAGGGAGGAAGAGGGTCAAAGTGATTGATTGGTTGTGGTCAAGGTCAAGTCATGGGTCGAAGAGGATAGGGTTTGTCAATCAGATAGACGAACAAACGAGGGTGGTCGAGCTAACCTCAGAAGACAGTCGTGTCATCTGAGTGCTACCTACATAGCCCTGGTCTTAGGGCCTCAGACCAATGTAGTTTAGACTAAAGGTCTGAGTGGTAGACAGGTGGTCAAAGTGGTTGATAGACTGGTCTTGGTCAAGGTCAAGATCGAGTGATGAAGAAAAAGAGGGGGTTTGTCCATCTGGGAGATGAACAAATGGGATGGCCAAGCTAACCCCAGAAGACGGTTGTGTCATTTGAGTGCTACCTACATAGCCCCGATCATAGGGCCTCAGACCAATGTAGTTCGAGCTAAGAGACAAAATGGTCGATGATTGGTTGGGTCATGGTCGAAATGATGAGGAGAAAAAGATGCTACAGCCTTTTCCAAATGGTGTATTCTATAACATTGGTCTAGGGTCTTTCATCCCTAGCAATTTTCCATATTCATGATGGATGTATGCTAAAAATGAATTGAGGTCTATTTATGCATCAGCAAGTATTGGTTTATGCTTAACATAAATTGAGGCTGGTCGATAGTTTCCATGTGTATTGGTGTCCATAGAAACTATGTGATGATGGACTATGATGATGGTTGTGGTCTGAAAATGGTTGGGTTTGGTTGGTCTGAAAATGTCAAATGAGTGGATGTGACCAAAGCGTAGAGAAAAGGTGAAAGGCAAATTGCTCTTTCATTGACAAGGACCAGATAGACAGCACAGATAGGGGTTGTTAGAACTAAGAGCCCCATTCATGCATCACGTCAGTGACCATATGTTGTGTTAGAGCAGTAATCGAATCACTTTGACATTAAAGTGAGCTCGAAGTCCCTTGAGCAGGTGATAGGAGAGGAGGATAAGGTAACCCATTTTAAGAGCAGAGATAACTTTGCCACTTTTTATAGGAGACCCTGAGACAACTATAAGCCAAGTCCATGACCCATTTTTTTTTTTGGCGTAGACTGATCAATGCGGGAAGCCTGCAGAGAGATGTCATTTGCTTGGTGGTCGTTTGTGAAGCTGATCAATGCGGGAAGCTTCTAGAAAGATTGCTATTTATAGCAAGAGTTAGTCATAGCCATCCTTCGAGGCAGTGGTCTATATTTCACTTTATATATAAGGGCTTTGAATAGCTGTCCTTCGAGGGAGCAGTCTATTAGCTACAACAATGATAGTACAGCTATCCTTCGAGGGAGCAGTCTGCCTTTTGATTTTGATTTGATTATGGATATTTTGACATCTTGATTTGTTTTTGACAGAAATGTGAGTCATGGACAAGAATATAGAAGGTCAAGGGCTCCCTTTTATTAGGACAAAGCATCCCTACTGTATAAAAGGGTTATAAAAGATTTGTTAAGGGGAGTAGGGTTGAAAGGAATGAGGATTAAGAGGATGAGGATTGCTCAAGGGACAAGCTCAAGGTAAATGTCAAGTGGACGAGTACTCGACTAACAGTAGAATGGTCACAAATGAAGGGCATAAAAGGGCTTAGGGTCTGATAAGTCCCTAGTCCATGCTTGTGTGATATGCGATCGTCCAAGTCAACTAGGAGCAAATCCGCCCCATTTGCCTCTTTGAGATTGGTCATGATGATGGTTGATGCTAGATGGAAAGTTGACTGATATGGTTGCTGATTGGTGGAGACTGGTTGAATGTTTGGTCGAGGATTGGACAATAGTTGGCTGAGATGTGGTCAATGGTTGGTCGAGGGTTGATTGGTTGATATTTGGTCTTTGGTTGGGGTGATTGTTTGGTTGAGGTCAGGTTGAATGGTTGGTCGAGGCCGGGTTGAATGTCTGGTTGAAAGAGTGATTGATATTTGGTTGAGACTGGGTCAGAAGGTTGGTCGAGGCTTGGATGAAGGTTGAATTCCCCCAGTGGTTAGGGAGAATGTTTGATAGATTGGTCAGCTAAGGCTTGGTGGTCAGATTGACTGTGTTGATTTCAAATAAGGGGGTTGAAGGTGCCAAAGGGATCATAGTCCGGTATGGAGATCTGGATTTAGGTGAAGTGTTTGAAGAAGTATGGGTCGGTGTTGATGATTTGGTTAAGGGGTGGTCAAGAGTATCCTTGATGAGAAGGGTATCCTTAGTCTGGTGTTGACAAGTAAGAGCTTTAAGGGCACAACAATGCTCAGTGTCATGTCTCGGAGTGTGATGATAGTGGCAAAATTTAGAGTTGTCAAACCAAGAGGGTTTTGATTCGAGAGTTGATGAGAGGGACTGTGTTGAAGGCTTGTTGATAATGTGGTCAAGAAGAAGGGTGTCATTTCCCAGACAATGGTGAACGATGACCTTGAGGGCACAATAATGCTCGGTGTTGTGCCCAGGCGTACGATGATACGCACAAATCTGAGTGTCGTTGAACCAGGGCAGTTTTGGTCTGAGAGATTGATATGTTCTAAGAGGCGGGAGGTTGATGCGAGAGGATTACAACAAGTGCCATAACATCAAAGTATAAGAACTTGCTAAAGGGTCTATGTGTCTTATTGCAGTAGGGGTTGATGACTTTGGTTTAGAAGGTGTAAGAGGCATTGGTCGATGGATTGGAGGAGATATATGTCTGATGGGTTGATGGAGTAATGGAGGCAAATTGCCTTTATGAAGTATTGGAGTGGGAAGCACTCCTAGTAGAGTGGATGGATGTGGGCCCAAAATAGAGGGCAATGATGAAGGTGGGGGAGGAGTCCTCCGGTGTGGTTTAGTGGCTTTCGTTGGTTTGGGTCGAGGGCCACCATTGTGCGAGGCAAGGTTAGATACGGGTTTGGGTTTAGATGTGGATGGAGGTGAGTGAGATATAGCAATCTCAGGCAAAAGGCAAGAGGAAACCATGACTGGGTCTTCCTCAGTCGAAATGGGCAAAGAGACTGGTTCTTCTCTTGGTGGAGAAGAAATAGGAGAGGGCGACTCCTCAAAAGAGTAGAGGGCAGGGATGGCTGTGCCTTCTATTTGTGCTTGAGGAGTGGGCAAGGTGGGGTCCTCCATTGGTGGGAGGAAAGATGAACGTGGGGCTAAGGACATAGGTATGGTCAAGGCATCCTCCAATGTGAGAGAGGTTGATAGAAGACTGACAGGAGAAGAAGGCTCTTCTACCTGTGAAGGAGGTTGGTCAGGGACAAGAGGCAAGATAGTGTTGATGGTGTGAATATTATGGTCTTGGGGGTCATTGGTCATGGTCTGGATATGGTTTTGATTAAGAGAGTGGTTTGGAAAGGGGCATCTAAGGATGTCGATGTGTTGATTGGGAGGGGCGTTTGGGTTATCTAAAATAAGATCCCCCTTGTCTATCATGTCTTGGACTATGTTCTTGAAGGTTCGGCAGTTGTTGATGTCATGACCCTGGATGCGATGAAAGTGGCAGAAGTCAGCCTCCTTATACTAGGTAGGGAGAGCTTTTGAAGAGTCGAATTGAGGTGGTTGGATTGGAGGGAGATTGAGGACCCCCTGCTTGACAAGTTTTTCCAAAATGAAAGCGTATGATTCTCCAAGTGGAGTGTATGAATGTTGTATGTACCGTTGTTGGAATTGTTTGGTGATGTTGTGAGATGTCTAAGGTTGAGATTGATTAGTTGTTGTTGAGGATGGTGATCTAACAACCACAGTGTTGGCCACTCCTTTGGACTTGAAGTGGGAGGAAGAAGGTCTAGAAGAAGAAGGGTCATTGGTTTTTGCGTTGGTATTACACAATTTGACCTTATCTTCTTCAATGGCACGGAGTTCAAGTTTTCAAGCCATGGTGAAGGCTTCATCGAAAGTATGAAATGTTTGAACCTGCAAGGTGGATGAGATGTGGCTAGCACATGCTCGAGAAAAGAGCTCAATGAGCTCGGGTTGAGGCAAGGAGAAGGAGAGCTGGTTAATCAGGCCTCTCGAACGAGCGACAAAATCGACTATGGATTCATCGTCAAATTGCCTGATGGAGTAGAGGTCTGTGATTAAGATTTGTTTGGTGATGTTGATAGAAAAATGGTTGAGAAATAATTGGGTGAGTTGAGTGAATGAAAAGATAGAATGTCTGGTAAGAGAGCTATACCAGTCAAGGGCAGGGCCAAAAAGAGACATAGGAAACATGCGTAAAAGCAATGCATCATCATGGGCAATAAGGTAATAGGCATGTCTGAATGCCCGTAAGTGTTGTTGTGGGTCTTCCTTGCTTTGAAAGTGAGTAAATTTAGGAAGCTCCCATTGGTTGGGGTATGGTCGGATAGGGACGAAAGGATGAATGGGTTCGTTGCAAATTTGGTCGTATGACAGGACATTGCTTGAACCGAAAATGGAGGATTCGAGACTGGACATTTTATCCATCAGCATTTTGATGAGATCTACTGACAGATTGGTGGGTGGAGCACCCCCTAGGTTGTAAGGTGCTTGAAAGAGGCTAGAAGAGGCATACGACATAGTCGGTTGTACTAGTAAGGGCGCAACATATGGATGACTAGTCATAAGAATAAAAGAGGAGACTAAGGATGGTTGGGTAGAAGGCATAAGTTGACTAGGTACCGCCAAATGTGGTTACATGACGGCATTGGCAAAAGGGGTGGTAGACACTCCTACATTTATGGGTGCAAGAGTGTGCAGGGTCAAGACAATCAAGTTCTGATATGATGTAGAACTTGGTTGAATTGGGTATGGTTGAGGGGGTAATGAAACCCTGATGGAGGTCGATCTAAAAATAGATGAGGAGGCCAAACTTTGCGTATTGGCCATGGTCAGGTTAATGGTTGAGGCAATAGTCTGAGTCATAAAAGGTTGGGTAGCGGATGATGTCGATGTCATCGCCACTTCACCCAAAATTTCTCGCATTGGGTTTCTCGCAAGATAATTATGGAGGGCTGTGAGGTTGAAGTCAAGGAGTCTCTCAAAGTTGGGGTCCCCATCGGGGACAATGAGAGTCTGGGTCGGGGTCGGTCTTGTAGGAGTTCTTTCAGTCTCTGAGTGGAACTCCATTATAGGACTGGTTAGGGACGGGATAGACGGAAGCGGTTGATGGCTAGAGTGGTCAAAAAGGGCCTTGGTTTGACTGCGTGTCAAAATCATGCAAGGTAAGAAAGGGTCAGGTTCCAGAAACTATGTTTTTACAATTTTAGAAACTCAGAATGGGGTTTTGGTAGAAAAAGGGTCGAGTTCTAGGCTGCTATTTTGAAAAAAAAGGTCTGTGACAGTGACCGACGTCAGTTGAAAAACCAATGTCGGTGTAAAAATGTGGCCAACGTCAGTCAGATGACCGATGCCGGTGAAGAAGGTTTTTGAAGTCGATCGGATAATCGATGTCGGTGACTGTGGTTTCCATAAACTCAAAAAATTTGAATATTCTTGGAAAAAGAGAGAAGAACGTCCTCACTAGCTCAAAAAACCAGGTGGGAACAGAAAAATAGAGAGAGAGAGACAGATAGGCCCTAAGCGTTAAATCCTAAGAATCAACTTTTAGAATCCTGTGGCTTATGCCTTAAAGTGATGTTTGGGAGGTTGGCTGTTAGAATGGGTCCTAGAAAAGGTAGTCTAAAGATGGTTTCAGGTATGTTTAGGCACTCAAGAAGTCTGGATTAGGTTCTGTACATGGCCTGGTGCTAAGGAGCAAGCTCCCCTCACTTCACGATTCTAGTGGTAAGCTAGTCTCGCTTAGCCAAAATATACTTTCCCTAGAGATTAGACTCTACCAGAGAACATAGTGGGCTTTCCCGTTGGTGATGAAATCCAAGTAGGATTGCCGGGATGGGGTAAGGTATCTGCTGGGTAATGAAATCCCAGTCGGGCCTTGTCTCAGGTGAGTTTGATGTTTGTTTTAGTGCAAGTGGTTTGGTCGTGTAACATGAAGTGGACTAGATTAATTCAATATGCAGTTATTAATTACTATGTGTGGACTAAGAAATGTAAGCAAGCAGAAATGCAATGCAATAAGTTTTAAGCCCAAGTCAAAATGTTTGTTCATATGAAGACGAATGGAGAAAGGGTTTGAGAGTATGATTTTAGACTAGTCTAGAAATGCAAGAAAAGAAAGAAAGGTTCTTTTTATTCCTGCTTATGATGTCATTTAGAAGAGAAGAAAGAGGCGCAAAGGGAGGAGCCTAATGCACCTAAATGAATGAAAAGAAAAAGGAACCTGAGGAAGAACCTAAGGTCCCACCAGGTGTGCCAGAATGTTTCTATGCTAAATTTTGCTTTCTACATTCAAAGAGATAGAGAAATGAGAAACTAAGAGATGGTCAAGGTTAGAAATACCTAGATGTATTCCTGCGCACCGTTATCCAGACGATGTGAGAACTCTTCTTTGGCTGTGGAGGAATGACACCTACAAAGAAAGAGACTAAGATGAAAAAGGCAATAGATGGAGAGATGGTGGGTTGCCAAGCAAAAGCCTATTCCCAGAAGTATGAAAACTTCCTTAAGGGAAGTCAACCCACTAGTCGATAAAAGAAAAGTCTGATAAAAGATAGAATGTTCAAAATACTAAAATAATAAAAGACTGAAAAGAAATGGAAGCAAATGCTTACCTAAATGATGCTGTCTGATAGGTTACAGTAGCCAGCGTCGGTGGTCCAACCAGCGTTGGTTGTCGGGGTCTGCCGATGTCAGTTAGTCTGTCGATGTCGGTTGGGGAAGTGACCGGCATCAGTCGGGGTAGTGGCCTGTAGTCGAAGTCTGGGCAAGTTTCTGGACTATGGATGGGTTTGTGGACGGGTCTGTGGTCTGTTTGATTGGTCCGAGACATAGTTTTGGGCTTGGTTGGATGGTCTAGGGTCTGGGTCTGAGAGTCTGGTTGAATAGGCAGAGTGGATGGTCTGACAGAGGACAGAGGCAACAGGGAGACATGATTTGGGTCTAGTCTGGTCTAGGGAGATAAAAGATGCTGAATCTAGTTTATAATACTTAGAAGTAAATGACTAAAAAATAGAAAGAAAATACAAACAGAATACTTACCTATGTCCATGCTGAAGGAGTGGTGTTACATATTGGTGTACCTATTGTTGGTGTTGCTAGATTGATGCAGAGTCCCTATTGTGCTTGCAGAATCTTATTGTGTGTACCTGAGGGAGAGAGTGAGATTGATTGGCAGAGAGGTGGGTTCAAAAATGGATTGATGATCAGAGTCAAGATTCTAGAATCAGGATGCGAGAGAGAGACAAGGAGAGCGAAGAGAGATAGATAACGATGCAGAAAATAGTTAAGAAGGTTGTTGACGCCGGCAATATCGCCGACGTTGATCGACATGTGACCGACGTCGGCGGCTGGAAGGTCAGAAAAAGGCTAAAAATAGCCTTTCATCCATTTGCCAACCACCAGGTCAGCTAGTCCGAGGGAGAAATGGTCGAAGGGGATTAAATGGATGAGGGGAGAAGTTGGAATAGGGGTCTAGGTAATTAATATGGCCATGTGGGGAATGAAGGGAATCCAAGAAGGGTATCCTAGGGGAGGTGAGGTGGCAAGGAGAGGGAAAAGGGACTTATTTAATTAAAAATAGATGATTATTTCCAATTAATAAGACCTAGATGGGTTAGGGATAGTCGAAGTGGCAAGGGACCAAAAAGGGGGGAGAGGACGAGGAGAATGACCAGGGGAGTAGACACGATTTTGGTGTCTACAAGAAGATCCATCAAGAAGAATCATAGATGAGACCACTCCCATAAATTTAAGCACTAAAAAACATCTTAAGTATGTTTATTCAAAAATTCAAGTAACTGAAAATGAAAAATTCAAGTTCACAATTTTTTTTAAAGAATTTATTGATATCTTTGCTTGGTCTTACAAGGATCTTAAGGGTTATGATACTAGTATTATTAAACATGACATTCCTATTAAATCTGGTATCAAACTTGTCAGGTAGAAAACATGAAGAATCAATCCTTTGTTAGAAGACACCATTAATAAAGAGTTGGGTAAAATGATTGATACTGGGCTCATTTGTTTTGTAACATATTTCGAATGGGTACCTAATCTAGTACTGATTAGAAATAAAAATGGTGATATTAGACTTTGTGTAGATTTTAGAGATTTAAATAAATCAAGTATAAAAGATAATTTTCCTCTACATAGAATAGATCATATTTTACAATAGGTTACATGATCTGAATTGATGTCTTTATTAGATAGGTTTTTAGGTTATAATCAAATCTTTTTGAATCCTAATGATAGACACAAAACCACTTTCACTACTCGCAGAGGTACTTTTGCTTACAATTTAATGACTTTTGATTTGATGAATGTAAGAACCACTTTTCAAGGGGCTATACATGTTGCTTTCAATGATTTGATAGGAATTGTCATTCAAATATATTTATATTATCTTACTATTCATTCCAAGAAAATGAAAAAGTATTTAGATCATCTTCGTGAAGTATTCACAAAATGTAAATAGTTTTGTATTTATTTAAATCCAAATAAATCTATTTTTGGTTTGATTGAAGGAAAGTTGTTATAACACATAATTTCCAAAGAAGGTATTTTTTTCACTTGAATGCACCTAATGAGGATATGGGATAAACTTCTCCTCATTCAAGTGACACAATGGAACCATCGTAGGGTTGTGGGTATCCTTATTGGGGGTGGATCTATAGATTAGGGGCTAGCTCCCCTTGATACATCATTGAACCTCATGTTACTACTAGTAATAACTTAAGGGGGATGAAAAGGGTTAGGACAATTAAAAATAAACCTATTCTATTAGAGGTGATGCACCAAAAATATTATGTTCTACTCTTACCTTAGACATACATTTGAAACTAATGATAAATAGCACATACACTTCATTCAAAATCAATCTGCCCTCTCACATCAGTGTTTCAACATGGGGTCTTGTGGATGACATATGGTATGAGGAACCAAAAAAATTGGATTCTAAGAGACTCTATTGAGTATCCTACTCACTTACACCTACATTATATTTAGACACTTTTTGTTGACATACAAGAAGGAAAACACAATACACTAGGTACCAATGGAATCAACATGTGAAGGTAAAGGAAATTACACTTGCACAAATATTATACCAAACATTTACACTTAATACAATATTTGAATGAGGTAAAACATTTATATTTATTACTTCAAGGTAAAAAATTTTAGGGATTCACCATACCTAGGAAGAGAGATAAAAACAATGGTCAAGAAGGCCCAATTTATAGAAGAGAAAGGATGGTAGATAGAAGGGAAGTATAAGAGTCACTTGGACATGTGTCCATCTAAGAGAATCAATTATAATTGTGTGTGGAAGATAGGTGGGTCAATATAAGCCATGTCATAGTGTATACTTTTTTGAAACAAGTTATAAAGTTAAAAAATGGCACAAAACTACCATTTTGGCATAAGAAACTGCCCACCTGAGTTGCCTTCTAAAACTACCCTTATATTTACATATGGTCAAGTATGATGGTTGGTCTAATCAAGAGGGGTTATAAAAATATCACATTCATTGGATTGGTTCCTGACCATCCCCATTCTTGTGGACATGCAAAATCATCATTGGTAATTTCCAAAAGGCTCTTTTCCATTCACCTTCCCCATTTGGCATTCAAAACTCCTCAATTTTCATAACTGATCCATGCACGAGAGGGAATTAAACTTTTAAAATTCTTTCATTCCATCAATTTCAATAAAAACCCCTTTAAAAAGTCTCCCTAATTACTTTTCACCACTTTCCCAAGTGTTCATTATTCTAGCTCACTAGAATGGCTAAAAGTGTGACTCTAGTTAGGAAACTCATATTCTAATTCAAAAGACGAGATGAATTTTGGTTGTTATCTCAAGTGTAGATATTCCTTCAAAAACTTGTTTCATCTTCTAACTCCTCCTTTAGATTTCACACCACTCAAAATGGCCAAAACAAGCCTAGTTTTCCCCTGTTCCATATAATTCCATTAAAAAAAGTACATGTGTGATATATTATGATATCCCTATACAACTTCCATGTGGTTTCATGTCCATACCCTTGCAATTATATACTAAAAATTCTCTTTCTCTCCAATCGGGTCCTTATGAGGGTTTTACAAGGGTTTTGAGTGACCTGGACTCTTAACCTTTGTTCATATCCATTTCACATTCAGTATCCATAAAAAATTACACTAAAGGCACCTCAAGGATACTATATAGCTCTCCTAAATTCCTCTAAGTCCCATGCATCAGTTCATGAAAGTTATGAACATTTCATCTTGGCCATTTGAGCCATTTCTTGCATTATGTGAAGGGTTTGGTCCATTCCCAACCAAAAATGGATTCTTGATGAATTCATCTACAAAAAAGTTCATACACCTCTGAGTATTACCTAAAAACATTTTCAAACCCTTTGGAGATCTCAGCAAGACCCCAAAATGAAAGTCACTCCTATTTTAATATAAGGATTATGCCATGTCAACAGGCATGTTTGCCTTTTGAGACCCAACTTGACACTCCCACGGATTCCTTTAACCTATAATGGATCTAACACATATCATGTGTTATTTAAAACATGTTAAAATCAACTATAAGGCATGTAAATGGCCAAAAATGAGAATGACCCCAAATTTGGCTTTTAGACCCAAGGATTCCCTTCACCCCTAACTGCAAACCTCTTTGGTTCGAACAAACTGTATGTTTCTAGACAATTAAGTAAATTTTTATAGGTTTATTTAGGTCCCCTATAGTTTATATAATCATAAAATTTCCATTTCTAACCTTTTGGTCTAATATTTCATTATTTATCCCATAAGTAGCACCTTCATGCACACTAAAAGTGACCCTATTATGAGACAAAAATAGTGGTTGTTTTACCTATTAAACTTGGAAAAATAATGATTGGATAGTTATATATAGGTCCTAAGGGTACGTTTTACCAAATTTTAGCTCCTAAATCTTCCATTTTGTTGGGTGAATATTTTGTTAGTCAGCTGTCTGATTGAGCAAAATACGTCTTATCATCCACAGCAAAGGAGATTGGTCAACCCAGTGTGCAGGTTTACTACATCAGACGTGGAAAAATCTCTCCTCTCATCAAGGGGAGGTTCCCTATAAATATTCAGGAGATATATATTATAAATATATGTAGAAAATAACATTGAGGGGTAGGATACACCATCCATCTCTCTTCTTTCAGAGATGATGTTCATAAACAGAGGAGAAAATCTTGGTGAAAACACTGAAGGCACTTCTTTTCTTTTGGAAGTGTTCTTGTAGGGGACAACAAGAGTTATTTTAGATATGATAAGTGACTGGTAATAGGGTGCAATAACTAGTAGAATGAAGTGTATCGCATAGTCTCTACTTCAGCTACCCAAAGAGTGATATACAAAGGATAATGGGGGAACAAAGTCATCCCAAAATCCTCAACACAAAAATAGAAAATAAACACACTAAAGACAACTATAACAACACAAAGTCTAAAAGTAACTAACTTTAGGACATCTTCCTTATCACTTCCACTAATTCTACTTGTTAGATTAAATAAACAAGAATGCATCTAGAAGATAGACATATTTACAATCTCCTAAAATGGCACAAGCTATAACAGCACAAAGTCTATAAGTAACTTGCTTTCTCATTCAGATAAAATAATATGAATAACAATCTGAGCTCAATGTCTCAGTATTTGCCTTTTAATTTAAGTGAATTTTTGCTTCTATGATCAAAGAGATCTCTTTTGCATAAAGAAGGATTTTACAATATATAGCCACCAAGCAAGGCTTGGCGCTCTTTCCCATGAGATAGCCCATGATATATTAATGCCTTCAATGCACCTTTAGTTTTATTTGGAGGGACCATGGTTAGAATGGTGTATTGCCTTAGCTATGGCATGTCCATTCATCTAATATGTCTCTTCCTGGGTCTAGATCATCTAGTTTGTCCCCTCTGATGTCTGCACAGTTGTCCATTTTGTCTTTACTCCAAGTCAGATAAACAAGCATCACCTTCAATGTTTGCAAGCTAAAATATCTACTTTTTGGACTGTTCCACCTATTGAAATTACTTCTACATAGATATTTTAGGCTTTTCCATCTTTTTGCTTTTGTCTTTTCCATCTTTGTCTCTTCCTGGAATTCAAGCTCTCAGGGCTACATTCCCAGCTTTATGGGCTCTTTATGCTCCTTCTCTCAGTGGTTCTTCCCTTTGGCATTTTGGCCTTCAAATGAATTTGGGTCCTTACTCAAGCCTTTAAAGATCAATAGTTATTTCATTGTCACAAATTTGACATCTACGGGCCTATCGTTGCTTGAAATTTAATGGCCAGTTCACTGCCCTGAATTTGACAGCTATGGGGATGTCGCCAAACTTTTGGATCTCAACAGCCAGTTCGTAATGTTCAACTTTGATGTCTATGAGCCCATCACTTTCCTCAAAATTTCCTTTGGCTTTGTCATTTGATCTTTCCCAGAGGGGACCTGCCCTTCAAGCTCTTAAGAAATGGTCTGCTTCCTTCAACGAGAGCCTCCCACAAAGGTACCTACCCTTTAAGATCCTTCAAGGGGCCTTCAAGCTTTATTTCCTTTGGCAAACTTTTATTGGTTCCTTTCTTTCAGAAGAAAATTTTGAAGGAATTCCTTCATTGTTTCTTCCACTGGGCTTTTGCTTTCCATCAGGCTTTTGTCTTTACTTTAGGCTTTTCGTTTAGACAAAAAGTTTGAAGGAATTCCTTCACTCACTCAGCCTTTGGAACGGTCCACCTGTTCCTCGCCTGGCTTCTACAAGGGTTGTTTGACCTCTAAAGTTACCTTTTAAAAAATTTGGAAGGGTCCATTTTGGCTCCAAAGTGCCCTCTACAAGGGCACTTGTCCTTCGGGCTCTTGGAAGACCCCTTTAAACTTCTCAATTGAAAAATGGCTAAGTGTTGAACCTATTTCTTTCCTACAGAGTCTGTAGAAACCAACCTATAGAGTCTATAGAAATGAGTTCATAGATATGGGGGAGTACATAGATGTGAGAAACCAACCTACAGAGTCCATAGTTTTGAGGCCTTGAGAGTCCGTAGATTTGAGCCTGCTTGCAGAGTCCATAGAAACCAAATCTATAGTTTTATCTAACTTTGAAAGAGTCTGTAGAAATGAACCTTCCTATAGAGTCCATATAAACCTATGGATTCCATAGATTTGAGCCTATGGAGTTCATAGTTTCAAGCCTATAGAGTCTGTAGATTTTTTAAAAAGCTTTGAAAAATGAAGAACCTGAATGCTCAAAACAATTTTTGAAAGGGGAAGAGAGGATTTTGGTTTGTAGGACCAAAATAGTTTAAATGTTGTCCCAAAAATGAGTGATATTTTTGGGGGACAATAGCTAGCTCCAGTTGGGGAACTTCCTTCAATTGAAAACTTGGAATAGCTGAGGGGAGTAAAAACCAAAATCTCTAGTGCCTTGAAGTGTGCCATTGGGCTATGGAGTCATGCTACCCAAAAAGAAAGGCACCAAAAATGAAAATTAAAAGCACAAAACAAAACTAAAGACTATACAAATATACATATGTACAGTGATCTTATCTGATGCCTCAAAATTTGAAGCGCTTCAGATGCCATCCCATGTGAGATAGTGAAAATGGCACTCCATCCTAATAAACTAGTAAGAAACCATTTTATCCCCAAAATTAGTGATGGGAAAATGGAACTCTCCACTAGGAATCACATTTTCTGTGCACTCCTTTTGGTTCTCTCTTCTTGCCCCATGGCAAGGCGTGGTCTCCAACATGAAAACCATAAATCTTTACTCTCTTGGTGGAGTTCCTTTTCCTAACTTTGGCATGAAGTAGTATGGTCCACTAACATAGCTTGTTTCTCTTCTGGTTCAGTCTAGCACATGATTTGATTGTCCCCATCAGATACTAGACAAACCATTAGCTCAACATCTCTTTTGGCATGAAGGAGCTTGACACCTTTATCTTGAGCAACCTTCAACCCTAGTAATAGAGATTCATACTCAATAGCATTGTTGGTGTTGCTAAACTACAACTTATATGAAGAAAGACATATATCTCCTTAAGGAGACATCAACACAGTCCTAGCTCTAGCACCGGTAAAAGAGTAGCTGCCATCAAATCCTAGTATCCATAAATCATCATAAATTGCTCCTTTCTAAGATTTTTCTTCATTTGGAGAGGAGAGTTCCTTTGGGCTTACACTATGCTCTCTCATTCCTTCTATTTTTTATCTGAACCAATTCCTAGATTGCCACCTATAGAACTTTCATCTATTATAATAGGAACATCTTCAATAGACAAAAAATAGTTACCCTTGCCTAAAGACTCAAATAGAATTTGAGCTTCAGGGATAGACATTTGGGTGATAACATATTTTGTCTCCTTTCCAAGAAATAGTATCTATAGGATGCCTTTAACAGGGATCCTTACCTCAAATAGGTTCATGCTCAATTCTCCTCCAACATCCTTACAAAAATTTCACCTAAGAAGGATCCCATATGAGGCTAGGACATCAGCCATCAGGACTATCATCTTGATTCTCTTTTCTGGAAAGGTAGCAAATGCAAATTGGGCATCCTTGATTTGTCCCAGTAGTGGCACTTATTTGTTCTCCATGGAGAAACATCTCCCAAATGTCTTGGTCAATGTGAGACCAAGGGATTCAGCTACTTTGATAGGCATGACATTGTCTGACACACTAGAGTCTATGATGCAATTGTTTAGTTGATGTCCATTTATCAGTAGGGAGACATAGAATGGTTTAGCCCTTCCAAAATCAGCAGGAGGAGAAATGATAAGGTTATTTTGGGTGGATGTGGGAGTCACCTTTAGAACAACTGGTCCTACAGGGATACTTTTATACTTCACACATTCCACTAACCTATCCAACTACTTAGGGTTGGATTGTAGGAATTCAAATTTAGACATTTGAATTTTAGTTTTCTTGACATGGTCAATTATGTCAAATGTCTAAAATGAACTAGGAATAGAGGATGGGAGTTCATCCTTTTGGTTTTTGGGAGGGTGAGGATTGGTCTGTGAATTTGAAGCAGAAGGTGTAGAAATGCTTGATGTATTTACCTTTTTAGTAGTCATTGGGTCATTTGGTTGGAAGGGCAGAGTGGTTCCCTGCTTAGCAATTGAAATTGTAGGCTGATTTCATTCCTCTATTCTTTCTTTATCAGCTTACTGGGCTAACTAGTTCTTGGACCAGGTGAACACAGCATATGATCCCTCGACTGCTTCACCTTCACTTCTGGGATCATCCTGATAAACTAGTAAACCAATGTGGGAGTCACCATCTGATTCTTCTTGATCCTCTATGAAGAGATCAGCATCATTTTCTTTCTCAAACTCAAGTTAGAAAGAGAAATCATGTTTAGTTTCCAGATATCCAACTGCTAAGTCAGTTGGAGGCACTTCAAGGGCAAGGTTCCTCTGTGGGAGAGGAAGATGATTTGGCTGCCCTTGATTCTTGGTAGCATTGCCTTGGTATGCCTGATTCTAAAATGTCCTCCTTGGCATATCCCAATTAGGAAGAGCAAGCATACCTTGTGTCATTTTCTTTTTCAATGCTAGTAGTTCATTTGCTAGCTTTTACACCATTTGATTTGTGGTGCCTGTAGATGGATACTCAGAAGATGAAGAGGATTTACTTTTATTTGGATCTCTCCTTATCTTTCCTGCCAAGATAAGGACATCTTCCACTTTAATAGCCAAGTCTTGAGCAGCCTCAAGGTGTATGTGGCTAGCACGTCTTAGCAAAAAACTCACTTTAGGCAGTTTTGAGTTGATGAAGAAGCATTTGAGGTTTTCAAGTGTGGGTTGAGCAATAGCAGGAATCCTATTCCTCAACGTGTCAAACTTTGCTATGAAATCCTTCATAGGTTCATAAGGTTCCTTCTTCATTTGTGTGAGCTAGGCCAGCAAGGCATGTGCATCTTCTATAGGCTTGAACCTGGCTTCAAATTTAGCTTTAAGTGTATTTCAGTCAGTTACTGACCTAGCTTGCAGATGGTAGAACCAATTTGTAACAGCACCTTGTATGTTTCCATGAAAATTCTAAGTGCCACATCCTCAAATTCCATGCTTATCACACCACAGGCTATGCTAAAAGCTGAAATAAGTTCATCAGGGTGAACTCTCCCATCACCAAAGAATTTTGAGAAGTTCTTTCTTGAGCTGCGTATAAGTTCATGTAGAGGTGGGGTCAAATTTACTGGACCAAAAGAGTTACCCCAGGGGCCTTGAACCATGATTTAATTGTGAAAAAGAGGGATAACAAATTTGTGTGGCGTATGGATAGGCAAAGCTCTGCTAATAGTATAAAAAGAAGCTCTGCCTTGTGTTGGTGACCTGGTAGGGGTAGGAGGAAGGTGAGGCTGTGGAGGAAATAAATCAGAATTACTCTGCTACACCAACTCAAAAGTAGGGTCAACAACACCTTGAGATTTCTAGCTTTTGGTCTAATGTGGAGTTTCTAGATTATAGAACAAAAATGAAAAGAGTAGGATCTACTTCAGACTTCAAACTATGTGCTCTTCCCCAATGGAGTTGCCAAAAAGATTATTGCATGAAGCTGGGAGGAAAAATTAACAATGGGAAAGCACTAGAGTAGATCATTCTTCCACAACAGGATAAATAGATAAGGCTATAATGATAATGGATAAGACATAGGTGATGTTTCAATCTGAAGCTTGAGGCTTCAAATTGCACAAAATTACTATGTCCCCAGCGGAGTCACCAGAAAGACTATTGGGAGAATATGTTGTCAGTCAGCTATCTGATTGAGCAAAATAGGTCTTATCATCCACAACAAAGGAGATTGGTCAGCCCAGTGTGCAAGTTTACTACATCATAGGTGGACAAATCTCTCCTCTCATCAAGGGGAGGTTCCCTATAAATATGCAAGAGCTATACATTGTAAATATATGTATAAAATAACACTAAAGGGTATGATACACCATCCATCTCTCTTCTTTCAAAGATGATGTTTACAAACAAAAGAGAAAATCTTGGTGAAAACACTGAAGGCACTTCTCTTCTTTCAGAAGTGTTCTTGTAGGGGACAATAGGGGTTCTTTCAGGTATGATAAGTGACTAGTAATAGGGTACAATAATTGACAGAATGAAGTGTAGCACAAAGTCTCCACTTTAGCTATCCAAAGAGTGAGATACAAAGGATAATGGGGGCACAAACTCATCCCAAAATCCTCAACACAGAAATAAAAAATAAACACACATAGAAGACAACTATAACAACACAATGTCTAAAAGTAATTGACTTCAAGACATCTTCCTTATCACTTCCACTAATTCTTCTTGTTAGATTTAAAAAACAAGAATGTGTCTAGAAGACAGACATAAGAACAATCTCCTAAAATGGCACAAGCTATAATAGTACAAATTCTATAAGTAACTTGCTTTCTCAGTTAGATAAAATAATATGAACAACAATCTGAGCTCAAAGTCTTAGTATTCACCTTTCAATTTGGGTAGAGTTTTACTTCTGTGATCAAAGAGATCTCTTTTGCATAAAATAGGATTTTACAATATATAGCCACCAAGCAAGGCTTGGTGCTCTTTCCCATGGGATGGCCCATACTGCAGTCAATGCCTTCAATGCACCTTTAGTTCTATTTGGAGGGACCATGCTTAGAATGGCATATTGCCTTAACTATGGTGTGTCTATTCATCTAATATGTCTCTTCCTACATCTGGATCATCAAGTCTATCCCCTCTAATGTCTGTGCAGCTATCTATTTTGTCTTTACTCTAAGTGCGACAAATAGGCAGTGCCTTCAATGTTTGCAAGCCAAAATATCTACTTAGTGGACTATTTCACCTATTGGAATTTCTTTTACACAGATATTTCAGGCTTTTCCATCTTTTTATTTTGTCTTTTCTAGCTTTGTCTCTTCTTGGAATTTAAGCCCTCGGGGCTACGTTCCTAGCTTTACTAGATCTTTATGCTCCTCTCAGTGGTTCTTCCCTTTAGCATTTTGGCCTTCAAATGCATTTGGGTCTGCACTCAAGTATTCAAAGATAAATGGTTATTTCATTTCCACAAATTTGACATCTACAGGCCCATCCTCGCTTGAAAGACAATGGCTAGTTTACTACCCTGAATTTGATGGCTATGGGGATGCTGCCAGACTTTTAAATCTCAATAGCTAGTTCACAATGTTCAACTTTGATGTCTACAGGGCTGCCACTTTCCTCAAAAATTCCTTTGGCTTTTTCATTTGATCTTTCCCAAAGGGGACTTGCCCTTCAGGTCTTTGAGAAATAGTTTGCTTCCTTTGGTGAGAGCCTCCCACAAGGGTACCTACCCTTCGGGATCCTTTAGGCAGCCTTCAAGATTTATTTCCTTCAATGGAATTTTTTTTTCCTTTCCTTTGGATGAAAATTTTGAACGAAATTCCTTCGTTTTTTCTTTCGCCAAGATTTTGCTTTCTATCAGGCTTTTGTCTTTACTTTAGGCTTTTCCTTCAGACAAAATTTTTGAAGGAATTCCTTCACTCACTCTACCTTTAAAATAGTCCACTTACTCCCCACCTACCCTCTATAAGGGTTGTTTGACCTCTAAGGTTACCTTTTGAAAAAGTTGCAAGGGTCCATTTTGGCTCCAAACTGCCCTCTGCAAGCGTACTTGTCATTCGGGTTGTTGAAAGACCCCTTTGAACTTCTTGATTGAAAAAATGGCTAAGTGTAGAACCCATTTATTTCCTATAGAGTCCATAGAATCCAACCTATAGAGTCTGTAGAAATGAGTTCTTAGATCTGGGGTAGTCCGTAGATGCAAGAAATTGGCATGCAGAGTCTATAGTTTTGAGGTCTTGAGAGTCCGTAGATTTGAGCCTACCTATATAGTCCATAGAAACCAAGTCCGTAGTTTTCTCTAACTTTGAAAGAGTCTATAGAAATGAACCTGCCTGTAGAGTCTATATAAACTTGCAGATTCCATAGATTTGAGCCTACGGATTCCATACTTTTAGGCTTATAGAGTCCATAAATTTTCTGAAAAGCTTTGAAAAACGAAGAACCTGAATGCTCAAAACAATTTTTGAAAGGGGAAGAGAGGATTTTGGTCTATAGGACCAAAATAGTTCAAATGTTGTCCCAAAAATGAGTGATATTTTTTGGGTACAACACATTTGACCCCCCAACTCATCACATTTTCAAGGCAATCTTTTTGAAGGTGTAGGATTGTGAGGGTAGGCAGGTTTTGGATTGTACTTGGAGGTTTCAAGAGTTGTTTTTGTTTGATTTAGGTTTTATGGATCATTTATGTATATAAAAATATATTTCAACCATATCTATCTCATTTTACCTTCCAATACCTTGTCATATCTTCCTTAGCACCATCTTCATGCTCATGCTTCAACTTTACTATGTACGGAATGAGACATTCTTATAGGCCTGTAAGATGCTATGTAGGTTCAAGGTGGATGTTCAAGCCTAATATAATGTGTATTAAAACCTTTTTTATCTCTCCTATCAATTCATCACACTGCATGCCTCAATTTTCTTCACAAGACCTTCATTTACCTCTAAATGAGCCTAACCTCAATTCACCAAGCTGTAGGTGCATATTTAGGCCTTTAGGTTAGCCAAAGGTCACTTAGGGTATGTTAAGAATATATTTATATTTTTTGGATTAGATTTAAGATTATAACCTACACACTTTCATCACTCTACCCACCTTCATACTCCACTTGGGTTCAAAACATCCTACCCCAAACTGTGATCACTCTCTAAACTATGACTATGTATGCATATGTTCCCAGGTCTATAAATTACATTTTGATAGATGTTTAGCCCTCAAAATATGTAATTAAATTGGTTTCACTTTGATATTCAACCATTATCATCATTTCATATGCTTATGTTCATGGTTTAATCTTAACAGACCACCTCGTATCCCTGTCTAGGACTAAGCTCCAATCCTAGGTTGTAGGTATTCATTTTAGGCCTGTATGTTTCCATTTGGTTATTGGGGGCATGTCAATGGTCATTTTATGATGGTGAAGAGACCTTGAATTAATTAAAATCATTTATACTTCCATAACTTGTTTCAAACCATGTTAATTTCATAAACTTATAATTCTCTTCCTATAGGTGTCCTCTATAACCTTATGTATGGACAAGGGATGGCCTAGAATGGTCATTTTGTGAAATCACTTCCTCATTCATGATCTGGGTGATTGAAATTTTTTTTTGAGGTGTTTTTGTCAGAGTTGTTTCCATAATCTAGATAATGCGAGTGCAACAGAGACGCGATCACACGAGATGAAGCAAGTGCACACCACAAAGATGTTAAAGCAATTTAAAAATAACACAAGAAGATAAATTACACAAGACAAAATGGAGAAAACTAAAATCTGATTAACATGAGATGGCCAAAGTGAGGAATACATATAGGAGAGTACATAAGTAACTCCTAGACAAAAGGTGGACAAGGCACCCCAAGAATGGACTGTAACTCCTCCATGAAAGGTGGTGACAAGGTGCTAAGAATAGAGAAATAACTCCCATCAAGGGAGTTACATATGACATTATTATGACACCTATGACACATCTATGACACACACCTCCACATAAGATAGCCTATCCAATAAATGTAAGAAAACTCCATGTATGCATAAGAAATATAATTTCCCTAATTAAAAAATAGAGAAAAATAAAAACCTACACTAATACCCCCCATAAGCGTAGCTTAGGTAGGCAGTGTGGAAATATAAAATGGGTCCCGAATACTATTCCTGATGAGTTATCCATGTAAAAATGCAATCTCCCATAAGATAGAGAAAAGGAGAAAACTCGTAGGAAAAAACTCCCCCCCAAAAGAGAGACATAAAAGAAAGAAAATACTAGTGGGCCCCCCTTGAAGATGATGCTGCTACAGATGTGGATCGCACCCCAAGAAGACCTTGTAGATGAATGAACTTGCTCTTAGTGAAAGGTTTGGTGAAGATGTCTGCAACTTGCTCTAAAGACTGGCAAAATATCAAGTCAATGTCCTGACTATGAATAAGCTCCCAAATGAAATGCATGTGAATCTCTATGTGCTTGGTCTGTTAGTGCTGAACTAGATTCTTGCAAATCTGAATGGTACTCTGATTGTCACAATATATGATGGTGGGCTGCTTGATAGGAATGCCAAACTCAAAAAGTATCCCCTAAAGCCAAATAGGCTCAGTAACTGCATTAACAACTCCCTTTTACTCTACCTCTATGGATGATATAGCAATAGCATTCTACTTCTTACTAGACCAACTGATAAGATCAGAACCTAGAGAGAAACTATAACCAAAAGTGGACTTACAAGTCTGTGAATCACCAGCCCAATCTAAATCTGTATATCTAACCAAGTCAACCTCTATGCCAAATCTGTAATGAATCTCATATCTATGTGAACCATGTATGTAATGCAAGATCCTCTTAGCTGCTTTCTAATGCAACTCATGAGGTTCCTTCATGAATCTGGAGACAAGTCCCACTTTATATGATATGTCAAGCCTAGTGTGAGTCAAGTAGATGAGACTACCAACAAGTTGTCGATACTGAGTGGCATTAACCAATGGTGAAGAATAGTTAGCCTCAAGCTTGACTCCTGATAGAAAGGGAGTCAGAGATGGCTTGCAATCAGCCATGCGAAACTGAGCCAATAAGTCAAGAGCATACTTAGGCTATGCAAGAGAAATCCTTGAATCTAACGATGAGATCTTGATGCCAAGGAAGTAGTGTAACAAACCCAAGTCTATCATGTCAAATCTATCCTAGAGAGATGCCTTCACCACTATAATAGCTGATGAAGAACTCTCAGTGATCAAAAGGTCATCAACATATAAAACCAAAATTAGGAGCAAATCATCCTGCCACAAGAAGTAGACATTGGGGTTAGAATGGCACCTAGTGAAACCCACTGTGAGAAGGAAGGAATCCATCTTAGCGTACCATGCCCAAGGGCCTGTTTGAGGCCATAGATAGATTTCCTAATTTTACATACTAAGGAAGAATCTTGAACAAATCTTGGTGGCTGCTCCATGTAGATCTCCTCTTCTAGGTCTTCATGAAGAAAGGCACTCTTCACATCCATCTGGTGCACATCCCAACCATGTGTTGTGGCAATAGCCAATGTGAGTTGGATAGAAGTCATCTTTGCAATGGTTGCAAAGGTCTCTGAGTAGTCAATGCCTACCACTTGTGTGAAACCCTTGGTGACTAGTGACGCCTTGTACTTATCAACCGACCCATCTATAGAAAACTTGGTTTGATATATCCACCTACATCAAACCATCTTTCTTCCTTTAGGAAGTGAAGTCAAATCCCAAGTGTGATTTTTGATTAAGGAAGAATATTCTTCCTCCATATCACTATCCCACTCAGGTACCTCTGATGCCTCTCAAAAAGTCTGTGGATCTAAAATTGAAGTAAAGAAGGCATGTAGATCTCTCTGAAAATCCCCCTAGTACGTCTGTCATCTACAGGATCTCCTGCCCAAGTGCCAGCACTCTCAAGTATCTATCTAGCCCAAAGTGGCCCAAAAGTGGGTGAGTCAGGTGCTAACTCCTCATCCTCTGACTGACTAAAGGTGGATGACTCTGCATCACTATCCTCATTGTCTAAACTCAAAGAAGAAGAAGATGTCTCTGGCTCAAGAACCTATTGTGGCTCATCTAAATCTGATGAGGAGTCATCATGAAGAAGTAGATCTGATGAGCGATAAGAAGTGTTAAGTGTTGAGTCTTTAAGACTCTCTTGAAAATGGACACTTCTCTCGATGAACAACTCATGAGTGACTAGATCTAGAAGATGATACCCCTTAATACCATCTAGATATCCTATAAAGATGCAAGGCTTGGACTAATGTTCCATAGCTTTGCATTTCTTCTTTGGAATGCAGGCCATGGTTGGGGATCTGAAAACCCTAAGATGCTCAACATCAAGTTTCCTTTTATGCCAAGCTTCAAAGGATGTTATCCCTTTCAAAGCTTTGTGAGGAACCCTATTTTGAATGTAGCAAGCAAAATTGATGGATTCAGCCTCGTACTGTGGTGCTAAGGATTTAGAGTGAATCATATAGCTTCCCATCTCTTTTAAGAACCTATTTTTGCATTTTCCAACCCCATTCTATGAAGGACTATAAGTGACTATGAATTGCAAATCAATCCCCTCTATGGTGCAAAACTACTCAAACTTGTTGCTGACATACTTCCCTCCATTATTAGTTCAAAGAACCTTGATAGATTTCTCACTCTATTTCTCAACAAGAGCTTTGAAGTCTAGAAAAATTTCAAACACTTTAGACTTTTGTTTGATAAAATATATCCAAGTGTACCTAGAAAAATCATCAATGAAAGTGAGGATGTACTTGGCCCTTGTGAAAGATGGTTTGGGAAAGGGCCATGATACATCACTGTGGACTAACTCCAAAGGTTGTGAAGCCCTCCAAGCTTTGCCTTTGTCAAATTTTGCTTCAGGATGCTTCCCAAGGGAGCACCCCTTGCAAAGTCCTTTTGAGAATTAGACACAAGGCAAGATAATGACCATGTCATGTTTGCAAAGTTACTCAAGGTAGCGGCAGTTAAGGTGGTCAAACTACTCATGCCACAATTTAATAACTCCATTTGAATGAGTTAACAATGATATTGGAGAAGAATCTAATGCAAAATGTGATCTGCCCTACCCACTGCCACTATAGTATCACTATGTAACTCCCTGATAGCCATTGAATTTGGTGAAAACTCAAATCTTATGCCCCATCCAATGTGACTGATTTGGTACATTGATAAGATATTGGTTGAAAGAGAAGGAACACTTAAGACATTATTGAATGTTCCTCCCATTTCAACTGACCCTCTCCCTACAACAAAAATTGATGTGTCATCAACCAAACTAATTGAAGCCATGCTACAAGGCTCTAAAGATAAAAACTCAACTAGTAAAGAGCCCATGTGGTGAGAAGCAACCGAATCAATGACCCATGATGATGTAGAAGCTATAGTGGCTACAAGGGCCTTGCCCTTTTCCTTCTCCTTACCCTTGCCTTTTTCCTTGGTAGAATCTTAGGTAGATGAATTCTGCTTGATGGACTCAAGAACACCTATGTTGTGCTTCTCTAAAAGATGAGTTATGTGATCTATTTGTTTCTTCATGCATTTGTGTTCATCATGCCCTATCTTTTTACAATAGGCACACTTAACCTTCTCCTTAGATTTAGCATTGGAAGAGAAAGACTCAGTGTTGTTTTTGGCAGGATTGTTGTTTTCTTTCTTCTTTTCTTGGTCCTTATTCTTTTTCTTCTTCTCCTTTGTTGAAGTCTTATCCTTACCATTTCCAGCTATCAAAGCTTGGGGTTGAGTAGACTTCATTGTTATCATTTGAATTAGCTTATCTTGCTCCCTAGTCAAGTTGGCAATGAATGAATCCAAAGAAGGCATTTTCCATGTAGTGCCAAGGGCACTTTTTGTGGCATGGAAAGTGGAGACAAAGACTGAATAACTTGGACCTAACTTTGCGAGAATAGAAAGGATGAGTTGATCATCTTTCTTCTCTATCCCACAATCTTTTAGTTTTAATCTAAGGGACTTGAACTTAGTGAATAAGTCCTGTAGGGTGTCAAAGTTGCTATGACTTAGACTTATGAGTTCGTTTTCGAGCTCATGACTTCTCATCTCATCAAGCTTCCCAAATAAGTTTTCTAAGGTGTCCCATATGTCATTGGGAGTCTTGGACGATTCTGAATGGAAGAGAAGTTCTAGAGACATAGACAAGCTTAGTAATCCATAGGCTTCATCACTACGGTTGTACCACTTGACCTTTTCAACATTAGTGTTGGGTTCTACTTCAGTACCCATGGTGATCCTATACAACCCTTTATTTCTAAGAATGATTGTCATTTTAACCTTCCATTCATGATAGTTAAAAGGTGTTATGGGTTTAAGTTGAAAAAAATCCATTTTTAGCTGAATTTAGGTGAAGTTGTGTTGATTGCAAGTTATGAAATTATGCAAAAAAAAGAATGAAAGCAAAGATTTGCAAGTTGTGAAAAGCAAAGATTTGCAAGTTGTGAAAAGCAATCACACCCCCCCATGAAATATTGAGCCCCCCCCCCTCAAATATGAAAGTGAATGCTCAAAATATGTTAGACTCAGCTGATAATGCATCTTAGAGCAATCAATGCAAGAATAAATCAAACAGGACGTCGGACTCAGCCGAAAATACGTCCCAAGAGACCCAAATTTTGGGCACTTTATAAACTAGTGAATTTTTGACAAATAACAAGCCTATGCTATATACAATTGAATTACAAACACTTTTGCAAAATATGGCACCCAAAATTGAGCTACCATTTGTAAGATATTAAAGGTTTAATTTTCTCGTAAACTAGTGTTTTTGCAGAAAAACACTAAAACATAAAAAAATGCCTGTTATGAGAGAGAAAGTGGCCTTCCAACCACTCATTGGATTTGTCATGGAAAGATAAATCCAAAGGATGTTTGTGTGAGGGGGAATTGGCCTCCCGTTAACCTAGGCCTCACCCTTAGTCTTCGACAGGCGAAGATACAAGTTTTAAATGAAACCCCCAAATTACAAAATTGTCTAAAAAATTAAATATTCAATCAAATTGACTGATTTTTGTTTTAGAAGTCAATTTTAAACTGAAAACTAATAAATCATAGACAAAATGAAGGATTTCCAAGTGTCCAAGGGGTGCCACATGGGACGCCAAGCAAGGAAGGGGCGCCAAAAAAGCACAGTCCAGATTATACTAGCAGAAAAGACAAAAGAATAATTGTGGACTTATGTTGGACACCGTACGGCCTGCTTGGCACCTTTCTAGGAAAGACAACATGATGGAATCTACTGACTTTAATGCACAACAGGTTTCGGCAAAATAAGACAAGAAAAATGCGCCATCAAAAAATTTGTGCCATATTCAGAAAAAATAGACCTATTTTGGACGCTGTACAACTGATGGCATGGCTTTAGAAGGATGTTGGGCATTGCAGAAGGTTGGCATGTTATTTCAGGCTAGAAGGACTACTACGTGGAGTTGTTGTTCCTCCCTCTACTCCTTGTACTCAACAATGGAACCCAAGCTAACTGTTGAACTAGCCCCTGAAGTGAAGACAGCCAAGACACCCAAAGGCCAAGGATTCCCAAGAAAACAATACCAAAAATGATATATTTTTTTTAATTTTAGATTAGATCTAGAAATAAAACACAAAGATAACTCCACTCCTCTTGATTTAAAAATAAACTAAAAGCATAACCAGACACACGATTACCGAGTTTGCTCTGATACCATGTCGGAGTTGTTGCCAGAATCCAGATAATGCGAGTGCAATGGAGACATGATCACATGAGATGAAGCAAGTTCACACCACAAAGATGCTAAAGCAATTTGAAAATAACACAAGAAGATAAATTTCACAAGACAAAATGGAGAAAACCAAAATTTGATTAATATGAGATAGCCAAAGTGAGGAATACATATAGAAGAGTACGTAAGTAACTCCTCCACAAAAGGTGGACAAGGCACCCCAAGAATATACTGTAACTCCTCCATGAAAGGTGGTGACAAGGTGCTAAAAATAGAGAATTAACTCCTATCAAGGGAGTTACTTATGACATTCTTATGACACCTATGACACAAACCTCCACATAAGCTAGCCTATCCCACAAATGTAGGAAAAATCCATGTATGCACAAGAAATACAATTTCCCTAATTAAAAAATAGGGAAAAAATAAAAACCTACACTAATAGTTTTAACTCATTCCCACTACTTTTAAATTATTATAACTTCCTTATGTGGTGTCAACACCAACTTTCCTTTCAAAATCCTGTAGATGTTTTTGCCTTTTTGCCATTTTGAAAGGACTTAAAACATGCATGATCTTTGCCCATTGAGTCTCAAACTTGGCATGAAGTTTGTCCATGGATATTAATAAAAGATTATACTATAATTATTCCTAAAAATCAAGCATATTTTTAACTTAAGAAAACCCAAAAGACCCCTGGGAACTCTATCTAGGGTGTTTAGGGATTCAGTCTCTAAAATCAAATCGATGTTCTTAAAGTTATCCATCCTTCTTCCTAGGCTCACAACTAGGTCTAAAACATAAAAATTACTTCCAATACTTCATATATACCCTTTTTATCTTGGAAATAGTAACTATCACACATGAACACCTGATGGAGGAAGTTTAGAACTTGTAGGTGACAATATTGAATCACATGTATGGGTAAAGGTATGGGAGGATGAAAATATGCAAGGTGAGAAGGTGTCCAAGCTACCAAAGCATGATATATGATTAAAAAAAACTTAAAACCATTTTCCCTTCCCTTGTTCCCACATGGGAAACATGTATAAAGTAATTTGTGGTGAAGCTTTGCAAGCAAATCTATAACTTTGATTTTTAGGCCAAGAAACAAGCCTAGAAAAGGCTTAATCAACAAATGGATTGTTCATAACAAGTAGAAACATGAAAATATTATTTAGGATCATGTAAAAGCACCTAAAACACACCAACACATGAATTCAAATAAAAACTAAAATAGGCTCAAAATGAGGCCCCCTCTTCAATGTAATTTCCCAAAAAACTACCTAGAGTGTTAATGATAGTTCATAAAGTATAATATACCAATATGAGACTTCTTACCATTAAAGAGGAGTGGAATAATATTTCCATCTACCCCAAGGCCATTTTTCCTTATTCCACCTTTACAGCCCATGGTGAGCATTTAAACTTGACCTCCATTTGCATGCCAAGAGGAAAAGGAAGGAAATTGAGTTGTAGATGCAATTTTTTGCATTCTCCTTGAAGTTTAAATGTTGAAATGGATGTGGGGAGGTGAAGAGACACCCCACCCACGTTTTTAGATAAATATATGATCATGGGGACCTACAAGTACCCAAAACCCCTTAAAAATAAGGAGAAACTCATATTTCTTAATTATAACTAACCTATGATTGTAATCTAACTGATCTTGACCTAATTCTAACCTCTCCCACATTACAACTGACCTTGGTGATAAATTTGTATTATTAAAAGTCTATACAAGTTCATTAATGAGCTAGAAAGTGGCCAAAGGACCCCTTTTTGCTCATGAAACTTAGGAAATGGATAATTCATGACTTTTAGACCTTTTGAAACATCCTAAAAACCATTCTAGGAAAAATTTACAAAAATGGACTTTTGATGAAGTTTGACTAGAGTTTGACCAAGTTGACCATGGTTGACTAGGCCAATTCAAGAGGGATGAACTTTCTCCAAAATTAGGACATGGCTAAGCAAGATATCTAGGATAATATGAGACCACAAGGATGCATATAACTTTCTCCAAAAGTTTTAAATAATAGGGGTTAACTTCATTTGACTAGAAGTCAAATTTGGTCAACAATTTGGCAACTCCTAGGGGTAACATGTTTGTCTATGTTAAGGACTAGTAGCTTTATCCTATTCATTAGGCAAGGGAGTTAGCATAACACTTAGAAACAATAGGGTCAAACCTTGAAGAGACCAATAAGATAGTAATTCCACCTCAAGACAATTAAAGGAAAGGACACAACACACAAAAGCCAAACAAAACACAAAAAAAGAACACACTTGTGCTCAAAATCACTTAGGGAAAATACACACAATAGAAAATAAACAAATATGTACATACATTTGTTCATACCTCCCTTCTTGGATCAAAAAGTAAGTATCTTAGGTCTCCTTCCGTACTAGATGAGTGAGGATGCCAAGCATGCTTCTTCTTAGATGGGGTGTTAGATGACTCTTGTCCTCTCTTTGCTCTTTGATTTTTCATGCCATTCAATGAAGTCATCTCCCATAGGTCTCCAAAATATATAAGGTCCTCTTTAACCTTAAATCAAGCCTCATATTATTGTCCTCTTGGTTCTTCATGATAAATTGACATATTTAGACATGGGACAACTTGTTGTAAATCTATGTCTTCTTGAAGGATTCTATCATTCTTCTCCATTATTACAACTTCTTCAAATTATTCAAGGAGTATTATATCAGGTCTATTATAAAGTGTCTCTTCTTCAAGACCTCTTTTGATGGTGGTGGAGGCATCTTCATAAAAGGATGTAGGGACAAACTCTAGATCACCTCCAAAAGGTTTAAGATCATTATATATGGCTCCATCATGAGCTAGAATTTCTTGGAGGTGATGTTATTCAACATGTGCTTTCTTTACTTCATCTTGATGTTTCTCAACTTGGATATTATCCCTCTCACCTTCCTCACATTTTTGAAACATTTGTAAGTAAGTTTGCCACACGTTTTCCTTTTTAGACACAAGCTCTTGCTCCACATTGCTTGGAGTGATTTCCAAAGGGCTTGTAGGCTCTTTAAAGACTTCAAATTCATTGCATATTTCATTAAACCTATGCCATAAGTCCTCCTTAGCTGACTGGTTTGAGTCATGAAATGGAAAAACAAGAGAGGCTTCTCCCTCTTCTTCTATGGGATTTAAAAGGAGTTTTTCTACCAACTCTCCCTCAACTTTTCCTTCATCATTGCAATCAGATGTCTCCTCTTTATTAGTTAGGACCTTATCATTCTTTATCCAATCTAAAATTTAAATTTCATCTTCCCTCTTGGTGGTGTCAACATCAAAAATTTCAAAAATAGGGAGTTTGGCCAACGGGGATTCCCAAATAGCAAAACAATTCTCCACAATAGGAAAGCAACCTTGATCAATTTGAGGAGGTATAAGGTGGATTTAATTTTCTCTTGAGGAGGGTTGGGAGGGATTTGAGTGATTTCAATATTATCTCTCCTACCAACTTCTTCATTTAAACATGACGTGTTCTTTTCCCCATGAACTACCATCACATGTTTCCATCTAGGGAAGGTGGGTTTAAGGATATCTTCATGGGATTGAGAGGTTGATGAAGGAGTGAAATATATGTCTAAAAAACTTTTAGTTTCTTGAGGTTTGGTATCTTGATTTGGAATTTAAGGATTAGTCTTAGAGAGTTTATCTTCTATTGCCATGATGGACTACCTCAAGGCTTGATTGGCCAATTCCCACTCCCTTTCAAGATGAGCTTCAAAGTTCAATCTTTTCCTTTCATAATCTTCCTCCAACAAGTGAGCTTACTCAATCATGATGTTTTCCTTACTTGGGATATTTTCTTGGATGGATTTATAAGAAGGAAAAGTTGAGGAAGTATATGAGGGTTTGGAGTATTAGGAAACATGGTTGGACTAGAATTTTGAAAAGGCAAGGATGACACACTTGAAGGTGAATATGGGGAGTTTTGAGGTGGCCAAAATGGGATTTATTCATGAAATCTCAATTTCTCCTCTAGATAAAAGATCAAACCACAAACATCAAGCATTCATAGGTAAGGTTGGGCCAATTATCCCACTCTATGGGCATCCACTCCTTTATTTGTTTCAAGGCATTCCTCACACTCTCAATACAAACACTAGGTATGATTTCACCACAACCATATCTAGTGTCAAGGTCTAACATGTATTCTTGGTAACCAAGGAGATTCATTTTAAAACTAGTAATGGAGGGGCTTGGAGGAGAGCTAGGTGGGCTAGATGGATTAAAAACTTGAAGGTCTAACCATTAGAAGCATATACTTGATGAGGATCATGATAAGGCTAGACAAGAACTTGCTCATAATCAAGGGGAAAAGGCAAAGCTAGACATAACTCCTCAGCTTGTGTTAAAACAAGCTTAAACTCACCAATCTCCATGAATTACTTCACAAAAGAGTATGGAACAATAAAACAACTTCAATTGGTATACTTGAGCTACTCAACTAGCAGATATGTACGTGGAGTCACCATTGATGTTTATTAGAATTTCCTCCAAAGGCTGATGTCTTGAAGAGAAAACCAAAACTCCTCAAAGAATGGATCCAATAATCTCACTGAGTGTGCCAAAAACTATTGTCACTTGAATGCACCTAATGAGGAGATGCAAAAAGCTTCTCCTCACTCAAGTGATAATGGGTATTTCTATTGACCATGAATGTGTAAAATCTATTAGAGAACTACTACCTCCTAAGGATCAATCAAGTTCAAGATTTTTCTTTAGTAAGATTAGTTTTGTTAGGAAATTTATTTTTGATTTTGCTGACAAATCTAATCCTCTATAATTACTACTTAAGAAAGATAAAATATACATTTGAGATGAAAATGCTGAGTTAGCCTTTAATTCTATCAAAGATGCAATTATAAGTGCTCTTATTCTTGCTAAGCCTAATTTAAATAAATAATTTATTCTCTACATTAATGCCATTGAAAAATTTATATGAGTTGTAAAAACTCAAAACTTTGAAAATAATGAAGAGAAGCATATTTGTTATATGAGCTAAGTCTTAAAAGATGCAGAAACTAGGTACCTTCTTATTAAGAAATTTGTTTTTTCACTTGTTTCTTATTTAATTAAGTTTCTATATTTACTAATGGGAAACAAGGTTTTTGTGTGATCTAGTGTCCATGTTTTATCATATCTTTTAAAACAGCTAACTATTCAAGAGAGGATTGCTAAGTGGATCTTGTGTATTCAAGAATTTGATATTGAATTTGAGACTTCTAAAACTATAAAAGGGAATAAATTAGAAAAACACTGAGCTGAAAATAATACCTCAAATATTAACGTTCTAGTTCTATTAGTTGATGAAAAATTAAATGTAAAACCACACTTTAAAACTATGAAAGTTGCTGAATTTTCTAAAAGTTTTAAGTTTGGTCATGAAATGAATGAATGGGACTGTTTATTGGTTGAAGATGACTGGTATCATGATTTGGTTTATTATTTTCAAAATAAGTCTTATCCAAATAAATTAAATATGAAATAAATATGTTCCTTAAGGTTAAATCGTTAATTTTTAGTTTATTATAAAAAATTCTATTTTATCATAATTGTGATGGTGTTTATTAAGATGTCTTACTCATAATTAAACACAAAAATTTCTTAGGGGCTGCCATGAAGAAAATTGTGGTGGACATTATGCTGTAAAAATAACAACTTATAATATTTTGAGGGCTGGTTATTATTAACCCACTTTTTTTCAAGTTGCTTATAATTTGGTTCATTCTTGTATGCCTTGTCAACTATTTCTTGGAAGGGATAAACTACTTGCAATGCCTTGAAATCTAGTTATTCCTGAAAAACTATTTACTAAATGGGCATTAACTTTATTTCAGATATTCATCTACCTTCATTTGTAGGTCATAAATACATTTTGATAGCCACAGATTATTTCACAAAGTGGCTTGAGACCAAAGTTCTTAAAAGTTCAGTGACAAGTGAAGTAATTATGTTTCTAGAAAATCATATTTTCTCTAGATTTGGAGTTCTATATGAGATTATTTTAGATAATGGACCTCAATTTATTTCGAATGAGTTCTTAAAATTTCTATAAAAATACTCTATCATTTTTAGTCATACATCAAAATATTATCCACAAGGAAATGGATAAGCTGAGTCCACTAATAAAAATCTGGTTTCTATTTTGAAAAAGTTAGTTTGTGATAACAAAAGAAATTGGCATCTTAAGATTTTTGAAGCCTTATGGGCTGATAGAACTATTGTTAATATAGCAATTGGGTACTCACCCTTCATGTTATTATATGATTTCAAAGCTACTTTACCAATAGAACTTCAAATTTTTTCAGGTAGAACTACTTCACAATATGTAGTTGAAGACATGAATTTAATTGAACAAAGGTTGCATGATTTAGTAGCTCTCGATGAATCTAAGGCAACAACATTACAAAAATTAGAGAAAGATAAACAAAATTTAAAGAAATTTTTTGATAAAAAAGTTTCTGGTAAAAAATTTAATGTTAGTGATTCAGTTTTATATTGGGATAAAGCTCATGAAGACCTTAGAAAACACAATAAATTTGATACATTATGGTTTGGACCTTACATTATTTCCATAGTTCTTGGTAATAATGCTTTTCATCTTAAAGATCTTGAAATAAATTGGCTATGTTATTCAATAAATGACCATCATCTAAAATTATTTAATGATTAGCTTCTTATTATTGTTCTTTTTGTTTTGTTTTCTATTTTCTTTTGGTTTGTTTCCTTTTCTTGTTTCATTGTTTTGGTTTGTTGTTTTGTTTTGCCTTGTGTTTTGTTTTGCTTTGTTGTTCTTTATTTTCAAGTGATCAATGAAAGGTTGTCGAATAAGAAATATCACATTATGAAAGAAGAGTACAAGAATCTATGAAAGCCCTGTAAGTATTAATCATTTTTAGAAATTAATCTTACAAATTTAGTTTTTCATAATAGATGAATAATATGGCTGATTTGTATTTGCGTGTGGAATTATTATTTTATTTTCAGGTTTTGTCCATAAGGATTTTATAATTATTTATGCATCCAACCTAAAATTCCTTATAATATATTTCCCTTTCTTTGTGTCACACTAGCTGAACAATTCATCCCTTGTTTGAATTCATTATTTAAGGGGTTCATGATTAGCTACTTAAGAAATTATTTTCTTGGATCACACTCTCAAGGCAAAATCCATTTTATAGATATCATAGGAAATTTGTTACCAATCAATTTTTTTTCACAAAATTGACTAGAATTCTCGCTAGTGTTATCCTTATTTTTTACACCCCCTAAATGTTTTTAAAAAAAATCTATACTTGTTGTCATAGAGATGACCGTGTCATAAAGCCTAAAACTATGTTGGAGACCCTATTTATTGATAGTATTTGTAGATGCATATATGATTTTGAAATTATATTCATTTGTTGATATGTTTTATTTAAGTTTTAAGTGTTTTCGAAGAGCATGGTGGATAAATTAATAAAATATGCATAATTGATTATATCTATGATTAGTTATTCTACTTATCAGGTTCAACACACTTTGACACTTTCAGTTGATGCTTGAACTTAAGTTCTCAGTCATTTTTGATGATCTATGGTGATATTTTGATCTTCATGAGCAGATTTGATTTATGATTTAAATAGTAAGTGGTGATATGATGCTACAATACAAACTTCATTCAATCAAAAGATAGTTTTGAAAATGTATAGTTCAGTTTATTCACTACTTGATATGTTGATATGTCTTGGATAGTTTAGTAGTTCCTCATATTGTTATGACAGTCTAGTTTATTTTTACATCTAGTGCATGGCTCAATTTATGGAATCATAATTGGCATATCAATGTTTAGTTATTTTCAAATTCAAGCTAATGATCAATTTGATGATCATGGTTTTAGAGCATATTTTTCATTTCATGTATCTTTTGATTAATGAGAGAGTTACAACATTAAAATTCCTTGAGAATGTTTAGTTTTCTTTAAAAATGATCATTTTATTAGAAAATGAGGAAAGAGAACTTCATTTGTCACAAGGTTACATTCATATTCAATTGTGTAAAGAGCAACCTATCTTAGCAATCATGATATATTTTTAATTTTTGGGATTATATCATAATGGTGTGCGTTATGTGAGTTATCATGGACCTACCATTAATCATAAGTATTGAGGAGCATTTTCAAGGTTTAGCTTGGTTAATACACTTGGTCCATTTACAAAATACAACTACTAGCTAAAATATTTCTAAGGACCTTGGTCATTTATTTAAGTTAATAGGTAATGTTGGTGATGTTTCAAAACATATAAATGACAAGACCCTTCGATGGGTGATGAAGAAAACATCTAGTGAGTTAGAAAATACATGGCAGATTAGACCATGGGTAAGGTGAGTTAGCAAATGCATTTAAATGAGTTCATGTGCTTTGGTATTGATTGATGATTTGGTGGAAATTTAGCATTTATGACTAGCCAATCTCTTTGATTGATGGAAATTATCAAGGCATTTAGTATGAAGATTAGTTTGTTCTTAGATTTATCAGAATCTATGAGATTACATAGTGGGATTGACAGGTATGTTAAAGTTAATTCAAAAAAATGGTAGCTAGGCACGTCATCAGATCAATTACAATTGTGAGGTTGTGAAATAAAAGGTTTGTTTTTATTTATTCTACTTGCCCATTTTCAATCTCAAAGTGAGCATGGAGCTCTGGCAAGATTATTGGTGAGTTGCATTGCAGGGTTTGGAGAAGATATTGGTAGGAGTTTGAGTGTAAAACCAGGTATGAATATAGTATTTCTTCTTATTAGTTTCATCTTGAAAATTATTTGGAAGAATGAAGTTTGGAAAAAGTGAAAAGATAAAGTTTTCATAGTTTCTGAGAATAGAGTTCTGAGTTTTGTTTTAAGATGAAAGAATATGGATATATCTAAAGTTTTAGTGAACCTTTCATATGCACACAAGTTTAAGTTGTGAAAATATTGATGAACATGTGGGTTTTTAGTTTTTTCATGATTGTAAAGGTTTTAAATTTTCTTTTATGCTTTATTTTGGATGATAAAACTCATAACTTACATGAAGATATATTTGAGGTTTCATGTTGACTTTTGGAAATATGTTGATATACCTTCAAGTTAATTTTCATTGGTTGCATGATTCAATTTTCTAAAAGTATGTACACGCACTCATGAATAAATAATAAGAAGGTTTCTTGGAATTTGTTTAAACACATGCATGTTTGAGTAAGCTTTCAAGAAAATTCAGAAAGTAGTTTTATGATTTACATGTAGTTAGTTTTCTGATTTTGAAGTTTGGAAGATATTACTTTGCATAAATAATAAGATCCATTTGTATGGAAATTTGATGTCATTTTGAGAAACAAATGATAATTTTGGGTTTAGTTTAGTATTGAAAATATAGGCTTTAGTTTTATATTTTCAAATGTTCTTATGCAAAACCTATTTTGAAGGAATTTTTTATTATGACAACGTCCAATCCTTACACAATAGATTGTTTGCATTTTTGAGTATATAAAAGTTAGATTTGTTTGCAAAACATGCATTTGGAGAGCCTTCTCAATTTACATTTGCTTTCTTTTTGGGTTTTAAGAAATGATGTGATATGTAAATATTAGAAAAGCTTAAATTCTTGTCAATTGTCATAATCCACAAAGGTTTTGGGTCCTGGTTTTGGAATTTTATAAAGCAATAAACATGTATATACCTTTATTAAAGATGGTACTAGGCTTAGGGTTTATGTCTCAGATCTATGAATAAGCGTTCATGTATATGGAAGTGTAAATCATTTGAAAATGGTAATGAACATTTCAGTTTGATATTTTCAATATATTTAATATCATGAAGTGGTTAGGGAATGGTGAAATGTTTTTACATGAATTTGATAGTCTACATCAGATACACTTATGTAAATTTGTTTTTATATGTTTTGAGTTGGTGGGCTCATGCATATATATGTGAATATCAACACTCTTGAGGTCATTTTTGGAATTTTAATTGTTTTGTCAAAATATGAGGTTAAATTAGTTTGTTATAATAAAATAATAATGGCAAAATCTATATATATATATATATATATATATATATATTTGAATGAATTTTAAGTTTTGGAAGCATGAAGTTACATTTGAAATTTTATCTTGATATCAATGTTTTGAATTTTTATTCAAAGTTAGATATTGAGATTAAAATTCACTAAAGATTGATATCATAATTTTATGTTTGATATTCAATAAATTTTGAATTCAGATATAGTATAGTGGTTTTAGTATAGTACAATTTTCAATTTCATTATCTAGTTTTGCTTTGGACTTTTGTTTCCAAACTTAGTTTTTGTTTCTATATTTAAAACTATTCAATATGTCTGGGTGGGGCCATCCTATAAGGAGTAACAATGATGGATGATGGGGATAAAATCCTAATTGAAGTGGCAGTCAATCAGGTCATAACAAAAGTTTTAATAGGGATGGGTTTCATACTGGGTGTTTTGGGTTTAGGTTCCATAAGGGCACAAGAATGTCTATTCACTTTGATGCTTATGACCCAAAATTTTGGAATATATTGAATAATCTACCAGTTAACCTAGTTAATAGGGGATATGGTCATAAGGGTTTTCATGGAAATAGATTTGGAGCTCGTACACACTCCCAAATAATTCTTATCATCACCTAGAACATGATCCTCATTTCTTACCACTGTATCCACCTAATTTTAGAGGTGAACATGTTGACAAAGCATTACATACCAATCAATTTCCTATTAATCAGCCCATGCAGCTTGAAGTGGAGAAAACCAATACCATAGATTTTAGGAAAAATAGCTACTCTTTTAGATACACATGTTCCATTTAATGCAGACTTTAGAGGGAAATGTAGAAAGATGAATTTTTTAGGTGTCCATAGTGAACCTCTATTGAGAACTTAAAGACTAAGTTTGGGAGGGAAAATGTTTGTCAATAGAAATAAAACCATGTACATTCAAGTTCAGACTACCGAAAAGAACACTGTTGTGAAAAGAATTGAACCTGAAGTAGCCAGAGAGGTCAGACTGATATAAAAAATCAAGCTAGAAGATAATGATAGGACATCTAACTGAAGAACCAAATTGTTGCCTTTTCTTGAAACTGAGATGGAGTATAACATTTGTCTTCATGAGTAGGACAAACAAGTGATTGAAGTGCTATCGAATTCAGATGACTATTGGTTATCCACAATATGATTTTCTATTTAGTGTTGAACTTTTCCATGCAGAACTTGATATTTTGACTTGACACTTTGATACTTCAAACTTGATAATTTTGGTAAATTTGGGTATATACAATGATTTTGGAGTTTTTAATATAATTATATATGCATAAGATTAATTAAAATGTGTTATGGTTTAAACATAAGTAGAATTTATCAATTTTGATTTATTATTTTATGATTAGTGTGTATTCTAATATATTATTAATTAATATGGGTCTCCACCCATTAAAGTTTAGTACCCTAAGTATATTATTTTAATATCTTGATCAAATTAAGACTTTTAAAGTCTTAATTAAATATATCCTTAACTAAATTTAGTTAATTAATTGACTTTGTTAAAAGTCAATTAGTTTGCATTAACTAATAACTAACCAAATTTAGTTATAACTTATTTCACAACTGAGTTGAGGGTATAAGAAGAGATCAAGCAATAATTTAAAGATAGAAGCACAATAGGTATTGAAGACTTAAGTATTTTATAAAATCTATTATTTATCTCTTCTTTCTATACAACTTCTCTGAGATAGTATAGTTTTTATAGATAGACCCAATGGTACTTTATCTAATAGTTGAGTCATCACTTATGCAACATAGTTATATTTAGTTATATTTATCATCTATTATTGATTATCTAAATTTTTCTAATTTTAATATTTTTCAATGATTGCTATTTTTAATCCTATTTAGAGATTTCAAGTATTCATTTTGAATAATGATGATCATTTAACTTTTTTTTGACACTTCATTGATCTATTCGGTTGCAAAGTTATCATTCCAAGTTTTGTAAAGAAAGGATGCTAGTTTTCTCATTGGAATTTACCTTTTTCTGCTATGATGACTCTCATCTTGAGACTCACACATCTTTTTTAATTATTAACTCTAACTTTAATACAAATAGAACCTTTAGATTTCTTCTAAATCTGGTTTCTTTTTTTAGATATAGTTTTAATCTATTATTTTTTCTATTATAATTATTTTAGTTAATTTTTTTCTTTAGTTCCTAGATTAGTTCTTTTTTATGCTCCTTTTTGCTTTGATTGTTATAGATTTCTCTTAATATTGTTTTTTACTTAGATTAATTTTAGATATCTAGATTAATATATGTTTTAGCCTAGTTTTATTAGTTTCTCATTTTAGATTTTCTGACTTATTATTTGATATTGTCTTATATCTTTGTTTTAGTTTATCTAATTTTATTTAGTTAGATTATGAGTTATTTATGTATTTGATTTTTTTATTATTTTTAAGTTTCTTAATATTTCTTATCTAGTTTCTTCTTAGATTAACTTTAAAATTTACTTTCTTGTTTATTTGAATTAGTTTTACCTTCCATCTTGTTAAATAGTTTACTAGAGTTTTTTTTCAGCACGTTGTTCTTAGTTTAAATTTAATTTTTGTTTTAGTATTTAGTTTCCTTTATTTAGTCTAATAATCTTTAGGTTTTTTTGTTTTATATTTATCATTCATCTTTATTTCATAAGTTTTACAATTATCTTCCTTCTTTTAGTTTTAATCTTGGTTTACAGTGTTAGTTGTCTTTATTTATTTTCTTTAGAATAGTTTTTTAATTAAATTCTCTAGTTCCTTTATTTTTAGATCTTTTAGTTTGTCTCTTGCATTATTTTCTTATTTGTTAGTTGAATTTCTCATTTTTCTATAATGTTCTCTTAGTTCATTTTCTGTTCTAAGTTTATTTCTCTTTGCTATAAGATTAGATGTTTACTTTGTTATTAGTTGTTTATAATTTGTTTTTTATTTTGCTTATGTGGTTGTATCTCTCTGATTTAGTTTATCTCTTTTGATTTGATCTTATTTAAGTTTAATTTCAAATAAGTATAAGCAAAAATTGAATATGCATATATATTATAGAATCAAGTTTCTATTCTTCAAGAGACTAGCTAACTAATAGGTTTTCTCTCTCAGATAGATAGATTATAGATTTATATATTAACTAATGCCTATTTTGATGAATATATTTTTGATTGTTATAATGGAATAAGTTTTTTGATAACCTGTTGATTATTTCCTATAATTTATTATAAAACACCCTCACGTATTTAAGATCTTAGATTAGCCTTTAGAACCCCTACGATTAGACAGGTATGATTCCAACTTGACCTTCATGATAGGAAAAAGGGTTGATTTATTAAAGGTACAATTTTTATCATCGACAAACCAATTAACCCATTCAACATATTAAGAAGCCTCAAATCTCAACTCACAAAGCAAACTACTTTGCTATCATAGCCCAAAACCCTATAATCTCATATCAAACAAAGTCAACAAATATCCTTTTGGTCAATGCACACATTTGAAACTTCTTACAAACCTAGAGGAAATCATAACACACTTATGGACCAAAATTTAAACTTCAAAACTATTGGGAACATAGACTTCCTATAACCCATTTTAGACTAGATTACCCTTAAGCCAAAACTAAGAAAATTGAGAGCACTTAAAAATATTCAATTTGAATTCAATATACCATCAAACTGAATAAACCTTCAAGCACATAAAAAATAAATGCACAAACCTTTCTAAGCCCCATACACTTCTTGATAGTGCATAAAACTTATTAAGCCACTTGGAATCAACCATTATGACCTTATACAACTCCTTCACAAACCTATGGAACAAACACATGAAATTGTTGATCCCCCTTAACAAAAGACCTCTAATTGAAAATATCATCTTGATCACAAATAATTACTTCTCCACACCTTATTTCTTAGATTCAACTACTCGGTCCTCTAATCTTAAGACTTGACCAATTACAAATCTCCCCCTAACTTCATTCATCATCAGGAACATGATATCTTCAATAGTCTTCAAATACTATCCAAAAATAATAAATACTCATAAAGAGATACCTCATCTTTAAAAAAGTCTTAACTTCCATGGCATACACAATTGTTCAACAAGCCTTTAATAAGATTAGCAAGATCTAGGACAAAATTTTTACAAGACATGCCTTTAACTTATAGACTCACTTGGCATCTAACACAAACTGATACGAAGATAGATATTTAAAACTCACATTTATACCAAAGCATCCAAACCATGATAAATAATCCAACTCCTTCTCAAGATATGACCATTGAGATTCTTCACAAGCTTCTTTACTTCAACAAAAGATATATAAAAGAGATGCATAAACATAACTTGTTTCCATACTAGCTCATCAATCAATATTTGATAGCCACCAAGATTCCTCTAACTAAAAAGTGTCTCCTTGAAGCCTAGACAGAGACACCCTAACCCATAATGCCATAGAACAATGTGAAACTAGTAGTTGCCCATAAATCCTCATATTCCTTTTACTCCATGGTCTTCTGATATTGATAATTCTTATTCTTCTTATTAGGCTTAGAACTAGCCTCAATCAGTGCCTTGGCTTCTCTTTGAGCTTGACTTGAACTAAATTTTGTTTTTCCTTTTCTATCTAGATAGTCGACATATTCTTTGTTTCAGACTTGTCAACAAATGCTTACAACAAAAACTCTTGACTTTCATTCACTTATGATCCCTTTTCCACATTAGAAATAAATACATCAAGACTCTTGGACACAAAAATATTATTATCCTTAGTCTTTACTAACTTAGTTCTCCATACCATAGTTTGACTCTTCTCATCTTCTATAGCCAACTTACCAACTTGACCTTTAAGTTTAGACTGATCTGCAACATAGCCTTTTAGAGTAACTTTCTTATCATCCTTATGACTAGAAGAATTGGAAATGATTATTTTTTGTTTTCATACCTCATTTTGTCCTTTATAAAACCTTATAGGATCTATATATCATGAAGACCTCTTAAAACCATATGGATATAATCTATAAATATGTCCACTCTTATGACAACTAAATCAAATAACATTATTCATACCTTTTGATAGATTTAAATTGTGATCAATCTTTGGCCAAAAACTCTTTCTATCATAGCTCCATGAAGGTCCATAATTGACTAAATTCATTTTATAGTCCTTAGATATATGACCATACTTATTACATATATAATAATGACCATGAAATAAACTAGCATACCTTGAAGTATTTAATTGTCTAATTGGTCTTCTTTCATTACTCTTAACATGATCTGATATTTTTGATCTTTTTCAAGCTTACTTATCTTGACAACAAATTGCTCATACTCATTCATCAATGAACTGAGCTTGGTTTCTAATTTAATTCCCTCATCTTATTTAACTCTTATATGTGAAATTATATCCATTAACTAACTTGTGATAACTTGGATGGTCTCCTTATCACTCTTAGCTTCTTTAGCCATGTCATCCTTTATTATACATGAAAGTTCTATCAAACTTTCCTCAAGAGAAATAACTTGTTATTCAAGACCTTTGATCATATTTATCATCTTATGATTCCTCGCTTTTTAATCCTTTAGTTCACCAAGTGTACTCATGAGCTCAGATTATAGATCATCATCTTCTTCCTCAATGTCATCTTCACTACTATTATGGCAAGCTTCTTTGTCCATCATGATGTCCTTTTATTTTGAATATAAACTTGTCTTATCATCTACTAATTGAACCTTCAGATCATTGATAACATTCTCATCCTCTTTGGCATCTTTATTTAAAGTACATATCTATTCTTCAAGTGCCTTGATCATAACCTACAATTGTTAATTTTTTTCTTCAACTGCTTAGCCATCATTTTACCTACTTAATATCACCTTTAAATTATTATGCTTCCTTAAAAGGACCCACTCTAATACAAATTGATAGAATTACAATCCACTAAGAGTTGCATGAATCAGTGGTGTCAAATAATCCTATTCAATTTCCAAACCCTTGCAAAAACATAAACATTCAATACAATAATTCATGAAGCATAAAGATCATTTTAGTTAACAATGAATATAATATAAGGTCACAGACACAACACAAGATCTATGTAGAAAAACCTCTTAGGGAATAAAACCCACTCTCAAGTCTAAAAACACAGGGACTACTATCTTATAAGATGATCACAAACAAGAGACTAATCAAGTCCTTTTAATCAAAAACCTTTGTCAAGTCCTTCTAATCAAAAACTTTGGTCAAGTCCTTCTAACCTAAGGCCTTTAGTGAAACAATAGCTCCACAAAGAGAAACTACCCCTAAGATGATCAAGTCCTTTGGAGCACTTGTTTGTCAACTCATTCTAACCTACAACCTTGATCAAGTCCTTCTGACCAAAATTTTTTAGTGTAGCCATATTTCATAAAGAACAACTACCCCTAAGGAAGATCTAGTCCTTTAGACCCTCCTTGAAAAGAATACTTCCACCTTATAATTAATGTCTTATGATGGACCTTTGATTATCTAATAACTATACAAACTTTCCCTCTAATTCATATAGGCTTCTCACATAGGCATGCCACAATCTCTCTCTTTCACTCAAATAGTCCTCGTATACACACTCAGATCTCTTAGCACAACTTAAAACTCTAAGAAAATTATAATTTTACCATAAAAATGACCTACAAATCATACACACAATATTTAATCTTCTCTACTTATCAACCTAATAGTTGGGCACTCTCACTCTCCTTTCCTTCCTTCTCTCTCTAAATTTATCACCTACAAGTCTCTTCAAGTCTCACCCACTCTACCTCTTTTAGGTTTATTAGGTCCAATGACCTATGTGATCATATTTAGCATCTTGATCAAACAATAATGTCTGATCCTCTTCACTCTATACTAGTCCTCACCGACATGTACCTTCTCTTTCAAAGGTTATCTCTTTCACTTGGCGCCAAATTTATGCTCCCTTATTCAAGTCTTACAAGTCTAAAAACCAACACATTTGGTTTCACTATTTATAGAGAAATCATAGTTACCACCATCTTGGTCATCCATTAGGCATGTCTTAGCCCTTAATACATATATCATACAAAGACATAGCTCAATAAAATATTCATAGGTTGGTGAAAGCATCTATGAGTCACCTTTAAGCATCTAAACCTTCTAATAAGGCCCTTGTAGCTCTTATAGGTCTATGGAGACCTATTCACCCATTTAGCACATCATTGAATAAACTAAGAATATATGACCACTTCCAAAAGCATGGGTATATTCCTTATGTCTTCTTTGACATTCTTAAATTTTCCCATTCATATTTTCTCACCTTTGTATATGATGAAATCAATCATATATTGACCTCATGTACAAGAACATCATGAAAAAACACACAATCAACTTCTTAAGCATTGTTCATACTTGAGATAGATTGATCACACCTCAAAAATCAAAATAGAGCATCCTCATAGAGTCTAAAACACTCTCAAGTAGCTAATTCATCATGAAACATCGAAATAAAATCAATACAATTTGATATATCCTTCTTGGGTCACTTGTAGAGCACAACACAAACACACAATCAACTTATACGCTCAATATCTTTAAATGTACACAATTCCAAATATTCAAATCCATATTTCCAAATGTGTCTTGGAGCTCTTTACCACTTTGATTTTTACTACATGATCAAAGATGACTTATATAAAAATATATAACATAAATACTAGAGACTAGTATTTCCCTTAACAAATTCAAATATTCAAATGGTAACAGTCATAGTTAAACCTTGAACACAATCCTCACATCTCACGTCCTTTTAGTTCAGATAAAATATGCTCCATCATTCTTGATCAATCTTTAACATATAGGCACCAATGTTTAGATGTTAAACCTCAGTCACATTTGTTGTTCCCAAACTCTGTCACTCATTTTTGGGACAACATATGAACTATATTGGTCCTATAGGCAAAAATTCTCTTTTCCTTTCTCAAAAAATTGTTCTGAATATTCAAATTTTCTATTATTCAAGCTTTTTCAGCTAAGGGACTCTGCAGGCTGATTTTTACAGACTCTACAGGCTTGTTTTTATGGACTCTACAGTCTTATTTCTATGGACTCTACAGGCTTATTTCTACAGACTCTACAGGCTTATTTCTACAGACTCTACAAGCTTATTTCTATAGACTCCGTAGGCTGATTTCTATGGACTCTATAGGCTTGTTTCTACGGACTCCATAGGCTGATTTCTACAGACTCTGTAGGCTGATTTCTATAGACTCTATAGGCTTATTTCTACAGACTCTGCATGCTTATTTTTACGGACTCTGTAGGCTTATTTCTATGGACTCTATAGGCAAGAAACAAGTTCCCAACACTTAGGCAATTTCAAGGTCATTTCAAAGGAAGGTGACCCAAAGCTCGAAGGGTAAGTACCCTTGTAGATGGCAAATAGAACAAAAGGATATCTTTTAGAGGGATTTTCCATGGTAGAATTTTACAAGTAAAATCCTTCAAACATTTTGTTCGAAGGAATGATCAAAGGCCCGACAAAGAGCCCAAAGGACAACTGCCCTTATGGAGGGCACTTAGGAGCTAAAAGGGCCTTTGTGACTTTTCAGAAAGGCAATTTTGGATATCAAATAGCCCTTGTGGAGGGTAGGTAATGAACAAAATGGACCGTTGAAAAAGGCCAAAAGGGTGAGGTTTTCTTTAGAAAAGTGAACAAGGTAGAAAATCTAGAATTCCTTTAGATTTGTTTAAGGCAAAAGACAAGATGAATTCTTTTAGACAAAAAGTTCAAAGGAATTCCTTCAGACTTTTGTTCAAATGAATTTTCTCGAATGAAAAGAGCCTGAGGGAATAAGCGGTGAAGGCAAAGGAAAGGATTTCCTTCAGACATTTTATCCAAAGGATTTGAGGAAGAAGGCCACCTGAAGAACCCCAAAGGGCATGTACCCTTATGGGGGGCTCTTAGTGACCAGGAAAAGGACCTCCCCCTAGTCCCAAAAGGACACCTTCCCTTTGGAAGGATTCAAAGACTAAGCTCGGTCAAAATAAGTAAAGCCAAAGGAATTAACCAAGGGGTGACGGGCCCGTAGACATCAAAGTTGGGCACCATGAACTAGCTGTTAGAATCTAGACATCTGGTGACATCCCCAAAGCCATCAAATTTAGGGCAATAAACTAGCCATTGGCTTTCAAGTGGTGATGGGTGCATGAACATCATCTTTAGGGCAATGAAATAATAGATGACCTTTAAAGGCTTAAGCGCGGACCTGAATGCATTCAAAGGCCTTAATGCCAAAAGGAAGAACCACTAAGAGAAGAGCACAAGGAGCCAACACAACTGGGAAGATAGCCTCGAGATCTCAAATTATAGGAAAAGATAAAAGTTAAAAAAAACTCAGCGACCAACTGAAGAGAAAGCTCAAATTGTAACAAAAAAGAAAGAAAGACCAGAAGTATCTATGTAGGAGTTATTCCAGTAGGTGAAACAGTCCACCAAGTAGATATTTGAGCTTGTAAACATTAAAAGTGTAGCCTATTTTTCTCCCTTAGAGTAAAGGCAAAGTGGATAGCTACACAAACATCAAGAAAAGGACTAGATGACTCAAGCCTAGGAGAAGACATTTGAGATGAATTGACACGCCACAGTTAAGGCAGACGCCTTGTTCTAGCATGGCCCTCTTTAACAAAACTAAAAATGCATTCAAGGCATTAAATGTAGTATGGGCCATTCCATGAAAAAAAGTGCCAAGCCTTTCTTGGATACTATATATTGTAATCTCTTATGTTATGCAAAAGAGATCTTTTTGGTTATAGAAGCAAAACTTACCAAAATTGAAAGGTGATTACTGAGACTTTGAGCTCAAATTGTTTGTCATATTTATTTGTTTGAATTAGAAAGTAGGCTACTTTTAGACTTTGTGCTAGTATAGCTTGTGTCATTTAGGAGATTGTTCTTATGTCTGTTTCTTAAATGCGTTCTTGTCCATTTTAATGAAATACATAGAACTAGTGGAAGTAACCAAGAAAGTGTCCTGAAACCAACTGTGGAGAGACTTTGTGCTACCATAATTGTCTTTAGTGTGTTTTTTTAGTTTATTTCTATGTAAATGATCTTGGGATGACTTTGTGCCCTCATTTCCTTCATATTTCACTCTTGGGAAGTCGAGGTGGAGACTTTGTGCTACATCTTAGTCTGTTGGTTACTACGCCCACTATTACTAGTTACTTGTTACCTACCTGAAAGAACTCCAGATGTTTGCTGCAAGACCACTTTTGAAAGAAGATAAGTGCCTTTAGTGTTTTCACCTAGATTTCTCTTTTATTTGTGAACATCATCTCTGAAAAAAGAGAGATGGATGGTGTTGTCCTACCCCTGAGTGTTATTTTCTGCATATATATAGTATATAGCCCCTCATATTAGGAGGGAACCTCCCCTTGATGAGAGGAGAGATTTTTCCCCTATTGATGAAGTAAAATTGCACACTTGGCCGACCAATCTCCCTATGCTATGGTTAAAATCACCTATTTTGCTCATCAATTAGCTGGTGACAAAATACTCACCCAACAGTTTTTGGTGACTTCATTAGAGACATAGTAATTTTGCATAATTTGAAGACTCAAGCTTCAAATTGAAGCATCACCTGTGTCTTATCCATTAACATTATAGACTTATCTATTTCTGTTATATAATATAGTCTAAAAACTAGATCTGTTAGGGAAGAACATGCAATTTAAAGCCTCAAGCTTCATATTAAAGTAAGGCTAGTTCTTTTCTATTTTTATTCTACAATCTGGCAACTCCATGCTATACAAAAAGCCAGAGAGCCCAAGGTGTTGTTGACCCTATTTTTGAGTTAGTGCAGCAGAGCAATTTCAATTTATTTCCTCCACAACTTCAAGTTCAATGAACTAGGAGTCTTCCTCCTACCAATACCAGGTCACCACTACAAGGTAGAGCTTCTTTTTCTACTGTTAGTAGAGATTTTACTATACATACTCCACCTAGATTTTTTATCCCCCTTTACATAATCAAATCATGGTAGTTCAAGGCCCCTGGGGTAACTCTTTTTGTCCACTCAATTTAACTCCACCTCTACATGAGCTACCACACAGTTCAAGGAAGAATTTCCTCAAATTGTTTGGTGATGGGAGAGTTCATCTTGATGAACACATTATGGCCTTCAGCATAGCCTATGGTGTGATAGGCATGGGGTATGAGGACGTAGCAGTCAGGTTGTTTATGGAAACATTACAAGGCACTACTACAGACTAGTTTTACCATCTATAGGCTCAATTAGTGATTGACTGGGACACTCTCAAAGCCAAATTTGAAGTAAGGTTCAATCCTACAGAAGATACACATGCCTTGCTAGCTCAACTCACACAAATGAAGAAAGAGCCTCATGAACCTATGAGGGACTTCATAGCCAAGTTTGACAAGCTGAGAAATAGGATTTCTATAATTACTCAGCCAATAGCTGAGAATCTCAAATTCTTCTTCATCAATTCTTAGCTACCTAAAGTGAGTTTTCTACTAAGACAAGCTGGCCACATAGACCTTGCTGCTACTCAAGATTTCACCACTGAGGTGGAAGATGATCTCATCTTGGCAGGGAAGATAAGAAGAGATCCTAATAGAGGTAAATATTCTTCATCTTCTAAGAATTCATCTACAGGCACCACTGATCAAATGGTACAAAATCTAGAAAATGAACTGCTAGCCTTGAAAAGATAAATGGCCCAAGGTATGTTTACTCCTCCTTATCGAGATATGGCAAGGAGGAAATTTTAGAACCAGTCATATCAAGGCAATACTACCAAAAGTCAAGGGCAACCAAATGATCTGCCTCCCCCACAGGGAAAACTTACCATTGAAGTAGCACCAACCAACTCAATAGTTGGATATCTAGAAATAAAACATGATTTCTCTTTCCAACCTAAGTTTGATCAATAAAATGATGGTGATCTCTTTGCAACATACCAAGAAGAATCAGCTAGTGACTCCAACATTGGTTTCTTGAATTACTAGGATGAACCCAGAAGTGAAGGTAAAATAATTGAGGGATCATATGTTGTGTTCACCTAGTCAAAGAATCAATCAGCCCAACAAGCTGATAAAAAAATAGAGGAGTGAGCTCAACCTACAATTTCAATTTCTAAATGAGGAACTTCCCTGCCTTTCTAGCCAAAGGACCTAGTGATCGCTAAAAATGTAAGTACATCAAACATTTTTGCACCTTCAACTTCCACTTTGTAGATCAATACCCCTCCTAAAAACTATAAGGATGAACTGTCTTCCCCTACACCTAATTCATTTCAAACATTTGACATAATGACCATGTCAAGAAAACTAAAATTCAAATGTCTGAATTTGAATTTCTACAAGCCACCCCTGACTAGTTAGATAGGTTGGTTGAGTGTGTGAAGAATAAAGTCAAGACAAGATGTTAAGAAGGTAACTCATGATCCCCAAGGAACATGTCTATCCCAAACAATCTTGTCATTACTCCTCCTATTGGCCCTAGGAAAATAGAGCCTTTCTATGTTTCCCTATTGATAAACTATCACAAGCTGAGCAACTACATCATTGATTCTAGAGCTTTAGACAATGTCATCCTTACCAAAGTGGTAAAATCTCTTGGTCTCACACTGACCAAGACATTCGGGAGATGTTTCTCCATGGAGAATAAACAAATGCCACTACTGGGACAAATCAAGGACACCTAGTTTGCATTTGCCACCTTTCCAAAAAAGAGAATCAAGATGACAGTCCTGGTGGCCAACATCTCAGCCTCATACGGCATCCTTCTTGGGTGAAATTATTGTAAGGATGTTGGTGGCGAGTTAAGCATGGACCTGTCTAAGGTGAGGATCCCTGTCAAAGGTGTCATGAAGAGGCTAGTCCCTAAAAAGGAGGTAGAATATGTTGTCACTCAAACATCAGTGCCTGAATCCCAAATTTTGTTTGAGTCTTCAAGCAGGGGTAATTATTTTTTGTCTACTAAATATGTTCCTATTACATCAGACAAAAGTCCTGTAGGTGGCGATCAAAAAATTGATTCAAACAAAACATCAAAAGAATTGGTAAGGTGAAGTATACATGAAAAAGGATCTTCCCTCTCTAATGAAGAAAAATCTAATATAAAATCAATTTATGATGATGTTTGGATCCTAAAATTCAATGGAAACAATTCTCTTACAAGTGCTGGAGCCAGGATTGTGTTGATATCTCCTTAGGGAGATATTTTTCCTTCTTCATACAAGTTGCAGTTTAGCAACACCAACAACACTGCTGAGTATGAACTTTGTTACTCAGGTTGAAGGTAGCTCAAGACAAAGGTTTCAAGCTCCTTCATGCCAAAGGAGTTGTTAAACTAGTGGTTTGTCAGGTAAGGAACCTGTGTCAAACCAAGAACAAAAGTTTGTGCCATTACCGCAATCTGGTATGGGATCAAATTGAAAGTTTTGAAGCTTTCAATATTTTTGTAGTGCCCAGAGAGCCTCATAATCATGAAAATTCATTGGTTGACCTTGCAACCTTCATGTTTCCGCACCCCAATTTCAAAGATAATAGACCAGAAGAGCAACAAGCTATGGTAGTGGACCATACTGCTACGCACCAAAGTCAAGAAAAGGAACTCTTTACCAAGAAAATAAGGATTTATCATTTTTAGATTGGAGACCACATCTTGCCATGGGGAAAGAAGAGAGAACCAAAAAGAGTGCACAAAAAATGTGATTCTTGGTGGAGAGTTCCATTCACCCATCACTAATTTTGGGGAGAAAATGGTTTCTTGCTAGTTTATCAGGATGGAATGCCATTTTCATTGTCTCATAATGGCAGCGTCTGAAGCACTTTAATCTTTGAAGTATTAGATAAGATCATCTATAAATATGTATATTTGTATAGTTTTTAGTTCTATTTTATTCTTTTCATTTTCATTTTCATTTTTGGCACCTTTCTTTTTTGGGTAGCATGACTTTGTAGCCCAATGGCATACTTGAAGGCACTGGAGATTCTGGTTTCTACTCCCCTCAACTATTTCAAAATTTCAACTAAAGGAAGTTCCCCAACTAGAGCTCGCTATTGTTCCCAAAATCTATAACTCATTTTTGGAATAAAATATGAACTATTTTGGTCCTACAAGCCATAATTCTCTTTTCTTTTCTCAAAAAATTATTTTGAGTATTCAAATTCTCCATTATTCAAGCTTTTTCAGCTAAGGGACTCTACAGGCTGATTTCTATGGAATTTGTAGGCTTGTTTCTATGGACTATATAGGCTTATTTCTATGGAATATATAGGCTTATTTCTATGGACTCTGTAGGCTTGTTTCTATAGACTCCGCAGGCTGATTTCTATGGACTCTGCAGGCTTGTTTCTATGGACTCCACAGGCTGATTTCTATGGACTCTATAGACTGATTTCTATGGACTCTCCAAGATTATATCTACAGACTCTATAGGCTTATTCCTACATACTTTTCAAGCTTATTTCAATGGACTCTGTAGGCAAGAAACAAGTTCCCAACACTTAGGCAATTTCAAGGTCGGTTCAAAGGAAGGTGTCCCAAAGCTCGAAGGGCAAGTACCCTTATGGATGAAAAATGGAACAAAAGGATATATTTTGAAAGGATTTTCCATGGAAAAATTTTACAAGTAAAATCCTTCAGACATTTTTTCCAAAGGAATGATCAAATGCTCGACAGAGAGCCCGAAGGACAAGTGCCCTTGTGGAGGGCACTTAGGAGCCAAAAGGGCCTTTGTGACTTTTTTGAAAGGAAATTTTGGATATCAAAAAACCCTTGCGAAGGGCAGGTGATGAGAAAAATGGATTGTTGCAAAAGGTTGAAAGGGTGAGGTTTTCTTTGGAAAAGTGAACAAGGCAAAAACGTTAGAATTCCTTCAGATTTATTCAATGCAAAAGACAAGATGAATTCTTTCAGACAAAAAGTCTGAAGGAATTCCTTCAAACTTTTGTCTGAAGGAATTCACATGAATGAAAATAGCCTAAGGGAATAAGCAGTGAAGGAAAAGTAAAGGATTTTCTTTAGACATTTTGTTTGAAGGATTTGAGGAAAAAGGTTGCCTGAAGAACCCCAAAGGGCATGTACCCTTACGGGGGGCTCTCAGTGACTAGGAAAAGGACCTCCCTCAAGTCCCACAAGGACACCTTCCCTTTAGAAGGATTAAAAGACTAAGCTCGATCAAAGGAAGTAAACCTAAAGGAATTGATCAAAAAGGGGTGATGGACCCACAGACATCAAAGTTGGGCATCATGAACTAGCTGTTGGAATCTAGACGTCTAGTGACGTCTGCAAAGCCATCAAATTTAAGGCAATAAACTAGCTATTGGATTTCAAGTGGTGACGGGTGTGCAAACATCATCTTTATTGCAATGAAATAACCAGTGATCTTTAAAGGCTTGAGTGTGGACCTAAATGCATTCAAAGGCCTTAAGGCCAAAAGGAAGAATTGCTGAGAGAAGAGCACAAGGAGCTAGCAAAATTGGGAAGATAGCCCTGAGAGCTTAAATTCTAGGAAAAGACAAAAGTTAAAAAACAAACTCAATGACCAGCTAAAGAGAGCTCAAATTGCAATAGGAAAGAGGGAAAGACTAGAAATATTTGTGCAGGAGTTATTCCAGTAGGTTAAATAGTCCACCAAGTAGATATTTGAGCTTCCAAACACTAAAAGCATGGCATATTTTTCTCCCTTAGAGTAAAGGCAAGTGGACAACTATGCAAACATTGGGAAAATAACCAGATGACTCAAGCCTAGGAGAAGACATTTGAGATGAATCAAGATGCCACAGTTAAGGTAGATGCCCTATTTTAGCATGGCCCTCTTTGACAAAATTGAAAATGAATTCAAGGCATTGAATGTAGTATGGGCCATTCCATGAAATAAAATACCAAGCCTTTCTTGGCTACTATATATTGCAATCTCTTATGTTATGCAAAAGAGATCTTTTTGGTTAAATAAGCAAAACTCTACAAAAATTGAAAGGTGATTACTAAGATTTTGAGCTCAATTTGTTTATCATATTTCTTTTTTTGAATGAGAAAGCAGGTTAGTTTTAGACTTTGTGATGTTATAGCTTGTGTCATTTAGGAGATTATTTTTATGTCTATTTCCTGAATGCATTCTTGTCCATTTTAATGAAATAAGCAGAACTAGTGGAAGTAACCAGGAAGGTGTCCTGAAGCCAACTATGGAGAGACTTTGTGTTGACATAATTGTCTTTAGTGTGTGTGTTTTTAGTTTATTTCTATGTAAAGGATCTTTGGATGACTTTGTTCCCTCATTATCCTTCATATTTCACTCTTGGGCAGTTGAGATGGAGACTTTGTGCTACATCTTAGTCTATTGCTTACTACGCCCCCTGTTACCAGTTACTTATTACCTACCTGAAATAACTCCAGCTGTTTGTTGCAAGACCACTTCTGAAAGAAGAGAAGTGCCTTCAGTGTTTTCACCTGGATTTAATCTTTGTTTGTGAACATCTCTAAAAAAAGAGAGATGGATGGTGTTGTCCTACCCCTGAGTGTTATTTTTTGCATATATATATATATATATATATATATATATATATATATATATATATCCCCTCATATTAATAGGGAACCTCGCCTTGATGAGAGGAGAGATTTATCCCTTTTTTATGTAGTAATCTTGCACACTTGGCCGACCAATCTCCCTATGTTGTGGTTAAAATCACCTATTTTTCTCATCAGTTAGCTAGTGAAAAAATATTCACCCAAAAACATTAACCTCATCTCATGCATTCTTATAATGTTGACTCCATGTGCTCTATCGATCTCTGTGGATCAAATAGGTCTTTATTGATCAATGCTCACCATTCGATCAATTTGTATGATCACCTGCTCACTGTTGGATCTTTATCCTATGCATTTGATCATTTATTAAATATTATTCACCTATCCTCATATTTTTTCTTCTTGACTCCTTAGATCAATGTACACTATCGATCTAGCTTGAGCTTTAACTCTTTCAAAATTGACTATGGGGACCCTTTCCATATGCTTGAGTAGCCATTTTTAAACTTTAATAACTTCTACTCTTTAACACATGATCTCAAATTAGGAGAAAATGATCTCCTCACATAGGAGTATCCAACCATGTGACATACTACTCCTAAAACCTTTCTATGTGTGAGATATAACTCCATTAAAATGATTTCTCAAAAACTTATATCACAGAGCCAACTACGCTTGAAATTTGTTAGGGAGACAAACTTTGCTCCTACATAACTTTTGACATGATTTAGTGCATGATCTAATTTTTTTTTAAAATAATATATGCTCAAAATTTAAAAAACCCATATGATTAGTTTCTCTTGACACCTTCGTACATATAAGATATAATACCATAAAAATTCTCACTCAGCTCTTCTTGCCACATTGCAAAAATGGCTATGGAAAAACATAGTAGAACTGCTTGGGAGTCCAAATTTGTATAAGAATATATTTTTATGTACTTCATGACATTATCTAAAATTTTTTCAAATAAACTAGGTTCATAATTTAAAAATCCATATGATCACCTTCTCCTAAAACATCCATACATGCGAGAAATTCCATCATCAAACTGCTTACTTGGATCTTTTTAGCACTAGACCCAAACTATCTAGAAGAAAACTATGGAAAACTAGATGAATTAAACTTATTAAGACAAGATTTCAAAGTATATATAACATCCTAGGGACCATATTTTATAGGTTCCAATCACCATATACATCCCTGAACATCTCTAATCATGCTAAAACTGAAGATCAACCAAGCATACTACAAGCACACTACGACAAGCACATTGCACACTTTTTCATTGCTATTTAAGCTATAAAATCATTTTATCCACTCAAAATTACACCTCTATGACATCACCATGACATCATTTACAATACTCCAATAATGTCCCTTTTTGTCATTGATGTCAACAAACATCATATATGGCAATATACAATTCACCTTCTTTCTCTTCAAGCACTCCCATAACATAAAATTTCTCCCCATTTGACACAATGAAAAAGTGGGAACTAAATGTTCCTAAGGACCTAAAAATAACATAAATATAAAATCACCTTTTTATAAAAATGATACAAACTCCCCCTTATCTTGAGCCTACTTATGCTTGTCTTGACAACTTCTTGCTCCATATCAACACTCTCTTAGGACCTGACAAATTACAAAGATCCCTCTAACTTTATGCTTCATCAGGAACATGACATCTTCAACAAGTCTTTAAATATTGTCCAACCATAGTCAATACTCATATAGAGAGAAATCATCTTTAGAATACTTTGAACTTCCATGACATACATAACTATTCAACAAGCTTTTAATAGGCTTAACAAGTTTTAGGACAAAATACTTATAAGAGAGGCATTTAACTTATAGACTCACTTAGAATCTACCACAAACTGATATGCAAATAGATATTTGAATCTCACCTTTATACCAAAACATCCAAACCATGATCAACAAGATAACACCTTTTTCAAGATAGGACCACTAAGATTCTTCACAAGCTTCTTTACTTCAACAAAAGATATATAAAAAGAATGCACAAACATACATTATTTTCATACCAGCTCATCAAACAATATTTGATATCCACCAAGATTTCTCTAACTAACAAGTGTCTCCTAGAAGCCTAGATAGAGACACCCTAACCCATAATGTCCTAGAACAATGTGAAACTAGGAGTTGCTCACAACTAATATTCCTTTTGCTCTTTAGTTTTCTAATATTGATAGTGTTTCTTCTTATTCTTAGGCTTAGAACTAGCCTAAATCAAAGCTTTGGATTTCTCCTTGAGCTTAAATTAAACTAACTTTTTTTATTCTTTTTATATCTAGATAGTTGACATATATGTTTCAGATTTATCAATAAATGTTGACAACAAAAACTCTTGACTTTCCTTCACTTTTGATCCCTTTTCCACATTGGAAATGAATCCATCAAGACTCTTAGACACAATAGGATTAGTTTCCTTAGTCTTTAGTAACTACCTCAGATCTTCATACCATAGTTTGACTCTTCTCATCTTCTATAGCCAACTTACCAACTTAACCTTTAAATTTAGACTAATCTACAACATAGCCTTCTAGAGCAACTTTATTATCATCCTTATAACTAGAAGAATTGGAAATTATTATCTTTGATTTCCATACCTTAATTTATCCTTTCTCAAACCTTCTAAGATCTCTATATCTTGAAGACCTCTTAACACCATTTGGATGGAATCTAGCAATATGTTCACTCTTATGATAACTGAAACAAATAACATCATTCATACCTTTTGATAGATTTGAACTGTTATCAATCTTTGGCAAAAAATCCTATCATAATTCCATGAAATTCCATACTTGACTAACTTCATTCCATAATCCTTAGCTCCATTACAATACTTATTACATGTATAGCAATGACCATGAAATAAACTAGCATACCTTGAAGCATTTGGTTTTCTGATTCATCTTCTTTCATTCCTCTTGACTTGATCTAATTTATTTTGATCTTCATCAAGCTTTTTTATCTTGGCAATAATTTTTTCATGCGCAATTATCAATGAACCTAGATTGGTTTTCAATCAAATTATCTCATCCTCTTTAGCTCTTATACTTGAAATTGTAGCCATTAACTAACCTTTAAGAATGTAGATAGTCTCCTTATCACTCTTATCTTCTTTAGCCATGTCATAATTTATTCTACATGCTTGATCTATCAAACATTCCTCAAGATAATTGACTTTTACTTAAAGACCTTTGATCATATTTCTCATCTTGTGATTCCTCATCTTTTTCTCCTTTAGTTCACCAAGTGTACTCATGATCTCAGATTCTAGATCAACTTCTTCTTTCTCATTGTCATCTTCTCTACTATTATGACAAGATTCTTTATCAAACATGATGTTCTTTTTCTTTTGAACATAAATTTGTCTTGGCATATACTAGCTAATTCTTGAGATCATTGATAACATTCTCATCCTCTTTGGCATCTTTCTTCAAAGTACATATCTATTTTTCAGGTACCTTGATCACAACCTTCCACTATTGATTTTATTTTTCAACTACTTAGCCATATTTGTACCTACTTAGGATCACCTTCAATTAATTAGGCTTCCTCCAAAGGACCCACTCTAATACCAATTAATATATGTATAATCCACTAAGGGGGGGGGGGGGGGGGGGAGGAGAAGGGGGGGCAGGGGCAGGGGGTGAATCAGTGGTGGCAAACAATCCAACTCAATTTCCAAACCCTTGAAAAAACTTAATCATTCAATACAATTATTCATGAAGCATAAAGACTATTCATGGCAGTGAATAATGAACATAATGCAAGATCACATACACAACACAATATCTATGTGGGAAATCCTCTTAGATAATAAAACCCACTCTCAAGTCTGAAAATAAATGGACTACTATCCTATAAGATGATCACAAACAAGAGATCGATCAAGTCCTTATGACCATCTATTTGGTCAAGTCCTTCTAACCCACAACCTTGATCAAGTCCTTCTGACCCAAGGTCTTAAGTGAAACCCTATGTCACAAGGAGCAACTACCCTTAAGGTAGATCAAGTCCTTTAGACCCTCCTTGAAAAAAAACTTACATCTTAGAACTGATATATTTTACACCTGATGATGGACCTTTGATTATTTAATAACTATAAAAACTTTCCCTCTAACTCATACAAGCCTCTCACATATTCATGCCTTAATCTCTCTTCTTTTTCACTCAAATAATCCTCATATGCATACTCAAATCTCTTGACACAACTTTAAACTACAATAACACTATACTATTATTAGAGACATGACCTATATATCATATACACAGTCCTTAATCTTCTCTGCTCATCAACCCAATAGCTAGGCACTCTCACTCTCCTCTACTTTCCTTTGTTCTCCAACTTTATCACATAAAATTCTCTTCAAGTCTCACCCACTCTGCCTCTTATAGGCTTATTAGGTCCAATGACCTATGTGATCATCTTCAGCACCTTGCTCAGGTAAGCATTTCTGATCCTCTTCTCTCTCTACTAGTCCTCACTGACCTCTACCTTATATTTTAAAGGTTATCTCTTTCACTTGGCACCACATTCACACTCCCTTATTTAAGTATTACAAGCCTAGAAACCAACACATTTGGTTTTACTATTTATAGAACAATCATGATCATTACCATATTGATTAACCATTAGGCATGTATTAACCCTTAAGACATATATGATATGAAGACATAGATCAATACAATCTTCATAGGTTGGCCAAAATGTCTATGGGTCACCTTTAAGTAGATACACCTTTTAATAGGGCCCTTGTAGCTCTTATAAGTCTCATGGAGACCTATTCAAACATTTATCACATCATCAAACAAACTAAGAACATAAGACCACTTCCAAATGTATGGGTCCACTCCTTATGTCCCCTTTGACATACTCAAATGATCACAATAATATTTTCCCACCTCTATGTATGGATAAACAACTCAAACACTGACATGGTGTATAGAAACATCATGAATTAACACATAGCCAACTTCTTAAGCATTGTTCATACTCAAGACAGATTGATCATACATCAAAAATCAACATAGATCATCTTTATGGAGTCTCAAATACTCCTCAATAGTTAAATCATCATGAGACATAAAAATAGTATCATAAAAAGCTCATACACCCTTCTTGGGTCACTTGTAGAACATAACATGAACACACAGTCAACTTTTGGGCTCAGTATCTTTGATTGTACACAATTCTAGATCTTTAAATCCATATTACCAGATGCAATTAGAGTTCTATACCACTTTTCTTTTTAATGAATGAGAAAATTTGATTTATATCAAAAGATATGTCCCAAAAACTAGACACTAGTATTTCCCTTAGAAAATTCAAATATTCAAATGGCAATGGTCACAGTTAATCCTCAAACACAATGCTCACATCTCATGTCCTCTCAACTTAGATCAAATACGCTCCATCGATATTGATCTATATTTAACACATAGGCACCAATTCTTAGACATTAAATCTCAGTCAAGTTTACCTCAAATCATGCATTCTTATAATGTTGACTCCACACATTCTATGAATCTCTACAGATCAACCATGTCTTTAATGATCAATGCTCATCATTTGATCAATCTTTACCATCACCCACTTATTATTGAATCCTTATCCTCTACCTTTGCTTAGTTAATAAAAATCATACACCTATCCTTATCTCACTACTTCTTAAATCCTTGTAGTAATGTGCACTGTCAATCTAGATCGAGCTTTAACTCTTTTAATATTGACTATGGGGACCCTTTCTATATGCCTAAGGAGCCATTTTTAAACCTTAATAACTTATTTTCCACTTTGACGCATGATCTCAAATTTGGACTAGATGATATCCTCACATAGGAGAGTCCAACCATGTGACATAATACTTATTAAACCTTTACATGTGTGAGATATAATACCATTAAAATTCCTTCTCAAAAACTTCTGTCACAGAGCCAACTATGCTTAAAATTTGTCTATGAGACTAACTTTGTTCCTGCATAACTTTTGTTGTGCTTCATTGCATGATTCAAAATTTAACATAAATTATCTATGGTCAAAATTGATAAAACCCATATGATAAGTTTCTCCTGACACCTTCATATGTGCAAGATATAATACCATTAAAATTCTCACTTGGCTCTTCTTGCCACACTGGAAAAATGGCTAAGTATGGAAAAGAATAGTCAAACTGCATGGGAACCAAATTTGCATAAGCATATATTTTGAGGTGCTTCATCATATTATATAAATAGGTCCAAAATTTATCATACCCATATGATCACCTTCTCGTAAAATGTCCACACGTGTGAGATATTCCATCATCAAACTACTTACTTGGCTGTTTTTGGCACTAAACCCAAACTATCTAGATGAAAACTATGAATAACCAAATAAATTTCACTTATAGACATAAGATTTCAAAGCATAGATAACTTCTTAAAGAATTTTTTCATAGGTTCTAATCACCATAGACATCCCTCAACAACTCTAATCATGCCAAAATTGAAGATCAACCAAGCATACTATAAGCACACTAGGATAAGCACATTACACACTTTGTCATTATTATTTAGGATATCAAAGCAATTCATTCATTCAAAAGAAAACATCTAGGAGATCATCATGACATCATTAAAAATACTCCAAAATTAATAATGTTTTTAGATGATAATTTGTAAGCATAATGAAAAATTTTACCAATAGGAAAAATTAAACAAATTTCAGCACCACTTCCTTGTTGATAACAAGCTCTATCAAAGTATAATGTCCATAATATATTTTTCTCAAAGAATACTTCATGCTAGTTTTTTGGTTCATCCAAATTCATCATTTCATAAGTTCCAATTCCTATCTCAACATAAGAAATAATGGAAGAAGTGGATGACTATATAGGTGTACTAGACCAATCATCTCTTTTAATACAAGCAATCTCATTACTAATAAGAACTCATGTAATATTTTTCCCAATAAAAGCACATGTTACTTATGACCAATCTCTTCCTAATAAAATATCATAATTATTAGGAATATCCAAATTTTGGACATTATTCATACATTGAATTCTTTAATCTTGATTAATTTTAATGACTATATCCCGCAACTTACCATAACTTTTAGTTTGTCTTGAATCAAATCTAGTAAGCTTTCTATTATTAGTTTCATAATAAATGCCAAATTTATCTATAATTAATTTAGGGATTATATTCTTTGAAGCACCTATATTTAAGATACAATTATGGATTATTTTGTTAGCAATTTTGATTCAAACATAAAAAATAGGTATATAGTTTGTAGGAGGATCATAACTTTGAGAAAAAATAGTTTATTTTTTATTGCTATCTTCTTCTTATAAGCATACATTAGTTTTAGGACTTTTAACAACTTCATTAATTTTATCAAGTTGTTTTGGAAAACTATCTTTTTGTAATAAGAAAAATCTAGCTTTGATTGTAGATAAATAAACATTTATATAATAAGTTTTAGCATTAAGATTTTCAAAAATTCTTAGGCTTATAAGGTTGATATTAAGTATTATTATAGCCAGTTGATAAAAGAATTTTCTGAGAATAATTATTAGATTAATTACTTGAAAAATTATTTTGGATTATTTTACCTTTATCATGAGAAGAAGAATCCTTATTTGTTACATTATTATTTTGGAAACAATTATAATATTTATTTCTAGTATTAACAACATAAGCACCCTCATTTTATGATGGATCATCAAAGGCACACATGTTTATGTTGTCTGCTAGATCATCAGGTATAAGATATTTCCTCTAAAGATATTTTTTGAATTTATAGACAACAATACAAGAATATAGATCATGATCCAATTCACACACATTACAATAATAAATAATTTCTAATTTTTTACTTTCAATATTGTTTCTATTAGATAAAGAAAGTTTATCATTCAACTATATTTTAACGACCTATTCATTTTCTAGACTTTGAATGGCTTTTAAAATTTCTTTATTATCTAAATTTAGACATATAGAAAACTTGTTCTTAAACCCAATACATTTAAGCTTCCTTTCATATTCACTGTAGAATATTACATTTTTAGCATACTCTCTAATATCCTTATCTTCTAAACCCATTTTATATTTTAAAGGTAAAGCACTACAAAAGTAAAGTCTAGATAATGTATTTGAAGGTCTAAGATCATGAGGGATCTTTTGATACATCTTAGTAAATCTAGTAATTAAATGGTATATAGTATTACTTATATCAAGAGAAAAAGCTACAATATCATTAACTAGGTCTAAGTCTTCTTTAGATTTTTTTAAAGATAACTCTAGCCAATCATTAATATTTTTCCATGTGATGATAACTTTAGCAGGTAAACTAAGAAAAGCTTGGTAAGATTTACCTTCAAGTGTTTACAAAAAAACTCTTAAACAAATCTTTTCATTTGTTATACCAACAATAACACAAACTAAATTAAATGCATCTAAATGATCTTCTCAAGTTTCTCTAGAGGCTCCAGAAAACTTTGATATATTTAATACTTTAAGGAAATGTAACTTACTAGGTCGATTCCCAATATTAAGGGGATTTCTATAAATCCATGTATTTACATCTATTTATTGTTCTGCTTCATCTTCAGACTTAACTTCATCTTCGGTGAGATCATTCTGAACTTTATTATTTTGTAGTCCTTGAATTAAAACATGTATTCTCTATTTTATTTGATCTCCCATTAGAAACTTCAATAGTCTTTTCTATCTGAATTGGTTGATTTTACTAAACCTGATTAGATTGATTCAATTGTAAACTTATATCAATATGTTCAGCGGGTATAACTAGATCATCAAATGGATAAAAATCAGAAAGGAAACGAGTTTTAAGTCTAAGATTAGTAGCTAAAATTTTGGATCTATCCTCCTAAATTCTTCTATTTATATTTAAAACATCTCATTGAATTTTATGATTAAGATTAGCATACCAATCTATCTCAAACTCTATAAATTCTAATTCTTCATTTATGACTTGTACAACATGATGAATATTATAAAGGTGATTATACCATGCATAATGAGATAGATTAATAGCAATATCAACCTGATCATCAACAATATCAATTATAGGGTGAATAATAGAAGGTTCTCCTCCAAGTACCATAAACAAATAGAAAATACAACTATAACTAATAAGATTTCTAAAATTTGTCCCCAGCAGAGTAGCCAAATTTGTTGACAATGAAAAATATTTCATCAACTAATTAACCCTTTCACCTATTGTGAAGATTAAGTTGGAATCATACCATTTTAATAGTAAGGTTATAAAGGTTCAATTATGATCCTAAAGAAGTGATAATTTTTTAAATGTTCTAGAAAATAAAAAATACATTATTGAATATAACTTATTCCATTATAATTTTATAAATCCACTTATGAAATAATGAATCAATGCAAATATGAATGTGTAATATATCCTATTTGATAGAGAAAGTCTATGAATATGACAACTTTTTGAAGGAAAGAAATTTGATTCAGTAATGTAATGTATTCTCAAGTAATATCTTGTTGTTGCAATCATTTCTTCTAGATAACACCAAAATAATAAACTAGAAATATAAAGTAAAATAGAATTAAAAAGCAAATCAGTTCGTAAAAGATTTTTAATAAAGTAAGTAACCAGACATAACAAACAAAGATCAAATGAATAAGATAGCTACTAAATATGGGATAAAAAATTAATAAAAGAAACAAAAATATTAAATCTTAACTAAATTAAACTAATATAACATTAACTTAAAATAAGAAACTAAACTAATCTAAACTAACTAAATCTAACTCTAAATTATTAAAGAAGCTAAACCAATTTAAGTAAAATTACCTTAAAATAAAAACAAGAGTAAATAGTAAACAAATAGGAATTAAAACTAAAATATATAAAAAACTAAAAAACAAAAATGAAATTAGATCAATTAGAGTTTAAACTAAATCTAAATAAAAATAATTCAAAGTCAAAGTCAAAGTAAACTACAATATAGACAAAATAATGCGAGTCTCAACAAAGAGAGTCATCTTACAAAAATAAATCAATTTTTATTTAAGAAACCAACATCTTATTTATAAAATATCTTAAGAGATAACTTTTACAATAAAATAGATTAATGAAATGTCGTAAATAGTGAAGTTTTTATCATTATTCGAGATAAATATTTGGATTCTACACATAGAAATACAAGGATCAATCATCAAAATATGTTAAACTTGATAAACTTCAGATAATCTATTATAAATGCTAATATAAAATTGGATATACCTATGTTGCTTAAGTAATTTACTTAATCATTAGAGAAAGTATCATTTGGTCTATCTACAAAGTCATATTATTTTAGAGAAGTTACATAGAAGAGAGAGACATAAATGATTGACTTTACAATGTATAAGTCTTCAATACATTTGTTGTTCCCCATCTTCAAATGAATCATTGATCTCTTTTTATACTTCAAACTTGATTGAAAAAGTTGTAACTAACATTAGTTAGTTACTAGTTAACTTAACTAATTAAATTTTATAAATCAATTAAGTTTAAAAATTATTAGATATGGTTTAATTAAGACTAAAAGTCTTAAGGGATGAAATAATTGAATATAGACTGGGTATTTATTAACAAGTGGGTACCCTTTAATCAATTAATATTAAAATAGAATAACACACTTCAATAAATACTAAGTCAAAGTTAATGAAATTTCCATTTATATTAATTCCATAATGCATATAATCAAAAATAAATTTGGTATACTATATATACCAAAACTTAAAAGTCTTATGTGTTTTCAAATAACATAACCAAAGTATCAAATCCAAAAATCAAAGTATCAAAATATTATAGTAATTATATTCCATCAACTTAAAGTTCAACTATTAAAATAAAATTTATCTTTCTGATAACTAGAAGTCATCAGAATCAAAAAGGACCTCAATCACTAGTTTTACTTGTTCATTCAAATACTATTATATTTCATTTCCATTGCAAGATGTTGGACCAAATTCATTCTTGAATCACTTTCAGAATCATCCACCTCCAATTTCACTTGCTTTGTAACTCTGATCTCAGTTGGATTGTTTGATTCATTATGACTATTTGAATGTTTATTTAAAGTGGTGAGATGAATTACAAGAAGTGGTTTTTCAAGATTAAGTTTTTTGCAACCCAAAATAGGCATTTTTTGAGGTGGTGAGGGTTCATTAGATCAAGAAGGTAGGGCTAAATTCACAAAATTATTAGCATGTGATATTTCATTATCTTGCTAAGTTGGTTCATTAGTATGGTGAACTCTTTCTGGGATAGGTGACTGAATAGGGAGGTGATTTAGATTATCTTGTAGCTGATGGGAAGAACTACTATGAGATTGAGACTTGGATCCAAATCTATGACAAAAAAATCCTCTATGATCCCTATGATTTTTACAATTATAAGGAAACTTATTCAACATATTCCAAAACTTAAGATCAATGGCATCAAAGTGTATTGTCATTCTAGCTCCTCTATTGGTGAATCTAGGGCTAAATCATCCTTCTGTATAACCCCCCTAGGAAAATACCTTTTTGGGTCCTCTTGATTCGTGCTAAAAAAAGTTTGATTTCTTCTCCAACCTTTGTTATCATTATCTGTACTTGAACCCGATTGATCCCATCCTAACATCCTATATATATAGTTTGGAAAAATGATCAAAGCTAATTATTTATGATTGTAAATCAACATGTATATATCAAATATGAAACCAAATAAGAACGGTATTTTTTGGAGTGAATGTTCACACTCGCTCATTAGTTAAGCTTTATTTGGAGTTGGTTAATTAGTTGTTATGTGTTAAATATTTACACACCTATTTTATGCATGCAAATATTCCATAACAAATAAAATTGGTTTCACGTAACAAACTATTTGTTGTGTAAAAAAAACTATTATTCCTATTTAGTAGGCACTTCTTATGCTTCTCCTAGACTAGTGGAAGAGAAATCTTACATGTGTATTATTTTGAAGAAATAATGGAGACTAACATGTGCATAATGTCTAAGATGTTTTTCTATGGTAATGGACATGTAGGAGAGAACATGTTGGTTATGAGTTCATTTTGAACTCTCACATGGTATCTGAGATACTCTATGCAATCATTACTCTATCTAGTCTATTGTACTACTTGGTTGGGAGTGGATTCCCTTTTATTGATCTTGACTCAGATCTTTTTCATTATATTTGTAGATTGATTGGGTTCATAGTATTTGGATCTGTGTATTATGGTATTTAATATTGCATGATATATTATATCAAACCAAAACATTATTTTGGATCTATTTAGAACTAGATCAATGCCAAAATCTCTACTTTCTCACTATTTTACTTATTTGTCAACATTTGGTAATTTATGAGGTGGGAATACTATGTTATTAGTGATCATTCTTGTGTCAACGTGAAGTATGAGTCCTCATTAAATACCACCATCCTTTTTTTTCATCCACCACTACATCATCCATTCACTCTGACATAGTTTTAAGAAGATATGCCTCTGAATTCTTTACCAGATCATAATAATATGATGTTCTCTTCTATATAATTTGGTATTTGCTCATGGTAGGGTAATGCATATTGATCAAAATAGCCAGTTGCATACAAATTATTTTTTGGTTATGTTTCATATGGCTCCACCACATCAACATTGCCTAATTTGTCAACCATGGCCATAATGATAATTCTCCCTCAATGTGGCATAAGAATTATACCATTGGTCTTCAAGTTTTGGATATTAGCCATGGTAGATGTTAGTTGTTTAGATAAGTCTTAAACTAATGAATATTCTATTCAAAACTGACATCTATGGCACAATCATCGGTCTCTCCTCAACATCATCACCAAAATTAGTGTAATATAATGGCCTTATTCTTTGAAAGTCTTCACACAACTTTGGATCTATGATCAGATCCTCCCTCACCACCCATCGACTGTCAAATCAATTACCACATCGATCAAGCTTTAATTGTTGGCTAAATAAAAGGTGTGGTTTGTTAAATTTTTAAATAAAAATCAAAATGTGGAGTGTTTAAAGTTAAATAGAATTTTTTTCCCCTACATGTTTAAAGTTGTCACTAGTTATGTTGGTTAAGCATATTTTGATAAAACTTCAAAACATCGTGGTTATGGGTTGATTCCCATCCAATTCAAAGTGGATTCTATTTTTATGGGAAATACTTTTAAAGGCAGGATGGGGAAATTATTTTATAAATGGGGGATTTATACATTTTTTCAAAGTGGGAAAACTTTGTAAAAATGGAAGCTTTTTTTTTTTGGACCTAGTGGGCATTTATCATTTAGTGGGGTACTTGTTAAAGTGGGGGGGTCTCTTTATTTTAAGGTGAAGTTTTTTTACTATTAACTTAGGGAGCACATATTTGTAAAAATAATTACTAAAGTGGTGGTAATTGTTTTACTGGAAAAGATTTTTTATTTTTTTAATAAAAAACAATATTATGTTGTAAAGGAGATTTTATTGATTGTTTGGTTATCTTATTTTGATCTTGTGTGTCTAAGACAAAGAATGAGATCCAATTTGGTAGAAGGTCAAACCAGATCATATATAAAATAAACTTGTTCTTGTTCTTCCCTACATTAATTTTTTGGAGGTCATTATTATTGTGCTTATTTCCTCTTGGCATATATTGTCATCCTTATCATCACACTTTACACTCATGGATTCATTATCGAAAATTTTTGATAACCTATTTTTTATTGTGTATTATATTTTTGTGCCACTTTTGTACTCATAGATGCATTTTTGGTAGAGCTCAACATTCTACATTTTTTATTATGGTTTTGTGTTTCACATTGCTCCCTTGTTTTAGGAACAAATCTCTTGTTCTTGATGGTGTCTTCTACAGATTGATGGCATTCTGGGTTTTGTGTATCATCTAGTATTTTTTGTTGTATGGGATCTTTATTTATGGTCACACTAAGAGTCATGGAGTATTTTTTCTTCATTTTTATATGTTCCATGTTGAGCACTTAATTTTTTTTGAATGCAGTGTCAGCATGTTAGTGTTTGAGTAGTGGATTTATCCCACTTATATAGATTTTTTTATGTTGCTCCACCCAATAAATAATATATGAAGGTATGGTGTAAATCTTAATTCTTCAATTATCATATTCTTTGCTAAAACTTGGTACACCACATCTTTTGGTAGTAGATCAAATTTAGTTGGTGAACCATTTTACACTATCAATGCCTCTAACAGACTCCTTTTTAAGAGCTATTCTGGTGAATTCCAAAGTTAGTTGTTTTTTGTGATTGAGTAGTGGATCCAAACCACTCATGTAGATTTGAGTTCTATCAAGACTTTTGAGTTGACCAAGTGAATATGTATTTCATGGCCTTTATTCCATCTAGTGCACCCTTTTCAACATTATGTTTGAGTATTGAGACATTTTCTTTCTTTTGACACCTTACATCATATGTTTTTTGCTCTTTCAACTTTTATTATTGTTACTAGTTTTTGGGCACCTTGTGGTGATACATTTCATCTTTGGTGACTTTTTCCCTAGTGTTTTGATATCATTGTTTTTAATAGAGTTAGCTTCATACAAAGTAATAGTTCTTATTTGTCTTGGATGTTATAACAATTCATCATCCATGTAATATAATAAGATGCATTGGTTACCATAGGGACACTTTTTATTTTACTATTATTTTATACATGGTACCTGATCAGGTCTAGTTTTTAGAATCCATCAGTCTCTTTGCTTTCTATTTTCTTATTCTCTATTTTGCACTTAAGGGAAGGTGTTGGATTGATATTTCACACTCACTCATGAGTTAAGGTTTGTTTTTATTTGGTTAATTAGTTTTTGTGTTGAATATTTACACACTTATTTTATGCATGCAAATATTCCATAACAACTAAAATTGGTTTCACACAATAAATTATTTGTTATGTGAAAAAAACTATTATGTCTAATTAGTAAGCACTTCTTATGCTTCTCCTAGACTAGTGGAAGAGAAATCCTATGGTTTTTGTGTTATTCTTTTGAGGAAATAATGGAGACTAACATGTGCATAATTTATTCTCTATGTGTATAATGTCTAAGATGTTTTTCTCTTTAATGGTCATGCAAGAGAGAAACTACTAGTTATGAGTTCAATTTGAAATCTGACAATATTTAAATATAGTAAATCCATAGTCACTTATAAAATTTACCATTATCATCAAATGATCATTCAAATAATTCTACTGACTAAAATGAATTATTCATATGAAAATTGCTAGCTGAACTAAATCATTATAATATTCCAACTGAAACTGTAAAATAAAATTATATTATCATAATTTTATTTTCAAAATGTTCTATCATGTATTCATGAATTTTTATTTTCATTATGTGAATTGATCTAAGAATATAAACTAAACCATTTCAAATAATTGATAGAAATATTTCCACAAAAGTCCTATTTATGTCATAACAAATTGCATGCTTTCTCAATCTGTAAAGAATCTAAACCATTAGAAGCCTTTCATAAATAAAATTTGATGATACCAAATCTTTTCCAAGTAAAATTTTTAACTACTTTGAAACCATGCATACACCTCAAAATAAAACCAATATGACCAAAAATACCATGACAAAACCATTTTCAAACTTCACCTAAAATTTCTAGCTCATGGATTTTATGTCACTGTATACATCCTAAAACTCTAAAATTTCAATAGATACCATTCAAAAAACCATTTTATCCTTAATAAAAAATTATTTCAAAACTGAGAAAATAACTCATTACATCTTTCCAAGAAAATAATAAACCACTTCTTTTATTGTCCTTTCATATCCACAATTTTGGAACAAAACCCTATGTGTCTATAAAATACATGCACATGAAACTGTCTAAATATTTCAATAAGATTCCCTCATAATATACTAAAAAAAAATTTAAATCCATTAGATTTTCTAATATTTCATATTTATTAAAACCTCAAATATATAGCTTTGAAACCAAATTTAAAAACTCAAAATTGCTTTTGTAGTTAAACAAGAACCCAGAAATAAAGTATTTCATACTTGAAATATATCCTCAATAATTACTTCATACATAGTCTAAATGTATTATATTTCAACAATATGACCATGCATAACTATAACTTTGGAAACCATGTATGCATGTAATCATAGCTCACCACAAAACTTAAATGACCAAAAACTTGATTTTATCAAACTAAAACTAAGAACCCAAAGTCAAAAATCTCATTTTCACAAAAAAAAAACTCCACATTTATTTCAGAATACCATGCTAAACCAAATATCATAGTATTTAATATTTTCATGCTCAAACATATTCCATTTAAATTATATCTTTATGGCATACCATAGACCATTTGAACCCTTCAAAATATTCATGAAAACAAACATATGTAGTTCATTCTATGTAAAACATGGGTCTCAACATAACTTTTAAACTAACTGATATGCTCAAAACACTACTAAGATATATCAACCAAAACATCAATATAACTAATATATGCATTCAAGTGAGTAAATATTCATTATTCTTTCAAAATACCACACTTTGAACTAAACTAACAAACCTAACATGTCCTTTATGTCATCAACTACCAAGAAAAACAAACTTATATCAAAAACTAAAGCTACTTTATCATTGATATTTCATGTAATAAATGATATTCCAACCACTAAAACTCTAATATATTTAAATTTACAAACCATACATGCAGTGGTTTAAGCAAATAGTTAATATATCAAAACTTATCAAACATGTAGACCAGAAACCATCTTTTCTCTCCATGTAACTAGAAAACCATTCAAAACAACTAAATTTTTACTTCACAACTTATTCATTCCATCATTGTCATACCTATTTGTGTTTCCCTATAACTTTTTGTTTACAAATTCTTGTTTACAACCTCCCAAAATCTATCCACCAGAGTGTCAATTCTGTGACAAGCTTACAAAATGACTACCCAAAAGGAAAAAATAATGCTATTTGTAACCCAAGTTCAAAAATTAACTAACTATTCCTATGTGCATGTTTTTGATTGGTTCATCAAATTGAGAAAAAAATTAGCAATCTACGAACTTATTTGGCAATGCCATCAAATTTAGTTACTACCATAACCTTTGCTAAATCACTAACTAATCTTCACAAACTGAGGCATGCACACTTTGTCTTTAAGTCTCTTAAACCACCTTTGATCTTTCCAAGGTTTCCAAGCATCAATTATGCTTCATATTTACTCAACCTACCAACTTTATTGCCATGAAGACTTCCAACTAGACTATCAACTTCCAATTATCTCATCAAACAAAATAAAATATTCATGCCTCGAGATAACCAAATCAACAAGTTTAAATAAACATGTCTTTCAAATAAACAATAAACTTATGACATAAGACTTTTAGAAATCACCAATTATTCTATGCCTATTTCAACACCTTTAAAATTACACAAAAATATATGCCTCAAGTAAATTAACAAGTCATATTAACCTTTGAAAACACCATGACCATTCATGATCCCCGATAGGTTTAGTTATATCACATAAAAACTTAGGATGGTTGACATTTAAATTAGAACCTTTATCATAAGGAAGCATTATGATTTAAAACTTATAACCCCTTACAATTCCCTAATATTTTTATTAATTAACTTAGGTTTTACATTATAAACCAAACTTTAATGTCATCAAACTTTTCTATTTAATAACCAAAATGCCAATGTTCCATACTTATAATGAAGACTGATCTAAAATTTTGTTGTGATGAATCCATATGAAGTTCAATATTGAAGTTCAATGTAGATAACTGAATACTGTCATGACAATCATGCTTCCAATTATGATAAAACTATAAGAGGTACCATCTTTTTCAAAATGAAACTCTATAGTATCACTACAGTTTGATCAAAATTTATCAACTAAAAACATGTGACTGAACTGAATTTTAGAAATGATAAATACATATGCATATATTATTCATTCATCCATTTATGATTTTTGAAACCACTTAAAATATAAATATGAATTTATATACCAATAAAAATCAACTTATTTAATTGAAAATATGCATCTCAATATACTATTAATTGATATAGGTCCTCGACTGCAGTTTTAGATGTCATGACTAGGTCATCACTATGGCAGAAAAAATATAGATTTCAAAAAAAATGTAGGGTTGTGAAAAATAAGCATAGTAGGTACTCCCTTAATATTTTCCTTTATTACTTTGTACTATCATTTTCATGCATGAATTCTATATGCATCAATATGGCAACTTGTGATGAGTTGTAATACTATGATTGAAATTCCCTTTGGGGTTTGAATGTGTAATTTTTAGAAAAGTCAACTACTAAAACATTTTAACTAAGTGGGAATGTATCCTTTATTATCTTTAAATTTTTATCCAACCATCTACCCCTATGTGTGCCTTGCATACTCATAAATAATTTTCTCCCTAAATTTGACCAAAATTTTGAAAATAGATATTTTTTTTGTAACAAAGTCATACCTTTTAGATTCTTTTCCATATTTTACTTGATAAGTCACTGATTGATATTTTTTCAAACCAATTAATTCCTATCCAATTACACTTTTAATCTCCTCATGGATACTTTTTTTTAAAAATTTTTGGCAATCCACCACAAATGCTACAATTTTCATTTAAACATGATTTATTTTACAATAATTATCCATCTGGTCTTCTGAAAAAGATAGTTGGAATAAATTCTTTGGTTGATTTTGTTGAAAATTCAATTCCAAACTCCCATAAAATATTTTAGTATGAAAATTATGATGAATATAACAAAAAACATCACAGTGCATTGAAAATTCAACATGTTGTTTACAACAAGTGGTGCGTGTGTAATTTATTTTTACATAAAAATGTTTGGCCATCTCAAAATATATTTGACAAATATAAATATTTGGATGTTTTTTCAAAAATTTAAATTACAATTATGTTTGATTCATATTCAATAAATGTTTTAGATGTGGTTCATAATTATGAGAACCAACTCTTATTTTCACTACATCTCTTGCATTGGGCAAAACTCTTGTATTGTCTTTCTAAAATTGAGAAAGTAACTCTTTGAGAGTATTGGCTATAGCCTTGTCCTTTCATAGAAGTCTACTAGAGAATTCCCAGAGCTCACTGGTATTAGGTTCACTAATTCTTTCACATCTTTCAATTCCTTTCATTAATGTTTTTCTTTTTATTTTAAATGGTCGGCTTGTTTTTGAAACCATTCATTGTTTTCCCTATTTGGTAACTTACTACACAGGTTATAAGTATACACCAGACAATATTAAAATCTTGGGTACATGATTTTGGGCCTACAGTATGATATGAATCATGTAGATTTTTAATAATTTCATTGTTTTTATCATCCATGTTAGATGTTCTTAGTCATAATGGGTACATTATAGGTCTCATCTTAATCAATTTTATCAATGAAACAAAGAAGTGACATCTTTGACTATCATAATCTAAATTAAGTATCCCAAATTTATTGAAAAATTCTTCTTGAATGGAAATCAAATACTTTTTATGCATTGTTTCTAAAATAATCTCATCAACTTCAATTAAGTACTTATCTTTTCTATGCATAATTACTGGAGGTGTTATTAATGGTGGAATTTGTTGAGAGGATGTTTTCAAATCATTATTATTTTCATTGTTTATAGGTGGGATGACATTTTTTTATTATTTATTTCTTCGTTATATGTTCCCATGAAATTTTCTTGATCGTTAATTTCATCATTATTTGTTTCCATAAAATTTGTTTCATCACTAGAGGTGAAACATCATACATAGACTCATCATCAACAAAATAAAAAAACTTGGAACTTAGAATGTAAACTTACAATTGTATCTAATTAATCATTATCAATTTCATTATTATTTATTTCATTATGGTCAATTTCTTCATTACTCAATTCATTATGGTTAATTTCATCATTTCTTAATTCATTATTATCAATTGGCACATTATCTATGGCATTTTATTCATCAAGATTAGGGTTTGTACCTTGTTTACCATGAAGTTTTTTGTATTTGTACCTTGTTATACTCTCTCAAATATTCTAATTCCTCTATTGTTTTTTATTCAATACCTTCCTCTTCTTCAAATGTGATTCATCACCCATCAAGGATAATTGACAACTTTTCAAAGCTGTGGTCCTATAAAAGTACATAGAGAATGTTTGTAGGGATAAAATTCTTGATTTGGGTTAAAAATAGATGTTGAAAAGTGAGATTAGTATCTAATAATAATAATAACATGATCATGTTATATAATGTGATCCCATTATTACATAGCATCATCATGGTATTTGTTATACTATGTTCTACTTTAACATACATATTAAGGAGCGTATATTAAGAATAACGCAATCATGTTATATAATAACATGATTGTGTTATTATTAATAATCGATTTGGGTTAAAAATGACATTGAGAAATGAGTGTTGTCTATATTAAGAATAACATAATCATGTTACTAATTAATGCGATGATTTTATACTTAATATAGATTAGGGATTATGAATTAAGGCATTAGTGCATAGGGTTTAAGTATTAAGGATTAGGGCATGTAGGGTTTAGGTTTATGGGTGTATATAAGATCTAATTACTCTATGCTATGTTTAAACCTAATTTTTACTATAAAGGATGTTAATTGGGACTAAATCAATTGATATATATGGAAAGTTTTTGGTTTACAATTTAGGGTATAGTGTTTAGGGCTTAGGTTTAAAATGCATAGGGTCAATTACAAAGATAATTCTTAGTCTAAATGATGTTACTTTGGGATAAAATGATTAGTTTAGAGTCTAAAGAGCCTATATTTATGGCTTAGAGTTTAGGGATTAGGAACTTTAAGGATTAGGGCTTGGGGTATAGGTTTTAGGGTATATAAAGTACAATCATGATGGTGATTGGGGTAAATTAGAGTTAATTAACCCTTAAATTAAGACTAAATCTTACTAATTATTACTATAAAGGGTATAAGGTACAATACAATCATGATGTGAACCTACTTCTTACTAAAACGATGTTAATTATAACTAAATCGATTGGTAAATAAGGAAAGGTTATGGTTTATAATTTAAGGTATAGTGTTTAGGGTTTATGGTTTAGGGATTAGGTTTTAATGTATATATGGTTTAAGGAACATGGGGTCAATTGTAAAGATAATTGAGGATAATTTGAATCATTTAAACCCATTTGTGACAATAGAATGTGTTTTTGGGTTATCATTATACCCCATGTCATCATGCAGATTGAGTGAATTAGTCAAATGGGGCAATCAGTCATGTGATTTAACCCAAATTGAGCCCTGTGAACTTAATCCTTTGTTTAAGTGATGTTAATTTGGGCTAAAACTATTGGTTCAAGGTTTAAACAGTTTATATTTATGGTTTCGAGTTTAGGGATTAGTAAATTTTAAGTATTAGGGCTTAGGGTATAGTTTTAAGGTATATAAAGTAAAATCATGAAGAAAATTGGGGCAACTTTAAGCTCCTTAAACCTATACCTATGAGTAAAAAAGTGATTTTGAGTTTAATTAGCCCCCACATCATCATATCTTGATCTAATTAGGTCAATTATGGTTTAATGAGTGATGCAATTTTGACCAAGTTCATCCCTGTGAACCTAATCCTTACTATATAAAAAGGATGTTAATTGGAGATAAATTTATTGGTTTAGGTTTTAGGGTCTACAATTTAAAGGTTTTGGGGTTTATGGCTTATGACTTAGTATTTAAAGTAAATGGTGCATGCTTTAGGTTAAAGTTAAATGGTACAGGGTTTAGGTTTTAAGATATTAGATATAAGGTATAATCACTAAGGTAAATGAAGAACATTTGAGTTGTTTGTTCACATATTTATGATGATTACCTTTATATTTGTATTTTTAATTAAAATAGGGTCAGTTAAACCATTTACATATTGCATACATGTTATATAATTGATCAAACCATAAATTTGGTTTAGGGGCTCAATTTTGCCTAGATCACACCCCTAATTACACGAAT
>JARHVA010000034.1:7157500-7332500 GCA_037957365.1 Torreya grandis
ATTTATACCTGTTGAATTGGGTGATTTACACACACCAACACACTATGTGAATGGGCCAACCTATGGAAATGATTTAATTTTTAAAAACAAAAATCATTAAGCAAAGGGAAGTAATGTGAACCTTAGTAAAATAATGTCAATGTTACTATTTAGATGTGACATTGTTATTAAGGAGATATAAATTATAATGTGGTGTTTTTATAATGTTTGGGTAGAATATTTCATTGATTTACCATAAACCAAAATGTTCTTATAGGTGACTAATAATATCTTTGAATGGATCATGCTTATAAGTAGTATATAGGTGTGTAGGAATGGCAAGTGAGATTTTATAAGAATGAAAAAGACAAGTAGGATAAATGTAAGTAAATATTGATATTCCCAAGTGTGAAATACCAAATATTAGTGTCTAAAAATGTGACCCTTTTATTATAGTATTACAATGCAATGAATATACTAGAGTAAAAGGATAAACATATACTTGAGTGTGTACATCACACTCTATCTTTGAGAAAAGGATCCAAATGTGCAATTTGTTCCATGAAAAAACCTTCAATGAAAATGTATTATTCAATTTCCATATAATGAAATTTGAAATTTAAATTATAATTGAAAATTTAAATTAAAAAAAACAAGGAAGGAGTACACTTGTATGTGAGTAAACCATGTTGCTTTGTAACTTGTTGGAAATGTTTCCTTCTGAAATCACCAAAGAATTGTGCTTCCTTGATGAAGTACATAGATAACATGGAGAGACTGAGGGTGAATAATTCATAATTTGAAATTTAACTAAGACAAGAGTCTTGTATTAGAGGATAAAAGTCCCAACCCATATGTAACTAATTCAACATTGATCTTGTAACCCTGAGATGATAAGGTAAGAATCAAACAATGTGTTCATTATGGGTAATCTCATCACCACTGAGTGTTGTTATAACCTAACATACATTACCTCAAAATCATGAATCAATCAGTGTAGATAGACTTATAGATACATTTTTGTTTCACACTTTAAAGTACTTGATAAATAATTGTAAAGGTGAAAATGTGTAAATGTCATATGAACCAACATCATGCCCCACTGAATCAGTGTCAATTATAAATTATCATAATGTACATGAACCAACATCATGCCCAACTAAATTTGTATATTATATACATGTGTGCATGAACCAATATCATGCTTAACTAGATTAGTATATAGTATAGTTGTGCATAAACTAGCATCATGCCTAACAAAATATTTCTTGTAAAATAGAGTGCATGTGCCCACAAATATATCTAAATTTATATCAATTTGAAATCTATCACTCATGGTGTGTAAATCAAGGTATATCTACCTTACATATGCCACCAAAATATGTCTAAAAAGTTTAAATAGCTATCCCAATATGATATATGAATCACATCTCTTTGAAATTTGTATACTATACTCAAATTTACTTGTGGAGGATTTAATATCTATGATAAAACCCACTAATATGCCCACTTTTAAGGCAAGGGACAAATCCTACTAGTCATTTATCTCAAAATAAAAGTAAATTTTCTCATGTCATGCATAAATATAATATCTTCTAAAATCATGTCAATATGTGGAGAGTATGTCATTATAGTAATGTAGATAACATAAAGGGATGTATGTAACATATGTGATGAAAGGGAATATAAGTGGTTTATCAAGAGATATATATCTATGAAGTAAGCAATGCTAATTATCATTGAATAAGACTACACAGTAATGAATTGTATGATATAACTCATGACACAACACACAAATGTGAGGTGTGTGATATGGATCATGACACATGTAAACATAAAAATATCATAAGCTCAACAAGCTCAACACTCAATGTCACATAATAACATCGAATGACACATGTAAGGCCAAAAGTTTGCATACAAGGGACATAAATATGTCATTACTAATCAAAGTTAAAGAGCCCCAAATAATGGGAAATTAATTCCATAATAAAAATAACTAACAAACACAAGGATAAGGGTCCACACATAATAAAGAACAATAATTAGCCTATCATGTAAGAGATAAAAATATTGATTAAGCATAGAATACGTGAAAACTAGTCTATAGTATCCATATATTAGTATCCTAACATAGTAAATAGCATATCCATGTAGCATTGTGTAATAAATGAGTAACTAACAATGCACGTGTAATAAATTTATGCACCTCAACATGATAAAGAAGTCATAGAAAGATATAACCTATAATAATGTACCTTGTGAATGTAGATACCCCTAACATTGGCATGGTCCCTAGGTATAAGATAGGTCCATTATCTATATGTCCATGTATGATTAGTATGTCCTACATTGCACTCATATACCTTGTATAATTTATGTGTGTATGAAATGAATATGCCATCAACCAAAAATGTAATAAATAATATATGTAAACAATGTAATCTAACAACTCATGTCATGTTCGGGATGATTTTTTATTTTTTTAATATTTTGAATGTTTTTATATTTTATAGATTTTTTACCCTATTTTAAATAATAAAATATGTTTTTGATAATATGTGTAAAACTTGATAGATATAAGAATGCTAAATATATACAATAATTAATAATTTAGATTTTATAAATTGATAAATATGGATAACTTCTATTTTCATAGAATAATATGAGGAGATGTACTTAGTTCAAACATAGATTATTATTGAATATTTTATATATATGAAAGTGGAAATCAAAAAATATATATGAGTCTGCATGCTTAAGATAGGAATAGAATATGAAACTGTATTTCGATAAGTCTACACTGTCTAGGTAGTAATACATTCCACTCATGTTTTTTGACTATGGACTTGTCCTATTTGACTATGATAGATGACTAGTACTACAACACATAAAAACTCAAATTTTGATAGTAACAGTTTAGAAGTAGAATCTGAGAACATATCTAGACAATATAGTTATATGTGGATAGAAGTGTAGGCTCAAGTTCATTAACCATAGACTTATCTATGTTGACTATGAAAAAAATATGAGTATTTCACCTTATGCATGTGTATGTATGTGATTGGATTGAGCTATTATGATTTAGATTTTTCCATATAGAATTAACTTTTTCCTTTTCTTTTATTTTTGAAACCCTAAGAGCACAATAAAAACTTGAAACTTGAAAAAATGAGCTAGGGAGTGTAATAGGATGATATGACCCCAATCACCCCTTTATGATTGGTCAATTCTTATTTATCTAAGAATCTAAGTAGGGAAATGAAGCCCACATAATTATCCCACCTAGAGTGATTGTGAAAATTTTCTCCTTGACTATGTGTATGCAACTAGAAAAATGGATTTGATACTTGATAATGATAGCTCTTAATTTGATTTGAGATGATTTATAATTATCTTATATCTTCTCATTATGGGTGATCTTAAATTTAGAGAGAACAAAGTAAGTTTTTCACAATTTTGACTAAATTTAATTGGTTTACAATTCCATGGAAATCATTTAGATGATTAGACACAGAGCCACCTTCCTGCATTTGCAAATTAAATAATTGCTTCATAAGATATACCTTATTTGAAGCTAAGGGTTTTTCATATAAATTTTCTAATGTATCCATTAACTCTACCGTTGTCTTTTCTTGTGATAAGTTGGATATCATTGAAGATGCCAGGCTCAATCTTATAGATCCAAGAGTCTTTCTATCAAGAACATCCCATTCTTCATCTTGCATATCTGTGGGCTTCTTTGAAACTCCACCTAACGGTAAGTACAGATCTTTCTGATACAAATAATCTTCTATCTTCATTCTCGATAATTGGTAATTCTTACCATTAAACTTTTCCATTCTAAGTTTACTTTCTTCTACTATTGCTTTTCTCCCACTCAATCAGAAACCCCTGTGAGTGACCTGTAATCAATAAACACTAACTAGATCTGATACAACCTATTAGTAACTTGATGCTCTAATGCCACTTGATAGGTGGTATCACTAACCAAGCTCTGATACCACTTGTTGGTATCTATCAACACAATTGATTACTCATATGCAAGCAACTAAACATAGAATTAAACCAGAAAGAATAAGTAACTAGAAACTAGAAACAACAAAGAATAAGAAATACAATAAACAACCCAAAAACTTGTATTAAACTCTTCCAGAAGGAAATACAATTGAAGAAGCCACACTTTCTTCTCACACCTCTCAGATGTACAGATCTCTTTCCCTCAAGAGTTTTCTCTCTCAATTACAACCAACTCCAATACCCGGATTGATTCACAATAATAACGTATTGTCCTACTCTCGACAAGCTATGAAAAACTAATCCTATATATAATACTAGGACTCATGATCATGCATTCTCCACCATTAGATATATCACTTAATCAAAGGGTCAAATCACTCCTACCAAAAATAGAAACGTGGACTCAATACCAATAGTTTTACTTTTCATGCAAACATTTTGTTCTACCATGAAAATAGCATTCTGAAACATACAGGTGATCGATGTTGGTCCCTGCCAGTCTGCCTGTGATTGACATCGACTAATCTACTACCGATGTCGGTAGCCTCTAGTCGACTCCTGACTGATGCCGATGACTGTGGAACTCCAGCAACTTACATTCGCTCATCCTGTGAAGCTTTTAGCTCCACAACTCAACACTTATGTCTTCTCATTATGGGTAATCTTAAATTTAGAGAGAACAAAGTAAGTTTTTCACAATGTGTAATAGTGTGTAAACTAAAAACCAAGTGAGGGTAATGATTGACCTTTGATGTGTATTAATAGGTGAACATTTTAAAATTTTCCTTTATCTAACCTTATGAAATGTGTAGGAAAAACCTAAAGTGGTGTTTTTAAATTTATAAATTAAACATTATTTATCATAATACGTAGTCACTCTAGGAGTATGGGCCTATGGTTGTGGTCTTGTCTACCTAACATGTAGCTATCTTGAAATACTAGGCATATATATCTTTAGTTGGAGACAATCTAATGGTGGTATGAAGTAACTTGAGCATTTTACTTAGAAAGTTATATTTTCACTTGGATTTTCACCCCTTGAGGATATGAGTAGCTCTCCTCATCCAAGTGGCACAATGTAAACACTTCTCTTGTTGTGGGTAACAATTTGTTGAGATGAATCTCTAGAGGGGCTAGTTCCCTTGATGCACCCTTTGAAGTACTTTCTTACCTATCAACTTTGGATGAAAAGGGTGTATAAAAACAAATAACAAAACTATAAGGTGATTCAATAATATTTAATTTCCTCCTATTCACTAAAATTATACTACTTAGAGATAAATTAAGTTTCCTTCACTCAAGACTCATAACTCAAGATGAATTGTCACATCAATATTTCATAAGTTAGGTTCAAGAGGTACTTGAATGATTACGAGGGTAATGGTTGATTAAATTTGTAAATATAATCATAAAACACTTCTAAACACACATACACTTAAGAGACAACACTAACAAAGACTTGTAACAATTACTCTTCTATACATTGGAGAATAATCAAAGATAACATGCTAGAAAAGATCATCTTCTACTAGACAAGACCAACAAGATTGCATCAAAACTCAATTTTATAAAATGTAAGTAGGAAAATTCACTTATCTTATTTCTTCAAGAGATATTCAAGTATAAAATTGACTAGGGTTTCACCATCAACCAATAAAAGCTAGTAAAAAGAGCCAAAAGAATCAATATTTATAGCCTTTGAGAGAAGATCAAGGCAAAAGAAGTCCAAAGGTCACTTGTACACTTGTTAATATAATAAAGAGGTTAAAATTTCATTATAAATAGATAGGGGATGAACCATGCAATGTCATGAGGACCACGTGTTCATACAAGTCATGAAACTTATGAAAAATGGCATGAAACTCCCAATCTTGGCCTAGAAAACTACCTTCATAATTTTAACCTATTTGAAAAATCCCACCATTAAATATGGATAGGTATTATTATTTGGATAAGAGGGAAGGCCTTCATGCATGCATCTCCATGCATTGGTTACATTCCTACTCATTTTAAAACTCCTTGAAGGAAGCTGTCATTACCTATAATCTAAAAAACTCCTTTTTCAGTCACCCTTCACACCTGACCTCAAATTTGCCTTCATTTTTCCATGAAAATCCATCAAAGGGAGTGAATGACACTTTTAAACACCCTCCATGGCCTTAGAGGGATCATAAATGCGTTAAAAAGGCTCACACTTGGTGTTTTCACCCTTTTAAACCCTTGTGTCCACTATGCCAATTTTGATTGGCTAAAAGGAGAGCTTTGGTTTAGAAACTTAGGATTTTTTCCTTGGAATCAAATATCCATAGGGATTTATTATAATTCTTAATCTTACACCCAAGCTTGATTTAATATTTAGACTCCTCCTATAACCTGGACAACATAAAAAATGGTCAATAAAATTGTCTTTCTCATTTTGTTCATAAAATTACATATAACTCATCTTGGTGGGAGATATCCTTAGGGAGTCCTCTACATGTTCCAATAACTTTCATTTCCAAATTGTGTCATTAGGATATCTTTTCAATCTCATTTTCCCCATCAGGTCTAAGTTGAGGGTTTACTAGGGTTTTAGGAAGTTCTAGGTCTTAAGATTTGTTCATAAAGATTTGACATTTAATATGCTAATAAATTCCAAAAAATTGAATCCAAAGGACCTTGATAATTCTTACAACTTTCTCTTGTTCCCATGCATAGTCATATAAAATATATGAGTACATGAAGACACCCATTGAGCTTGTTTCATTCTTTTCCTACATGCTTGGACTATGTTAGGGATAGAACTAGATTTAATATAGGTTTGATTTCACTCTAAAATCTTAGATATGTATAATTTCATACTTTTAACATGGTCAAATCATCTTGATAGTCCACCAAGAGTTGGAAATGAAGATGGACCTCAAATTGGTTCTTGGTCCTTTGTAGGCCTAAAGGGTTTAACATGTATTTTGCAAGTTTAGACTATCTAATCTCATATTTTATGCTTGGTATATCATATAATACTCATTAGTTATTAATTAAAACTTTTATGATCACCACAAAACCTCCCAAGCACTCCACTTCTTCCTTTTCTCTCATTCACCAACTAAACCTAGTGAATGCTTGACTAGTTTGATTGTGTGAAAGGGGAATTTTAGTCTAGAGAGAGGTCTAGGATTAGTATATTAGCTCTCAAAACCTTTTCACCTACCAAGAAACTAAAGACATGTTTCCATTATATTACCATAGCTCCATATCAAGTCTTTTGCTCATTTGTCCCTCACTAGCTCACTTTGCCAAACCCTAATTTTCCTAGACTAGTTGACCTCTAAGATAAATCAGTGAGATATATCCCTCATCCCCATATAGAATTTAATATTTTAGGATATTTTCAAATACATTATTATCATTTTTACAAAATTGTTTTGATTTATTCCATGGAATAGGTGCCTAACCAACTCCAAATGCCCCAAAAAGGCCTCTAAAAAGCTTATTTTCCTGGATTTTCCTCAAACCCACCTAAGAGTGACCCTTTCATGATAAACCCATGATTTAAAGATTATTCAACATTATTATCATATCTAATTCATTCTCATTAATCTTTTAACTCATCCAAAAACACTCTTTACCTTAGATTCTACATGTTCAGCTATTGGGCCAAGAGGTTTCCTGACTCATGTACAGACTAATAGCTTTGGTCAAGTAAATAAAAGTGGATGGACATGTTTTAAGGGGTATTATAATGTTTTTATACATTAATTAATAAATAATTTTCCATATTATGTTTATTTAAAACTTCCTTCCTCACCTAAACACCTTCATGTCTTCCTCTGACCTTCATGTCTTAGACTGTAACATAGTGGTTATAGGGGAAAACAGGGGCACAAGAGATATTTTATAGGTTTTATAATCAATTTTATAGTCCATGTATTTACCATGAATTTTATTTATGTGTTACATGATATTAATTAGGTTTAAACTCTTTTTAACCATGCTTATGTACCTTGATCTTAAAGATTGAGCCTTTCTAGATACTAAATGAGACACTCTTTTGTAGGTGTCTATTTTATCACTTGAGACTTGTTCATGGCCAGTGAGGAAGTGAATTAAACTATTAAAACTATAATTAAATAATTTAAAAATCTACCAAACACCTTAACTCTGCAAAAAACCTCAACTAGACTTTGTTTTCAACCTGGTGAATTATTGACTAAGACACTCTTAGTCTGTCTACTACCTATAGGTGTCCATCCTTGTAATTGGCTTGTCCATGATTTTAAAATACTCCCTTGAAACCCATTTTACTCAAAAATTTCATACTTAATCCTTCAATCACCTTTTTAAGACCTCAAATCATCAAAAAGGCATTAAGGTTGGGGTCACTGTCTCATACCCTACTAGACTGAGATACCCCTACTTGTAGGTACATATGGCCCTAACTGAGGTGATCATTATGTTCGTAGACCTCTTTAAAATATATATAAAGTCACACAACACCTATAATTATCTTATGTCCACTTATATGTTTTATGGAAGCTCAAACTTTACTCTCTTTAGCCTAAGACACCTTTGTCTTTAAGACCCTATTGTAGGTGTATGTTCTTCATACAGGGGTCACCTGTAGACAGTCATGGAAGTTTTGAGGGAACATATCAGTCCTCTATTATTTACCTTCAAATAATTTGACCTCATCTCATCATTATATCCATCCTAGTCATGAGTTTTTTCTCAATGTTTCTTCTTGGGGTGACAAAAGATCATTTGCTCCTACAAGCTTGTAGATAAAGTATTTCAGTTCTTTTTAGGAGTGTTTGATACCTTAGAAAACCTATCTCCCTCTACTCTTTGACCCTAATTATTGGTATAGGTGTTTTTTTTGTTATGATATATACATTCACCTCATTTTAGGCCTTGAAACCGCTTGCAAGTATGTCATAAGGGATCTAAAAAAAGCTCTTTGGTCTCTATTTTGTCATTTTAGGGAAAACCTCCCTAAACCCAATCCTTTGTCTCTTTAACATGATTGCACACTCCTTTGATAATTTTACACTTTGTATGATTTTTTCATCACCTAAATACTATACCACATCCCTATGTAGATGTCCAATTATTTCATCCTCTCTATGAAAGCACTTTCATAACCTACTCAGCCATCAGTAGGTGGATGTTTTGATACACCATAGTGAGATAGAAACTAAACAACATGAAACTCCCCATGAAAGTGAACCTTGTATGATTCCATTAATAATATCAATGTAGCTATATCAATGCTAAGAGGTTTTAAAAAATATTTTACCCTTCCATACCTTAATATGATGTCAGCAAGGCCCTGTAGGTGTACATTAAGGTGTTTTATGTAGGCATGACATTGAATTGGGCAAGATCATGTTAAGGAATAGATTTAAAACATCTAAAATTAATTTTTAAACCTTAAATTGAGTGATATTCATCAAGGACTCTTTGAAACCAACTTTTTTATTCCCTTTCTAATATGAAAATCACTTGCATATACATGGGATGGAGCAATCAACAACATCAAATGACTATTTGAGCATGCTAAATATGCTTGGGACCACCTTTGAACATTTTTAAAACATCTCAATGGGATTTATTTAACTCTTTATGGCTTGTATAACTGATACACTATGAATACAACTCTATAAATGAGATGGAGAAGCCCATACATGTTATTGTAACTAAAATTAGCCATGAAGTTGACAATGGAGTAAGATAATCTTGCAAACTACTCAAATAATGTCATGGTGAAAGCAAAACATGGGAGGAGGTATTAACATGGCCTAGATACTTGTGTAACACCATTTCTTATCTATATGAGGCTCTTATAGGATTAAAAAACTTAGCAAACAAAAACACTTCAACTAAAACTACTCATGGTGATAACTTCTTGCATCATGGACTAACTTGATCATCCAAACATTATGAAAGATGAAAATCAGAATGGATACCATCTAAGAAGGAATTCAACATCCTCTAGATCTAGCATTGCTAACGGGTTCATAGGATTTAACCAAAATAGAGTAAAACCTATAGGGTGCATGAAATAGCTACTAGAAATGTATAGTCAACTTCATGTTTAGTTATTTTACATATAAATATTTTGAATAATTGTGGAATGTGATTCATGAACCATCCTAATTATAAGGTATCTAATTTTACTATAACCTCCCAAAATCATTTAACTTGGAACATCTTCAGTTGTCTATACTAAAAAAACTTGAAAGTCATTTTTGTGTGTTTAACAAACCAAGAAAGGTGGAGAATGAATTTGGCCTCAAAATGGAATTTACAGATCAAAACAAACATCTATATGAGTTTTAATAATATTAAGGGATCCTCCATGATCTTTTTCCCATGTGACACACTTCTCCATGAGTTGTACAAATTCCATTTTCTCCCTTTTTCAGTTGGCTTCTATAATTTCAATTAGACAACCTACAATATTATTATGTAATTGACATATATGATATTTATACTAACCTTTTGGAAGTTTTAAATTAAAATAGGACACTTAGGTACATTGGAAAATGTGCCACTTGTATTAATGACCCTTAAATGCATATAAAATGAACCCAAATTGACAAAGTGACTAATATAACTAAGACCAAGGCTAAGATGACCCTAATTATGACATGAAATAATATGTAATACACCTCATGAAAATAAATTATACCCCCCTAAAATATCTATAACTTAATTTTTTACCTAGAGGTGCTCCAATTTGACTTAAAACTCAAATTTGGTCAATAAATTGATGACTCATAGGGGATTATGCCTATTATACTAAGGACCGGTATCTTTAGCCTAACATGGGCCAATGGAGTAAATGAATTATTGAAAATAAATAGAAAGGAATTGCCTAAAACACACACAAAATAAACACACCACACCAAACAAACAAAGACAAAGCAAGGCACAAGACAAAACTCACACGTGTATAGGCACTTAGCGAACACAAAAAAAACAAAAAAATATGTACAAGGAGAGAGGGGAACCTTAGTAAAAATGTTTGAGATATATCCCATTGACTGGGATATCAAGATCATCTCTATAAAGCATTGTGTTTATTTTCACTAGGTGATAACATAAGGGCCACTCCACAAAGCATCAAACTTTGTGTGTCTTCCAGGTTTAGCCCTATATTCATCCCACTTTAAAATAATGTCTCCATCCTTGAAACTCATTGTCATGGATTTATTTTCAAATTATCTCTTTGTTTAATCTTGGTGATCTCTCATAGTTTTCATAGCTTGATCTCTTGTCTCCTCAAGCTCCATCAACTCACATAACTTGACTTCCATGCTTTCATTTTCCATCAATTCTAGATGATAAGTGAGATCCAAGGCTAGTAGCTCAAGTGAAATAGGCAATCTATTACATAAACAAGTGTGTATGGTGATTTTCTAATATCTCTTTTTAGGGTGATCCTATTAGCCTTGTCTTCAACTTGGAATTCCAAGTCCTTTGGTTCTCCTCTATTGTCCTCTTTATGATCTTGATTAGATTCTTGTTGGTGAACTTAGCTAGTCCATTCCCTTATGGATAATAGTTGGAGGAAGTACTAAGATATATTTCATGTTTCAAATCCCAATCACTTGTCTTCATCCCAAGGAAAGCCAATACATTATCTAAAATTATTGTTGAAGAAGCTCCAAACCTTGTCACTATGCCTTCATAGAAGTCTAAAACTAAACTTTCATTTGCTTACTTGAGAGAAATAGGATCCACCCACTTTTTGAAGTAATTTATAGTAGTCAACAACAAGACTAGAAGGTGGGTTGATTAGGCCTATGAAATCTAAACCCCATTGCATAAAGGGTTGATCAACCTGAATTGGATGAAGAGGCAAGGTACCAAGCTTTTTTTTACTATCAAAGAGAGAATATTTTTGACACTTCTTTACCCAAGCATGGGTTTATTTAAACAAACTAGGCCAAAAATATCTAGCCCTAATAATCTTAATAGCTATGGTTCCTGGAGTAAAGTGACCACCAGTTGGTTCATCATGAAACTCACGTAATATCTTATCAATTTGATATGATTCAACACACCTTAATAGCACACCTGAGAATTCCTTCATAAACAAAAATCCATCAACAAGTACATAAGGAATAAATTGTAATCTAAAGTACCTTCTTCTAGATCTATCAAGGCCTTGTGCACACTCATAGATTTGGAGAAAATGGATCATATCTTATGTCCAACTCTTCATTGATGAAGATGTAGCTATCATAGGGTCATCATGAAGTTCTAAAACAACCTACTTTTGTTCCTTCAAATCTGAAGCAAGATGCTCACACAACCCCTTCCCTTTCACTAGATTGGTTGTCTTAAGTTTTACATCATACTCCATCACTTTTGTGATCCAACCAGCCATTTTCTCATTTAAATATCTACTCAAAATGAAGTCTTTGACACTAGGATGAGGTACCAATATGTGTATATTGTTTTTAGATAACATATTCCTAAACTTATTTAGATTCCTAATAATTGAAACTACTTGCTTCCCAACATAGGTGTATCTTACCTCATAACCCTCCAAACATTGACTAAAGAAGGCAATAGGATGCTCCAAGTTTTCTTCATTTGATTTATTAATCATGGAAGAGATTACCTCCTCATTTACAAAGGTATACAAGTTGAAATCCTTTGAGAAATTAGCACTTGCAAGAGTTGGAGCTTGGGCAATGTCTTGTTTAATCTTTTCAAAACTTTCCTTCCTTCTTCTAGTCCAAGTGAAAATTTCATCCTTCCTTACCATAGAGGTCATAGGCTTGACTAAATTATAAAAATCAAGGATGAATCTAATTATGAAATTAATTTTCCCAAATAAAATTTTCTAACCTTTCTTATGTTTGGGCAAAGCCAATGCCAAGATTGCACTAACCCTTTCAAGATCTATGGATAGGCCCTTCTTGGAGATAACGTGTCTTAAAAGTTTGCCTTCATGGATAGAAAACACACACTTATGGTTAATTCCTCTTTTTTGGTCCATAACTTTAGTCTATAATAATTCACCCCTTCATTTTCAAACTAATTAGTAGATTGGTTCCCCTCTATGTATGTATGATGAATAGTAATTTTTTGAAAGGATTCAGATAAGATTAACGCTTCTTCCACAATTGGCTTGATACTCCATCCTATAATATTTTTAGGAATTTGGTTAAATGATATTCCAAACTCTCTACATCTCTCAAAAATCTATCTAAGGTGATTCAAGTGATCCTTTGCATCTTTAGAAAAACTATGACATCATCAAGATACATCAACACAATGTCATTTATTAGTCCTTGAAAATCCATATCCATTGCACATTAAAATTTAGATCTAGAATTAGACAAGCTAAAATGTATTTTCCTATAAATATATGTACCCAATTTAGTAGTAAAGGCTATCTTATATTGATCACTTTCCTTCACCAAAATTGGATTGTACCCAAAATACCCATCAAGGAGAGAAAACATTTTACTACCTACTATAACTTGAAAAAAATTGCTCCATGAAAGGGAGGGGATAATGGTCCTTCAAAGAAACTCTATTCAAGTCCCCAAAATCAACACATAACCTAATTTCCCCATTATTCTTTCTAATAGGGACTAAGTTTTCCAACTAAGATGAATGCTTAATAGGAAAGATGATTTTGGAATCAATCAACTTAGTCAGCTCCTTCTTCATGAGAGGCTCAATCTTAGGATTGATTGGCCTTTATATTTGATTGATAGGCTTAGCATACTCATCTATCTTTATGTTATGTTGAGCTAAGTCTGGATCAAATCCATTCAAATCACTATATTCCCATGCAAAGACATTAGAAAACTCCTTGTAAAACTCAATGAAAGCATGTTTCTCTTCACTAGTAAATACCTTCCTAAGTGAAAGAATATTATCTTTGAATATTTATACTTTCTGATAGTTTTATTGCTTAGTAGACATCTTTACCTTTTCCCTCTTCAATTGGTCATCATCATTGAAGATACTGTCAAGCATGACTAGGCCTTTAGGGAGCTTGTTTGACTTTAATTATATAATTTTCCCTCCATATCATTGTTGTAGTTTGGACTGATTCTTAGAATAAAACTCAGCCTCCTCTTGTATAAAAAGTGATATTTGCTGTTCACTATCAAACAATTTCCAATTAGTGACATTATATGGTATGGAGGGCCTTATAATCACCTTAAGATGTGGTTGATTCCTATCTTCTCTTATCCCTTTTGAAACATCAAAATGAGTTTCAATTTCTTCCAACATATTAACATGTTTTTTATCTTCTCTTGGGATATATGTGATGTTTAAACCTTGTAAATATTCCAAAATATCCCATACTCTATGATTATAGGACTTAAGCAAAAATTTCTTAGTCATATTGTGGCCTGTTACTTGATTCACAATCAACTCACTATCACCATACACTTGTAATTATTTTACACCTCTTTTCCTAGCCCACTCAAAGCCATGAATGAGGGCCTCATGTTTTACCATAATACAATTACAAGAGAATTAAAATCTAAAAGTGGAATATTACCTCTCCTTGGAAGGAGAAACCAACATTGCTCCACCACCTGCCCCAATCTTACTTCTGGATCCATATAAGAAAAGCTACCATAAACCATCCATGTCTTCACTTGGCTTCATCAAATTTGGAATGAAAGAGTCTTCCTCATGAATGAAAAATACTCCAAGACCAGATTCCTCTATGAATTTGTAATTATCATGCTCATAATGTTCATTTCCCCATTCATCTAAATACAAAATAAAAACTCATTCAAGAGATGTTGGAGATTGATCTATGTGAATTTATTCCTCATCAATATTGGCATCATTGAAATTTTCCACTTTAGGTGTGTAAGGCTCTAAATGATTATGTTGGATAGGTTCTGATTCAATATTCACTTTAGTATCATAATTTATCCTAAGAACTATATAGGACCAATTGGCTTCCAAGTATCCACCTATCTTAGCTGTAAACTCTCTTGACAAATAAAGAGAAAAGTATGGAGGAAAATATGCAAAAACCACATCATGAGGGGTGGAAAAAGTAGGAAAAGGATGTAAAATGAAGTTCCAATCCTTTACTACTCCCAAGGTCTTTGATGATGATCCATCTAATTATAAAATTCATTTAACCATTGGTTCATATTTGAGGCCTACCTTATCTGATATACACTTGTGTATAACTAAAGTACTAGCCCCATTATCTATGATGTAATTTTGAACTAGGTAATCACAAATAATAAAATATATGTAAAAATGAGGAGTCTTGTTAGTCTTCTTCACTTGTTTATCAATGGACTGAGTTCCATTTACCAAGATAACATTTTCATTCCTAGCTGATCTAACTACTTACCAAGTCATTATAATTCATTTTGAAGCATGTCCTTTTATCCAACTATATTTAATGAATCCCATAATGAAATATTCATTTCATGTGAAACTTCTTCATTTGATACACAAAATTAATAGAAGTATTTATAACCTTGGAATGTTTTTTGGAAGCACTAGTACCTTATGATGTAGCTTGTAGAAGTGGATGTGTAGGAGCAGGGCTTACATTATGATACTTTTAATTTTATTGCACCTTAAGGGGTGAGTTAGACCCACCAAAAATTGGAGATGATGTAGGATTAAAAATAGGTCCTTTATTATCCCCTTGAATCTCTTCAACAACCCTCTTCTTAGACATAGTGTTAGAGGACACACTAGCATTCACATTGCTTAAATTACTAAAATAATTAATGGCACAAAACTCTCCCTCCAAATGATTTATGAGAGTAGAATCAGATTATTTTTTTTCACTCTCCATTCCAGTTTTTATTCCATTTTCCATTGGCATCTCAAAAGTGGGAACTTGAGATGCTTGATTTCCTTGTATTGTCATGTCTTGACTAGGCATTTCATTAGCATATGCAACTTGGCTTTGATTTTGTTTATAGGAGGGAAAACATGGTTGTTATTAAACAAATTTTTTTTTAATGGGAAAAATATCTTTGGAATATGAGGAAACATTAAGATTTTAACTTTGGTAAGGTCTAGCTTGAGTGATTTGACCTTGTCCTTGATTATTGCCTTGAAAAGGAGACCTATTGTTTTACCCAAACTGATTGTAAGACTAGTATGGCATATAAATTTGAGCTTATTGCCTTTTGAGAGTAACCAATTCATTATAAACACTTTGAATAAAACTCTTGACTTCATGAATCTCATTTTTTTAGGGTAATGGTAGACCTTTCTTAACTAGGCAAAGGATCCAAGGTAGATAATGTAACTTGAATAGGAGGTTGCAAATCATGAAATAATGACATTGGTGGCCTAGGAGAAATCTTACCTACTTAAATAATAAAATTATTAGCATTGATGGCTATCTTATAGGCATAAGGTAGTGTATTTCCACCAATGGATTGAATCATCATGGACACATCACTATTCAATGCTTTTAGATACTACAAGAAGGCATAGTTTGGAGTAAGTCTCACAAGGGTTGGGATCCTATCCCATGTTCTATGAAATCTAGTGTTAAAATATTGAATAAACTCTTGTGGGTCCATTTTTATAGTGGTCAATTTCTCAACTAGTGATAAATTAGCACTCTTCTCTCCAAGCCTCTTAGTCAATAGATCTCCTAGTTCATCGCATGAACTAATATAATTTTCAAGTAGAGTCCCATACCAATCCAAATATTTACCTTTGAAATAAAATGAAAATAACCTAATATCCACCTTATCTTTTGTAATATTATGAATATTACATAATTTTTATATGTTTCTAATAATTTCAATGGTAGTAATATGACCTTATCCACTAAAAGATGCAGCATTCTTAAGGGTTGCTCTTGGAATTTGGTCATAGTATACAAGATTCAAAGGAGATGTTCCAGTGAAAGGTATAAAAATTTGGTTTCTATCCATTTTTGATTGTTAACTATGAGTATTAGGGGTTAAACTAAACAACAACTTAGAATTATTAAACACCAACTCTCTTGAATAAGGATGGGTATTCACAAACCTAAACCTTTTAACAAAATACAAAGGCAATTTCAAAAACTCAAAGGGTATACCTTTAGTATTAGACCTATCGATCACATTTGGCATGGAAATTAGGGATTTATTAGCAACCAAAGATTTAAAACTTTAGTAGAGTCTCTAGATACTAAATGTAGATGTTCTTGTAGTTGTAACTATGCCAAGACCAGTAAAAATCTTAGATAATATTTTAGGACTTAGAGTCCCACCGAGCATGCCAAAAAATGCTATCACTTGGATTTTCACCCCTTGAATATATGCTTATATATCCTCATCTAAGTCTCAAAATTAAAACATCTCTCTTGCTATGGGTAACAATTTGTTGAGATGAATCTCTAGAAGGGCTAGTTCCCTTGATGCACTCTTTGAAGTACTTTCTTACTTATCAACTTTGGATGAAAAGGGTATAGAAAAAAAATAAGAAAACTAAAATGTGATTCACCAATATTTAATTTATTCCTATTGATTTAAATTATACTACTTAGAGCAAAACAAAATTTCCTTCACTCAAGACTGACAACTCAAGATGAATTGTCACATCAATATTTCATAAGTTGGGTTCAAGAGGTATTTGAATGCTTAGGAGGGTAATTATTTATTAAATTAGGAAATATAGTCATAAACCACTTATAAAACACACATACACTTAATATAACACTAAAAAAGACCTATAACAATTACTCTTCTGTACATTGGAGAACAACCAAGGATAACATGTTAGAAAAGATCTTCCTCTACTAGACAAGAAAAAAATATTGCATCAACACTCAATTGTAAAACATGTAAGTAGGAAAATTAACTTGTATTATTTCTTCAATATATATTCAAGTGAAAAATTGGTTAGGGTTTCACCATCAACCAATGAAGGTTGTTAAAAAGAGCCAAAAGAGGTAATAATTATAGCCTTTGAGAGAAGAGCAAGGAAAAGGAAGTTCAAAGGTCACTTGAACACTTTCTAATCTAAGATAAATGTTAAAATTTTATGATAAAGAGATATGGTATGAACCATGAAATGTTAGGAGGACCAAGTGTCAATAAAATTCATGAAATTTATGAAAAATGGCATGAAACTCCCAGTGTTGTCTCAAAAAACTACTTTCATAATTTAAACCTATTTGAATTTAACACCACTTAATAGGGAGAGGTATTATGATTGGGATAATATGTAAGGACTTTAGGCATTCATCTCCATGTATTGGTTTCATTCCTACTCATCTAGAAACTCTTGGAAGGAAGCCATCACTGTCTATAGTCTAAAAATTTCCTTTTTCAATCACCCCTCACACTTGGCCTCAAAAATGCCTTCATTTTTTTATGAAAATCCATGGGATGGAGTCAATAATGTGTATCAAGACCTTCCATGTCTTTAAAGGCATCAGGCATGCTTTAAAAGGGCTCACACTTGGAGTTTTCACCCTTCTCACCCTTTTGTCCATTATTCTAGTTTTTATTGGCCAAAAAGAGAGATATATTTTGGAAAATTAGGAGGTTTTTATTGGAATAAAATATCTATATGGATTTCTTATAATTTCTAAGAATCAACCCAATCTTTATTTCATCTTTAGACTCCTCTTGTAGCCTACTCAACACAAAAATTGGTCAAGAAAACCTTATATCTCATTTTGTCTATATAATTATTTATAACTCATCTTTGTGAGAGATATCCTGATGGAGTCCTCTGCATGGTCCAATAACTTTAATTTCCAAACTATTTCATTAGGATATATTTTTAAGCTCATTTTCTCCATCAGAGCTTGGCTAAGGGTTTAATAGGGTTTTAGGTAGTTATAGGTCTTAAGATTTGTTCATAAATATTTTAATTTGAATATGATAATAAATGGCATAAAATTTAGGCCAAGGGTCATTGAAAAATTTAAAAAATTCCTCTTGTTCCCATGCATAGTCTTATAAAAGATATGAGCACTTGAAGACACGCATCGAGCTTATTTTCCTCTTTTCCTACATGCTTAGACTGTGTCAGGGATAGAAATATATTTTTTATAGGTTTAATTTCACTTAAAAATATTAAATAGGTATAATTTAATGCATTTAAAATTTTAAAATCATCTATATAGTCCACCAAGAGTTGGAAATGAAGATGGAGCCCAAACTGGTTCTTGGTCCTTTGAAGGCCTAAAGGGTTTAACATGTATTTTTCATGTTTGGCCTATCTAAGCTGATATTTTATTATTTTTATGGTATATTATACTTATTAATGCTTCATTAAAACTTTTAGGATCACCACTCAACCTTCCAAGCACTCTACTTCATTTTATCTCATTCACCAACTAAACCTAGTGAAAGCTTGCTTAGTTGGATAGTATGCAAGGGAAATTTTGGTCTAGAGAGATTTTTAATCTTATTATATTAATTATCATAACATTTTCACCTTAAATTAACCTCAATACATGTTTCCATGAGATTCACACAGCTCCGTATCAAGTCTTTTTCTCATTTTTCCCTCACTAGCTCACTTTGCCAAAGCTTGATTTTCCTAGACTGGCTGACCTCTAAGAGAAAATAGTTAGGTATGTACATGATTCCCATGGAAAATTTAAATTTTTTTTATCTCTTAAAATCCATTATTATCATTTTTTACCAATTTTTTTCTTTATTCCATGGCTTAAGTGCCTAACCAACTCTAAATGTCAAAAAAGGCTTCTAAAAAGCCTATTTTCTTGCATTTTCTTCAAACCCACCTACGAGTGAACCTTTCATGATAAACACATGATTATAGGATTATTAATAATTATAATAATATCTAATTAATTCTCATGAAGATTTTAACTCATCCAAAAACACTCTTTTCCTTGGATTCTACATGTTCATCTATGGGGCCAAGAGGTTTCCTGACTCTTGTACGAATTAATAGCTTTCTCCAAGTAAATAAAAGTGGATGGAAATGTTTTAATGGGAATTTGAGTTTGTTTAAAAATTAATTAATAAATCATGATCCATCGTATTTTGATTCAAAACTTCTTTCCTTACCCAAACACCTTCATGTCTTCCTCTCACCTTCATGTCTTAGACTTCAACATAGTGGTTGTAGGTGAGCATAGGTGTAGAAGAGGTATTTCTTGGGTTTGTTGGATAAGTTTATATTTAATTTATTTAACATGAATTTTATTGAGGTGTTACATGTTATTCATCAAGTGTAAACTCTTTTTAACACTACCTATGTACCTTGATCTTCAAGACTGAGCCTTTCTAGATACTGACTGAGACACTCTTCTTTAAGTGTCTATTTTCTCACTTGAGCCTTGTTAATGTTGAGTGAGGAAGTGAATTACACTATTAAAAATTTAATTAAATCATTTAAAATTATACAAAACACCTTAATTCTACCAAAAACCTCAACTAGATCTTGCTTTTAACCTGGTGAATTGTTGACTAAGACATTTCTAGTTTGACTGTTGTCTATAGGTGTCCATGCTTATAATTGGATTGTCTATGATGTTAAAATACTACCTTGAAACCCATTTTTTCAAAAAATGCATAATTAATCTTTAAATCACCATTTGATGACCTCAAAGCATCAAAAAGGCATTAAGGTTGGGGTCACTATCTCATACCCTGTTAGACTGAGACACCCCTTCTTGTAGGTACATATGGCCCTAACTAAGATGATCATTATGTTAATAGACCTCTTTGAACTCCCTTTAAAATCACACAACACATATAATTATCCTAGGTCCAATTATATGTTTTATGGAAGCTCAAACTATACTCTCTTTGGCCTAAGACACCTCTGTCCTTAAGACTCTATTGTAGGTGTGTGTTCTCTGTAAGGGGACACCTGTAGATAGTCAAGGAGGTTGTAAGGGGAAATATAAATCCTTTATTATTTACCTTAAAATATTTTTACCTCATCCCATCAATTTATCCATCCTAGTCATGAGGTTTTGGTCAATGTTGCTCCTTGGGGTGACAAAATATCATTTGTTCCTACAGGCATGTAGATGTTCCTAAAACATTTCAGTGATTTTTTAGGCATGTTTGAGACCTTTAAAAACATATCTCCCTCTAATATTTGACCCTAATTCTTGGAAGAGGTCTTTTTTGTGCTAGGGATATACATTCACCTCATTTTAGGCCTTGAAACCTCTTGGAATTATGTCATAAGGAGTCTAAAAAAATATCTTTGGTTTCTATTTTGTCATTTTAGTGAAAACCTCCCTAAACTAGTCCTTTGTCTCTTCAACATGATTTCACACTCCTTTGATCATTTTCCACTTTGTATGAGTCTATCACAGCCTATAGACATTACCATATCCTTAAGTAGATGTCTAATTATTTCATCCTCTCCATGAAAGCACTTTAGTAACCTGCTCAACCACCTATAGGTGGATGTTTTGATACACCATAGTGGGCTAGAAACTAAACAACATAAAAATCCCCATGAAAATGAAATTTGTATGCTTCCATTAAGCATGCCAATGGACCTCAATTAATTATAAGAGGTTTTAAAACATATTTTACCCTTCCATACCTTAATATGATATCAATAAGGCCCTATAGGTGTACATAAGGGTGTTTTATGCAGGCATGACATTGAATTGGGCAAGAACATGTTAAGGAATAGCTTCCAAACCTCTCAAATGCATTTGTAAACCTTCAAGTGATTGATCTCCATCAAGGACACTTTCAAACTAGATTTGATACAACCTTTCCAACATGAAAATTGCTTGCATATACGTGGGATGGAGCAATCAAAAACATCAAATGACTATTTAAGCATGGTGAATATGTTTAGGACCACCTTTGTACCTTTTAAAAACATCCCAATGCTATATATTCAACTCTTGATGGCTTGGAAAATTGATATACTATGAATAAAACTCTAAAAAAGAGATGGATAATCCCATACATTTGATTGCAATTGAAATTAGACATGGAGTTGATAATGGAGTAAGATAAGCTTGAAAACTACTCAAAGAATGTCATGGTGAAATAAAAACATGAGAGGAGGTGTTAATATGACCCATATACTTGTGGAAAAAAAATTAATATCTATATGAGACTTTTATAGGAGAAAAACACTCAACAAATAACAAGCACTTCAACTAAAACTGCATATGGTGACACCATCTTGCATCATTGACTAACTTTCTCATCCAAACATTATGAAAGATGAAACTAAGAATATATCCCACATTATAATTAATTAAACATCCTATAGAGCCAACATCAGAAACTGGTTCATATGAATTTGACCAAAACCAATCAAAACCTATAGGGTGCATGAAATAGCTACAAAAAATGTACAGTCAACTTTATGAGGATGGTTCATGAAGCACAAGCCACAATTATTAAAAATGTTTATATGTAAATTAAGATATATAATTTTATTTCAACTTTACAAAAGTGTTTTACTTGAAACACCTTTAGTTGTATATACTAAGTAAAAACCTAAAAGTCATTTTTGTGTGTCTAGGAAACCAAGAAAGGTGAAGAATGGTTTGGACCTCAAAATGGAATTTATGAGGAAAAATAATGGGATTATTTTTAATAATATGAAGGTACCCTTCATTATAGTCTCCCACATGGTACACTTCCCCATGAGTTGTATAAGTACCATTTTCTCCTTTTTCAGTTGGTTTCTATAATTTTAGTTAGATAACCTATAATATTATAATTTAAATTACATATATAATATTTATACTGACCTATTGGATATTTTAAATTAAAATAGGACACCTAGGCACCTTGGGAAATGTGTCACTTGCTAATGACCCTTAAAAGCACATAAAATGACCCTAAATTGACAAAATGACTAATATAATAATACCAAGACCAAAATGACCCTAAATGACATAAAATAATATGTAATACACCTATGAAAACAAATTTTACCCCCATAAAACATTTAGAAGTTATGTTTTTACCCAAGGATGCCCCAATTTGACCTAAAAGTCAAATTTGCTCAACAAGTTCTATATAATAAGGATGAAAAATAAAAGGTTGAGGATGCATATATGTAAATGGCTTAGAGGAATGATGAGAGTCATATATTTTGGAAAAATACATGTTCTTGAAGATGTGCCAAGAATTAGCATTGTCAAGTACTTGTGACCAAATGTATGTGTCTATATTCCAACTCTCATGAATGAAGTGTAGTACCTAATGTATTAATCCAAAAAGGTAGAACCATAATGGGTTTTCTATAAGTGATTCCAAGGTTTTTGAGTGTCACTATAATCTAACATACGTAACTTATAATAAAATGTGGAACCACACAATGGTTTCACTAGAAATAATACCAAGGCCTTTGAGTGTCACTAGAATTGAACATGCATTACCTAAAATAGATTGAATCACATTTTTGTATATGGATCTAGATTCTATTTGCACAATTGAAAGATAATTAAGAATATCCATGCCCCCATCATGATCACCCTTCTCATAGATTTGAACTTAACTATAAATTTAAACTTTGAAAATGTGCATGAACAAGTATCATGACTTTGAACTTAGAAAATGTGCACGAACAAATATTATGCCTTTGAAACCATAACTTTTAACTTTGAAAATGTGCATGAACAAGAATCATACCATTTTTATTTTTAACTTTTATCTTTGACAAAAGTGCATGACCAAGTATCATGCCTTTGAAATTTTGAAAAAATGTGCATATATGAGCATGAAAATGTGTTATGCTGCTTGAATTTATGACAAAATAATACAGAATGCCATATTTTATTTGTTTTATAATTATTTTCATATTCCCATGCATATGAATTCAAGTGTATATAATTATGTGATTTGAGTCTTTGAAAAATGAGTGCATATGCATGTAATATTCCACCATAATTTGTTTTAATGTGTCGATATTTGTCATGTGTTTGATTTCTAACTTACTTTGAATCTTTGAAAACTTTTACTCTATTATAGAATCTGATCTTTAAACTATTTTGAATCTTTGGATTTTTGTATCTATATCTTTGAAATCTGTACTATATCCCAAATTTGATTTTTATCTATTTATGAGGGAGTGGGTCTCTCAAACAAACCTATTGTGATGCCTCCCTAAAAGAGATGTGGGGCTTGCAAGTTACTCATCTCAAAAGAAGAGTTAATTGTATCATGTGATAAAGATATAATCATATGTAGTCACATCATCATGTGGAGAGTATCTCATCACAATACTTTTTTATATCTAATTTAATGATCACATATATCTATCACTTAATGCCTTTAAATAATATACCGTCTGATATTTGACGTCCTACCACAAAGCCTCCTTACTTAGGTGAAATAATATTAATGTTATAAAGTACAATTAGTTGGTTATTATCCAAGTAACACTTTAATAGACTACAAAATATAGACAACTATGCATTAATATCCATTTTTATTAACTACATTGTTAAGTCATTTCACTATGAGAATTCATAAATTTATTTAAAAATATCATTATAACATTATAATTTGATATGTTATTTTGGAATTTAAATTTTTTCTTAATTCCATATTTTAATATAATTTTATTCTATGTAAAACTAAAGAGTATAGATATGGATATGGATATGCATATAGACTATCTTGTTTTATCACCAATTTAATTTATCTTTCTTTATTTATGTATATTTTAACTTTAATTATACATATGGAAGCTTTTAATTAAACATAATAATTTTGTATATATATAAATATAAATAAATAATATTAATTAAGTTCTTTCAATAATTACAAAAATATGAGTTAATAATGGAGAAATACTCTACTCAAATTTATTTTTTTAATTCTTTTCTATATTTTAATTTTTTAAAAATAATAAAATTATATTTTAAAATATTATATTTGATTACAAATAGAATTTATTGGAAATATGAGTTGTCAAATTTTTAAATAATGAGAAAAGCATTTTAATGTGAACTTTCACAATACAATCCTTAACTACAGGGATTGGTTATAATTATAATGTAACTTGTATGACTTTTTTTTTAATTCACTTTCATCTCTATATTCCTAAGAATCATTTTTATGTAAAAACTTCATATTATTCACAACAGTTTCCATATTGGCTTATATTTATAAATTTTAATTTGATTACTAATTAAAAAAATTACGTAGCATGTTATCATTTCATCATACTTGAATGATTGGCTATTTAAAATTTAGAAACCTTATACCACCATTTATTTTTATTTTATTTTTTAAATATTAATATAGAGTTTTGTTGGCATTTTAGGGTGAAATCATAATAATGTATTTTAGAAAGACTATTTGATGTTTTAAATTATGTAAACTAGATAACAAACGGTTGGGTTCATTTTTAAAACTTTTTACTATTATAGTTGTAAAATTTATTGCTTCTTTACTTGTATAGTTTTCAAATATTTTTTTCTAGTAATTTTAACAATGATTCAAGTTGTAAACATTTGTTTTAAAAATGTGACATTATGTTTCCCATCACACTTTCAATGTATATATTTTATATTGTAAAAATCAACATGTTTAATTCAATATTTTATGCTTTCACAATTCATAAAAAATATATTTAAAAATATTTTTTACTCCACTTTTTAGATCACTAACCATGATCTATCATAAGTCTCTTTCTCCTAATGATGGATCATGGTTTGTGATTCAAAATGTCAAGTAAAAATAGGAACATAGTATTTCGAAAATATGTAAATATAATATGCTTAATGTATATATAAATACCTATTCAAATTCTTCTTTTACTATAAGTACTTATTCAAAATATTCTTTTACTATAAGAATCCCAATGCTATCTGTTACACTTATAAAACTGATATACATTTTTATGTTAGTTTTACTAAGATTATAATAAGTTAATTTTATTTTAAATATCAAGTACATATATATTTTAGTGATTCATATCGACAAACCCTCTGATCACTATTTTTTGTAATTATTTATTCTTATCCATTTCCTTCATTTTCCCCTCACTATATATAAGCTAAAAAGATAAATCTACTTTTTAGCACACAACATGGTGGTTGGCTTCATTAGTGGAGGCTACAAATTTGAGAGCCTACAGAGTTTAGTCCATACCATTTCTTATTTACATGAAAGAAATCCAAGATTGAATATGGTTCCTCTATTTCTTTTATTCCTCCTTCGGCTTATTTATATATCATATTCTTCTCCTTATTAATCTGATCAACATGTTTTTCTCTCTTTCAAGAATTCTCTCATAGTTCATTCTCTACATGATTGGTCTTCAAATCAAAACACCTGTAGTTGTATTAACATCACTTGGTCTCATCGTGAATGTTGTGTACTTTCCTTGAATATCATTGGTATGGATTTAGTTGGCCCCATCTCTAAATAAACTTGAAAATATTTTTTGTGTCACTAAATCTATAGGATTTGGACACAACATGGAACACATGGAATCTTTTGTATGGAATTCTCTTTTATTTTTGGTATTTGATAACTAGGAATTCTTCTTTTCTATATATGTGATCAACTCTTATTAAAATGATACTTCATCCTTATATATACTTAGATACATTCTTTTTTTAATGCATTATTTTAGCCTCAACTTCTATGTTATGAAACAATATTATCAATTACTTTCTATAACAAATATAAGTTGTGTATAGTTTCCCGTAATTAATAAAAGGTGGTTTTGTTCATTTGTTTACCCTCCATATTTCTTCTTGCTTATCTAAATCCATTTTCATATTTGAGTTAGATCTTCCCTCTTTATTTAGTTGATGCATTGTGCCAATATACTTCGACTTGCATATTTCATTTAACTTTGTGTTATATTCAAAGAGAGGAATAATTTATATTATTTTGGTACATCATTTTTTTAAAAAATATTCCTCTTTTTCCCTAGTAATCTTTTATCTATGCATTAAAGTAGACAAGATCTAACCTTCTCTAGTTGTTGTTCGATATTTGTAGTGCCACACTCATATAACTTCCCATGTTGTCCTTGAAGCATAGGAAACATTTCAATCAAACACTTATGAGCATTAACATATCTAACATTTTGTAAAAATAATTTGATGTTGTAAATTATGTAAACTAGATAAAAAGTAAACACAATTACCAGTGATTAGTGAGACATACTATTATAATCTCACCCTAATCATAAACTAGCTCAGATATGTTAAATATATCCATCTAAAAACTGTGATATGTATGTATCAATCTTAAAGTTCCTATCTTGGATTTATCACAAAATTTTGCCTATTTAAGAGTTCCACATTGATTAATAAATCCGTCACCTTATCTTCAAATTTACCATTTTATAGTGAAAATAACTCAAACAACTAGTTATACCATAATGCCAAGTTCAAAAAATATTTTTAGATAAAAAAAGAGGGGTTCCAAATATCAACATGTGCACAAGATATCATGATTTTTTGATTTTTTTCTTCAATAAATAATAAAAATAATCCTATATGATGATGAAATGGATAACAAATTTAAGTCTGATCATTTTTATAAATATATTTATGAACTTGGAACTCCACCACCACCCTCGACAACCATTATAGGTTATACCTCTTGGTTTAAAAAAATACTTAAGTGAAACATTAATTATTCCATATAACTCTTAATTATCTTGTAAATGTTTAGAAATTAACTTAGTTCAACCATGGTAAATTTTAACAGTGAATTTTCATTAAATCATGAATTTTCAAATTTTGGTTTTGGTGATATTTTAGGGTTGGTAGATGGGTCCAGATCACCTAAACTTTAGGAATATAATTTATTTTAGGGTTGGATCACCAATTTTTTACAATAATATCTTAGATTACACTTCAATTTTTCACATATATATAGTACAACTGGCCCCTCATATCAAAATATCATTTTGACAACCACCCCCAATATCAAACAAGGCAACAAGCTGAAATGAATTAGCAGAACCCACACTATAAATGTTTCAACACAAACCATTTGGCACAAGTCATTCAATTTATTTCATTTGATGCAGCCATTTGGTAAGACCATTTGGAATAGCCTTTTAGTGGTTTTTTTTGACATCTATCTTTTGGTACCTCCAAATGGTTGTACAAAAAAATAAAAAAATGGGAAACTACTTGATTTCGTTCCTCTAGAAACTAGATAGATTTTCCATCTCCCATGGAAGACTTGTCATAGCTATGAATCAAATTTTCATAGATTTTTCAAATATTTTCAATAGGTAATTTAATGAGGCTTTTTAAAATTTAACCCTGAGTTGAACAAAAATCATAATTTAAATTAGATTCAAAACACCAAAGACTAACTAACAAATTAATACAAAGTGGAAGCATCCCAAGGTCAATTTAGACTAAGTTATTGCTTTGCCCATTCCAAAAGCGTAACCTAATCAATGTAAACATAGTAATCCAAAGAAAAAAAATTAAATCCTCATATTTAGGATTCCAATATGTCCACTCACTAGTCCTTTTGTATCTTTATATGCAACACAATGTTTAAATCCCTTAATTATCTACTCTCTAAAATGAAGTGGAGATGTACCATATGAAACCTAAAAAAATTGAACTTAGAAACCAAATTTGGTATGTTATCCTTAATTTGATTTGCATTGCATAGGCACACTCATGACATTTTGGTCCTTGAGAAAGAGTAATTTTTATTATAACTTTTATGATTAAGGTAGGGGAAGCTAAGGTAAAATACAATCCTTTTATGACCTCAAAATTATCATTTTTCCTTAGATAAGTATTGTTAACCAAATTTTAAGTCATTTAAATAACTTGCACTATCATAATTGTAAAATTTATAGCTCCTTTACCTTCTTAATCTCAAAATCATTTTTATAGATTCTATTTAAACTAAGTCACTCTCTAAAATCCTTAACCATTAGGTAATTGCATTGGTGTTACTTACTCTCATCTTTGACAATGTGGGGTTTCCTTGGATCTCACCAAAATGGATGTAGTTGAGACCATCTCTCCTTTTATTGAAGACCTCTCTCTCCTTACAACACTTTCTCTCTAGAATAACTAGAAAGGTTATTTGGCTTACAAATTCTTCGATTGTCTTATAAATATCTTGATGATTATCTCATTTATGCCTTATGTTTATGAAGACCAAGATCATTGTTATGTAAAGAGAGGTGTTTAATTACATTTGAATGCTTAATAATTATGGAGATATATTGGAAGTTAGAGTTGCACTAGACTATGTAGATCCACTAAATAGTTTTCCAATCGATTATAACTTGAATTATTTCTCGATGAGAAATGGATTATACATTGAAAGTATGAAAATGGAAAGAAGACAGAGGGATTAGAAATTATATAATGAATGATGATATAGTGGATATATAAATTTATGTGTAGCAAGTAATAACATCAAGATTGATTTTTTTATTAATGTAATGTATTAAGCTATTTGCTTCAATGCCAAACTATTTGAGAGTGATTTTTTTTGTATCAAGCCTTTTAAGTATAATATATCTACATATTATTTTTTTTGTGAAAAAACATATACTTTAGACTCTTTATACAATGTAATAATAATGTAGGTTATTTTTATATTTCAAATTTAATTTACTTTTACACTATTAGCCATCCACTGGGCCATTGATTTCATTTAAATTAGTAATATAAGGTGTAGGCCTTACGTGTTGAGGGTTGAACTTGGATGAAGAGCTTGAAAACTCCATATTATATCTAGAATGAAATTGGCTACACCAAATCCACTTATACATTATGTAAAACTTTCACTTTTGAACTACAAAAATATTAACAACCATATCTTCTAGGAGCAGCCATTTTAAAATTATTGCAGTCAATTTTATAAGTGCATCAGATCTTGCCATTGCCACTGTTAAAATTATTGCAGTCAATCATATTTCATTGTTTCAAATCAACATAATTTATTGCAACCATGAATTATTGTGAGCGCAATAGATTCCGTGCATTATTTTCTGTTTTAAACTTTTAAAACCCAAAATTCAATGCAAGTGCTGAATGAAGATGAAGATGACGATGACGATGATCTGTGTGTTAGTGTTGCTATTTCTCTCTGCAGTTGCACTGCCTGCTCACATCTCACATTCTTCTTTGCATTCTTATTATTCTGATCAACATGCTCTTATCTCTTTCAAGAATGCCCTCTCCGTTCATTCTCTCCACGATTGGTCTCCCAATCAAAACATCTGCAATTGGACCGGCGTTGCCTGCCCTCTTCGTCATCCACATCGTGTGGTTTCATTGAATCTCACAGGTATGGCTTTACTCACCCCGATCTCTCCTTTATTAGGAAACCTCTCTTTCCTTAGAGTATGGCCAAATTCCACCTCAGTTGGGAAGGCTTTTTCACTTAAGAATACTTAGACTGTCTTATAACCATTTGAGCAGAACCATTCCCTCCCAGTTGGATTAAGATTAAACAACCTGACAAGCACAATCCCCTCCTCTCTAGGAAACTTGTCCTCTTTAAGCTATAGATGTGTCTCTCAGCAACTTCTTAGGTGGAATTCCAGCCACAATGTCAAGCTACACAAATTTGCAATATTTGAATCTTTCTTGGAATTTATTTGATGGCCTGATACCAGCATCACTCACTCATCTAAAAAATATTGAGGACATTGATCTTTCTATGAATAATTTGTCTGGCGCAATCCCAATGGCTTTCAAAGAGATGAAAAATTTTAAACATATCAATCTTTCTTCAAACAGGTTAACAAGGGAGGTTCCAAAGGGAGGAGTTTTTGCAACACTTGATAAGTCTACAATTATGGGAAACATTGGTCTTTATGGCACATGGAAAAATTTGCAGCAATGCTTTCATTTCAAACACAAACATTTTTCAGTCTCTAAAAAGGTAATAGTACCAGTTGTGGTTGGCATCTGTGTCTTCATCATGTCTTTATTATGGTTAATATATTCCTATAGAAATAGACATACAAGTCAAAAAATGGTTATCGTCAAAATAGAACCCCTAAGAACTACATATGAAGAGCTTGTAAAGGCAACTGGGTTTAGCTAGATCCATCTCTTAGGAGTTGGTAGTTTTGGATCTATCTATAGAGGAATTCTAAATAATGGAACAAATATTACTATTAAAATTCTCAATCTTCAAGATGAGAATGCTCACCAAAGTTTTATCAAAGAATGCAGTGTATTAAAAAAGAGTTAGGCATTGTAATGTGATCAAACTCATTTCTATTTGTTCAAACCATGATTTTAAAGCACTGGTTCTTCATTTTGTTTCAAATGGAATTTTGGAGAAATGACTATACCCTTAGGGAGAAAAAGAATTCAGATTAAATTTGAATGATAGAATAAAAATAGAAATGGAGATAGCATAAGGTACTGCATATCTGCATCATCATTCTTTTGTGTAAGTGATTCATTGTGACTTGAAACCTAATAATGTGTTATTAGGGGATGATATGACTCCATATATAGCAGACTTTGGCATCTCCAAACTGACATTTGGAAATTCAATGGATCCATTTACTTCTTCAAATGCACTCAAAGGATCCTTTGGCTACATTGCACCAGGTATAGATTTTTTACTATTATAAAAAAAATTATCAAAATATTCTTTTTTTATTTTATATGGATACTTGAAATGGATTGAGAATCACAAAAAAATTTATTGTATTATAGAGTATGGAACAGGGGGAAATCTTTCAAAAAAAGGACATGTATACAGCTATGGCATTCTACTTTTAAAGTTGTTGATAAGGAGGAAACCAATAGATGATATTTTTATAGAAGGTAATCAAATCAATCTTCAAAAGTGGGTAGGTATGGATTTTATAAATAAAATTAAATAAGTGGTGGATAACATCCTACTTAGAGATGATAACGAATCAGAGATATCAAATGTATTGATATGCCATACTCAATTTATATAAGTAGGGCTGGTTTGCACAAGCGAGCTGCCTCAACAACACCCAAATATGATGGAGATAGTTGATAGATTAGAAAAAATAAGAGATGCATTTCTTGGTGCTCTTATGAATTTTCAATTACCGATAAATATATGTCATTTGCTTGTGAAGATAATTGGTACAAGAAATACTAATTCAGGGAGCCATGAAAATTGGTCTACATCTACATTATAGCTCCACTCAAGAATGTTGATTGTTAATTAGTGTTTATTTATTTATTATTATGTTAAATTAGACTGAATAATAATATTTTAGTATATTATGATATTATTTAAGGATCATATGTGTAATGTGTTTTCAAAATAGTGATATGCAAGGTCAAATTGTAGTTTTTTTCAACTTGATGATATAGAAGGTAGACACAATTATTGAAAAACAAACATATATAATATAAAGTAAATTTAGACAAAAGAGTTGTTATTATTTACTCTTTTCATGTTTCTTCATTATTCTTCTGCTTTACAAAGACAAGAATTTTTTTTAGGGTGGAGTTTTGCCAAATAGCAAATTATTAGGTCCAATTTTCATAGTTGGCTGAATTTTTGCAATCTTTTGTTTTTGATATTTTTCTCACACTACTTAAATATTCTAAAATAAAAAATCTTTCATATCTTCTATCTCTCTTAAAATATAGTTCAATCATTCACACTATCCATAACCCCTATACATTTTTTCATTTAAATACATAATCAAGCCAACTAAAAATTAACAACTTGTGCAAAATAAATAAAATTCAAAAACAGGTTGGGAAACATTTTTTATAGATGTTACTATTTAGATAGCTATGTACACATAATACATTCAAGCATATATGAGATCCAATAATTTTTTTTATAAAACACTAAATGAAATGCAATTCATAGATTAAAATCATTGTTGAGCATGAATAAAATATAAGCTTATATATTTGTAAGAAAATGTCGTTACTATTTATAAAGCCAAATTCAACTTCCTTTAAAATTTTAGCTCTACACTACCTAGCCAAATATCACATTCTTCTCCTTCTTATTATTCTGATCAATATGCACTTATATCTTTCAAGAATTCCCTCTCTATTTATTCTCTCAACAAATTGTCTCCCAATGACAACACCTATATTTGGACTAGTGTTAAATGGTCTCATCATCAATAACATGTGGTTCACTTGAATATCACATGTATGGTTTTAGTTATCATCATCTGTCATTTTATAGTAAACCTATCTTTCCTTGGATTACTTGCTCTCATGAGTAATAGATTCTAAGACCAAATTCCACCTCAACTAGGAAGTCTTTTTGGCTTAGGAATACTTAGACCATCTAAATATGATTTTGAAGGAACTATTCCCTTCATTATAGGAGGGTGTCATTCTTTGAAATATATATTTATGTCTTGTAATCATATGAGTGCCACCATTACCTCCCAATTTAGTCTCCATCATTGGTCTCACAATCATAACACCTACAATTGGACCGACATTACCTGCTCTCATCGTCATCAATAGTGGGTGGTTTCTTTATATCTCATAGGGTGTCTTTACTCGGCCCCATCTTTCCTTTTATAGGAAACATTTATTTCTTTGGAGTACTTGCTCTCTATAATAATATATTTTATAACCAAATTCCACCTCAGTTGGGAAGGCTTTTTTGCTTGAGAATAGTTAGACTATCTTTAAATGATTTGGAAGGATCCATTCCCTCCACTCTAGGAGGCTAGAATTATTTAAAATTTCTCATTTTATCTTTTAACCTTATGAGCATAGCCATTCCCTCCAATCTTGGCCTTCTCTCACATTTAGATACCATTATATTAGGAGTAAACCAATTGCTAGGCACAATCCCCTCCTCCCTAAGAAAATTATCCTATTTGACTTTCTTATAATTAGACACCAACATAATCCATGGTGGTATTGTTTTTGAATTGGGTAGGCTCACTCAATTCCAAAATATTTCTCTTTTAGCCAATGTTTTTAGAGGACCAATTCCTACTACCCTTTCCAACTACACTCATCTCTAAAATTTGGCATTAAATGACATCCACCTAATTGACCACATTCCCTAGTAGTTTGGTAAAGTATCAGAGTTACACTAACCTAGGTTATGGGGAAACCAACTCAGTGGAGAAATCCCAAGCTTCCTTTATAATTTTTCTCTCTTTTGAGTGATTTACATAGTTTGTAACCAATTGAGTAGCACACTGCCCTTGAAGTTTGGTAAATTACTCCACCTTCAGTGGCTTGGGTTATGGGGAAGTCATCTTGTGAGTAGAAGTGATGATTTGTCTATTCTAATAGCCTTGAAAATTTGTTCCTATTTAGAAAACATAAAATTGGCTTCTAATTATTTCACTTGGGTCTTTCCCTCTTCAGTTGGCCAACTCTTAAGGGTATTATTCTTGTTAGGCTTAAGTAATAATAAAATTAAGGGAAACATACCAAGTTAAATTGGAAACCTAACAAATTTGACACTCATAGATCTATATAATAATATTTTAAATGGGACCATTCCATCCATGCTCAATCAACTTCCATACCTAGAAAGATTATTTCTTCAGAAGAACAATTTATATGAAATAATTACAAAAAATCTGGGTCGAGGAAAAAGGCATAGGTTGTAATCATTGAATGAAAACATGCTTTTAGGGAAAATTCTAGATATTCTTGGGGATCTTCCTCAACTAAGAGTTCTTCTTGATCACAATAAACTATTAGGAAAAATACCTGCTAGTTTAGGGAGATGCAAAAATTTTGAAATGGTGGATTTGTCTTACACAAATCTTAGAGGAGACATACCACCAGAAGTTGTAGGTTTTCCAAAGCTTCATTTTTATTTCAATAGTTATATAAATATGCTAAAAGGTTATCTTTTAGATGTGAGAAAAATGGTAATGGTCCAAGCTATAGATGTATCTCTCAACAACTTCTTAGGTGGAATTCCATCTGCATTGTCAAGTTGTAAAAGTTTGTAATATTTGAATATTTCTTGGAATTCCTTAGACAGACTGATAACAACATCACTCACTCATCTAAAAAATATTGAAGACATTGATCTTTCTATAAATAATTTGTCTGGTGAAATCTTAATGGATTTCAAAGAGATGAAAATGCTTCAACATGTCAATCTTTCTTTAAACAGGTTAACAAGGGTGGCTACAAAGGGAGGAGTTTTTGTAACACTTGATGGGTCTATAGTTATGGGAAATCCTAGTCTTTGTGGCACATGGATAAATTTACAACCCTGCTCTCATTCCAAACATAAATAGTTTTCAATCTCCAAAAAGGTAATGATACCAATTATGATTAGCATTTCAACCCTCATCATGTATTTATTATTGTTATCATATTCCTATATAAGGAGACATACAAGTTAGAAAATGGTTTCCTTCGATGCAGAACCCCCAAGAATTTAATATGAAGAGCTTGTAGAGGCAACTAGTGGTTTTATCTAGACCAATCTCTTAGGAGTTGGTATTTTTGGATCTGTCTATAAAGGAATTCTAAATAATGGCATAAATATTGATGTTAAAGTTCTCAATTTGCAAGATGAAAATGATTGCTACAATTTTATCAAATAATGCAATGTATTAAAGAGAGTTAGGCATCAAACATGATCAAAATCATTTTATCTTAATGAAATATTGATTTTAAAGCATTGGTTCTTCCACTCATCTCAAATGGATGCTTGAAGAAATGGCTATATCCTTAGGGAGAAGAAGAATTTAGATTAAATTTGAATTACTGATTAAAAATAGTAATGGAGATAAAACAAGATATTGCATATATGCATCATCACTATTTTATGCAAGTGATTCATTGTGACTTGAAACCTAATGCTATGTTATTAGGGATTATATGATTCCATATATAGTAGACTTTGACATTGCCAAACTACTATTTTCAAATTCAATGGATTCATTGACTTATACAAATGCACTTAAACGATCCATTGGCTAGATTATACTAGGTATATATTGTGTACTATTAAAAAAAACATTATCAATCATTTATTTTTCTATTTTTAATGACTACTACAAATGGATTGAGAATCACTAAACATTGTATCGTATTATAGAGTATGGAATGGGTGGAAAATTTTCAACAAAAGGAGATGTGTATGATTATGGAATTCTACTTTTGAAGTTGTTGACAAGGAAAAAACCAATATTTTTATATAAGGTCATCAAATCAATCTTTAAAAGTGGGTAGGTATGGATTTTCCAAATAAAATTAAATAAGTAATGGATAATAACCTACCTTTTGATGCTAATGAATCAAAGATATCAAAGTTATTAGTATGCCTTACTTAATTTATATAAGTAGGGCTGGTTTACACAAGTGAGCTACCTCAACAATGTCTAAATATTATGGAGATAGTTGAAAGGTTAGAAAAAATTAGAGGCACATTTCTTGGTACTCATATGAATTTTCAATTACCGATAAATATCTTACCTTTTCTTGTGAAGACAAGTGGTATAAGAAATAGTAATTCAAGGAACCATGAAAATTGGTCTACATCTACTTCATAGTTCTTCACTCAATAATGTTGATTGTTAATCAATGTTTGTTTGTTTTTTATTATTTTCTCTTAGATTGAATAATAATATTTTATTATATTATGAGGTTACGCAAGGATCATATGTGTAATGTTTTTCCAAACTAGGAAGATGTAATGTTGAATTACATTTTTTTTCCAACTTGATGATATGTAAGGTAGACATGGTTGTTGATTAAATACACATATAATAAAAAGTATATTTAGACAAAAGAGTTTTTATTTGTTACTCCTCTTGTCATGTTTATTCATTATTATTATAATATACAAAGATAAGAATTTTTTGGGGGGTGAATTTTTTCCAAATAGTGATTTCTTAGGTCCAATTTTCAGCGTTGACCAAATTTTTACAATCTCTTGTTTTTTGGCTTTTTCTTATAGTTATTAAATATTTTAAAATGAAAAATATTTCATGTCCTTTGTCTCTCTTCAAATATCATTCAATTATTCACACTATCTGTATCCCCCATGTACATTTTTCTTCATTTTAATACAAAATAAAGCCAATTGGGAATTAACAGTTTCTGCAAAATGAAAAAAAATCAGAAAAAGAGCGTTAAATATTTACTATAGATGTTACTAATTAGATAGAAATGTACACAAAATATGTTTAGCATATATATAATATCCAATAATTATTTGATAAAATTCCTAATAGAATGTAATTCATGGACTACAATCATTGTTAAACATGAATAAAATAAAGTTGTAGATTTCTAGGAAAAACTAGTTGGTATTTATAAATCCAAATTCAACTGCCTTTTCCAACATTCTCCCAAACAATTACAAAATGAAAAATTCAACATAAATTATGGAGGTTCATATAAAACTAGTTAATGTATCAATTTTTTATCAAATGATTTTTCATGAAACACAATCATAATTGTATATGTTCATTAAATGGACTTTTCTGAAGAAACCCTAGAAACTTTTAAGTGAATGTAGTTATTCAATGTAAATCTAAACTCAATAAATTTTAATAATATCTTCCTAGTATGTGTCAAATAGTGAGATACACAATAGTGTGTCACGATTCCTCTAAAAATTATTGAAAGCAAAATTTAATCAAATTTTATAGTAGTGACTACCTTGATAAATGTGTTTTCATTGTGCAACATGTTTTATTTAGTTAGTTACATATTGGTGTCTATTATTATCCTTCACCTCCTAAAAATGATCAAATTTGAAGGTTTGGTCTTATTTTCAAGTTGAAGGGTATACATTCATCCAACCCTTCCATAATGAAAACTTGTAAAAATAGTTGTGCTTCAAGTGACATGAAAAGAATAAAGAAAGTATACACTTCATTAAAAAATATGTTAAACAAAATGTTTCTCTTCCAATATTTATAGATTTTAATTTCTAGGATGAGTTTGAACTCCTTGAAACATCAAGGGGTTAAATATTTTGGCCATATAAACATATCTATGCTTTTTAACAGTAAAATATGGTGAATTTTTTTTTAAGTCCATATAGAATGAAAGTGAAAAACATTGGATGAACTTAAAGTAATTTCTAAGGATTGAAAAAAAATTTATCGATGATTTTAGAAATATATTTACTCTTTGATGATTCATTATTTAAATATCATTCGCAAAAAAATTGAAGGGAAATTTTGATTGGATAATTTCTTAAATTTTTTACCCCTAATCAAAGTATATTAGGAAAAATAATACTTTTGAAATTGGATTTTTCTATGAAATAAATAAGAATGTCTTTTTCAATACTTTTTAAAGTGAACATTTGCCCATTTTTACATGAAATAAATCAGAATATTTTTTTTATTTTTTATAATACATGAACATTTTCATTTCTCACCATTAAAAATAAGTTTGGATTATTATTGGGATTTTTTCCTTCCATTTAAAAAATCAAATATTTCATACCCATTAAAATTAAATAGCTTAAACATTAAAGGTTATAAGATAAAAATGAACTCTTTGAATGCCTAATAACACTTGATCCCTAAGTCCCAAGGGTTAATTTGTTTATAAACTCTCAAGTCACTAACTTACTAGAATTAATAGAATGACAAATTATTGTTCTTCTTTGAATTTTATCCAAAAATGACAACTTAATTCATACAATGAAATAAATAGTGTATATTTGTTATGTTTGAATATATCATTGTTTAATAAATAAATATGAATGCAAATACACTTAGACAAACTCATAACAATGGATAAATATGACAAATATTTCTAACATAGAAAAACCCATAAGGTGTGAGGAAAAGCCAATAGAAGATGTAATGGATGTGTTTCTTATCTTGTATTGGCCAATGATTGATTATAAAAAGATATAGAAAAAGTACAACGTACAACTATCCTACTCACAAGGATTTATATACTATTTCTTATCTCCAATCCTTTCTACAAACATCTAAACACTTTCTTTATTCATTGATGCCATCCTACGTATGTTTCATCCTTATTATCCTTTGTGAATATGTCCTTTCATGCACTACAGGCTCCTCAATCATCTGAAAATTTGAAGATACAATTTTTTTTTGTAAATCACCTATTTGGTTGTTGTAGGTGGAACCACCAGTTAATGTATACTAATGGTTTCAAAACTTTTTCCTACATGAAATAATGGTTACATAACCACCTCAGTGATTACACAACCCTCACCTACATGAAGTGATAGTTTTTCCAAAAAAAAAAGAAATTATATCTTGAATATTTAGTGATGATTAAAATTAGGTCTGTTGTCTGCTACCTGATGAGTGGATTATTTTTTATCCTTATGGATTTTACCTCCCTTATTAAGAGGATTTTGGACCCATAAAATATTTCTTAATGGGGAAGGATATGTGTAAATAAATATTCCACCTTCTCCTTAGAGTACCACTTAGATTGTCTTCATGTATTTGCCTTAAGTCCAATTTTTCAAGACTCTTATGATCCATTGTGTGTCTTTATAAATTTCCATTACAATACTATATCCTCCTCTAATTCTCCTATACATCTACATCCAAGTTTTATATGGAAGGTATAAATTATTTTTCTTCTTCCTCATATGGCATGGATGGTTCATATAAATGCAATTATTCATAATGGAAAACTAATAACATTAGCATGAATGAGGGTAAATGAAGATTGAAATCATTCTTTCCAATCTACTCTATGATGTAAAATGGTCCATACTATAGTGGCTTAAACTTCCTAGATTATCCTTGGAGTCTTTCTTTTTCCCATTTTATCCATACCTTGTCACCAATCATGAGTGTGTAGCCATTAAAGTATTGTCCATGCTTAGCCTTTTAATTTACTTGAGACATATCTAACTAAGATTTCACTTTCAGATGGAGTTGCATAATCCTCTCAATGAAAATTTCAACTCTTTTTACCTTTGAATATTTCTTTTCTATCTCTACCTAATGTTCCAATGCAACATCAACTGGATTAGATGGAAAATAACATAAACATGCTTAAAATGGTGACTTCCTAGAGTATATGTGTACTACCATGTTGTATGAGTATTTAATATCCACCAAATACTCATCCCAATTCTTTAGACACTAGCTTTTATGACCTCTTATGAACTGAACAAAATCCTTATTGATCACCTCTGTTTGTTCATCGATTTGAGGATGGAAGGTAGTAATTCATGTTCGAGGTACAATCACTGAGAGGGGGATAAATCAGTGATGCAAGTTAATCCAATTCAATTCTCAAATTTTAAACATTTATCATACATTAACTTGATCAAGAAGCATAAACATGAAATCATAGACATCCAAAGCATACATAAGATCATACATCACACAAACACATCATATATGTGTGAAACTTTATTGGGGGATAAAACTCAATAAACCTTGTAATATAGACTAAAATCCTATAATAATAAGATCCAACATTTATACCAACACCAAATGATCAAATATCTCCCATCCCTTAGTTAAGTGAGACACTAATCTGATAAGGAGCTACTTCCCCTATCTAGCTAAGCACCAACAACAACTATACCTTTGATAAGTTTTACCTTGCAAGGAGGAACCAACCCCCTAGGAAACCAAGAACCCACTCAGCTACCCAAATATATCACCTTGAACACCTATTTCTACTCTTTAACTAATGATGATCACCTTTGTCTACACTCTTCACCTCCAATCTCTCTCAAGCTACCTCTAGGGCTAACTTGCTTAAACTGCCTCTTCTAGGCTCATTAGGTCCAATGACCTATGTGTCCTCCTACATCAACTTGATCAGATAAAAATGTCTAATCTTTCATAAACTCTGATGGTCCTTATTTACCTATACCTTCTCTTTTAAAGGTTCTCTTCTTCTTTTGAATCTATACTCAAACAATTTTACTACATCTTCTCTCTCTCAAGTCTAGAAACCTTCACCTTTTATTTCACTCTTTATAGAGTCTTCATGAATATTATCTTATTGATTGGACATAAGACTTGAATTAACCCTTAATACATATATTATTCTAATACATAACTCAATACCATCCTCAAATGTCATCCATAGCATCCATGGGTCATACTTAAGTAGCTACACCTTTCAATTAGGCCTTATTAGCCCTTATAGGTCTCATGGAGACCTATTACCCCTTTAACACTTTCCAAATGCTTTTAATATATCAAAAATATCTCCAATATCCCCTTTCTTACTCTCATATGGGTCCATCCAACCTTAAACACCAACTTAACACTTGAACCTACCAAATAGGTCTCCTCACTCTTTAGGCCTTCATACATAATAAAACACAGTTTCAAACTTATAAATAAAATGCTCAATTATTTCACATAGACATATAATTATATCACATGAGTAAACCCTTCAAACACCTTCATGTGCTTTAGATAGTTCAACACAAGTTATAATCACTTAAATCAACTCTCTAAAAATCACAACTTAGATTGGTCACACAGTCAAAATATAGTTATATTATTTTGACTTTCCATATCTGATTAGGGGAAAACTATGACAACCAATACCTTATTATAATATTTTATGACTTATATAACATCTCCATACTCATTTTATTCTTATATTCTTCTGAGAACACCTTAAACCTACCTTTTCAAGATGGTCACTCAAATCGTCTTTAGCCTCCAACAAACATAGTAAAATTTAAGACATTTGTTCATACTAAAGATGGATTGGTCAAACCTATAAAATCCTCAAAAATTGTTTTTATTGAGTATACAACACTCTCCAATAGTTATTTCATCCTAAAACATCAAAATACTATCAAGAACACTTCAATTACCCTTCTTGGATTACTTATAGAACATGTTCAAACACACAATCAATTTTAGAGCTCAATAACTTTGACTGTACAAATATTCAAACCTTCTAACTAGATTATATGGATGTGCCTTTAAGTTTTTTACAACTTTAATTTTTACTAAATCAATAAATTTGTTTTGTATCAAATGATATATCTTAAAAACTATAGATTGGTTTACCCTCATTATTTTGAATATTCAAATTCCAATGGTCACTGAGCAAATGTTAAACATCAAACATTTTGACATCATCTCATACTCTCACACAACTTGATCAAATTAAATCTATAGATATCCTTATGAGATACCTATTCTTTACCTTACAATACTCATCATTGATCTTAGATTTGTGCTTTTATAATTAGGCCACATGGTAGCCTCGCATGCCTTCTGCACATATTGACTATTTGACTCCAATAAACTTATGCCACTTACTAATGATACATTCCTTCTAATCATATTTTGACATTTTGACTTAATATACACCATTAGATCAATACTAAAAAGATCATGCAATACATTTGAACTTCATTTGATAGGTTTCACATTCACTATTAGATCTGCTACTCAAGCTCCATGATTGTGATACATGTCACTAGCATGTGCAATATTTACCATTTAAATCTAAACCATGCCATTGGATCCTTATCCTTGATATTAAATGCTTTATTTTATATCTATGAGCCAATTAAATATTCACCATAGATATTTGATAATGCAAATGTGGATAAGTATGGGAACTTAGTTAACTCTGCCTGAGAAGCCAACTTTGCACCTTAATAAACTTTTCTATGCTCAACTTCATGACCTAAAATTTGAACCACATGATCACCCCTCATAGGGGAATCCAAATATATACATAAATTCTCCTAAACAATTCACGTGGGTTAAATATGATGTCATCAATCTACTCACTTAAATTTTTCTATCAAAATAACTACTTGAGCTTAGAATTTAATATGACTATTATGATAAATTCCATTCACTTTCATTAGAACTCTAAGTACTCATAACATCCCATATGGTTTCTACAACATTTCCATACCATCAAATCATCCATTAATAGATTCAATAATTCAAACACTCTCCAAACTATCAATCTGGTCACTTTATCATTAATGTATTAGTACTACATGCTCTCTTTGACATCAATGACAACCAAACACCAATGACCATGGTCAACAATCTACCCCTTTGTCATTGATGGAAAACACTCTCAGAATGACTTTATTAGAATAATGACTTCATTATGATCTTCCTCCCCCTTTGACATTAATGACAAAGGTTGTCTTCCTCAGCATGCCAACAATTATTCCTAAACAACATATATATATATATATATATATATATATATATATATATATATTCAAATACTATTTAATATGACTAGGATACTTACATGATTTCAAGCATATGAATCAATTATTCTCCCTTTGACATGCACTAATCTAAAATTGGACTTTTTTTATCCTTGAACCTAATAGATTGCTCATAGATCTTAGAAATCTCCCCCCAACATCAGTCTTCATCTCATGTCATTTGATCCATGACATACACCAATCTAAACTAGGGTTTCTCTGGTCTTTGGACTTGTTTACCTATAGAACTCACAAGCTCTCTTTTCTCATACATGAAGATTTAATACCTTGTCAAAATACATGATTTGGTTTGATCAATTCATCATATCAATTTTCTTAAATTCATAAATCTACCATGACAAAATCATCTTCACATATGCTCCCCCTCACATCATCCATATCTTTTTTAAGCTTGTCAAACTATCTACGTTAGCTCCCCTAACTCTGTGTTTCACCTAGATGATGACATCTTAAAGAAGTCTTATCAATGGGATAGGTCATCCTTGATTAGACACTTGGAGATATTCATTCTTTGCCTATAGACCTTTAGAACCAACATCTTCATTCTTCTCTTTTTGACCAACTAGGTCATCCTTCAGATTTGATCAAACATTTGACTTTAGGATCACTGTTTTTGAAAAACTCTTATCATGTCTTTCTATAATAAACCAACACATCTTCAAATGACATTATTCTTAATATGATCACTATTATTATAAAAGTGTTTACTTAAGAAAATGAGTGTAAATATGCTTGATAACATATTTAAAAATAAAGGGGTGTAATCTTGTAGTTATAATCCTTAGGTGGAATATTAGCTGAATTAAAAGAATTACTTATAAATAACCTAATGAGTGTCTACTTATAAATCTCTAAATGTAAAAGAAATGCTAGACTAGATTTCTTCTCTTTCATAAAAATGAAGTTATGGATGTTCTAGCTATTTAATATAAATGTGTGTTTTCATGTATTTATGACTAACTCATTAATTTGATTTTGATGATTACTATTTATGTTTAAAAACACTAGACTATGGTAATATGGGTTATAATTGGGTGTTGTTAAAATGGAAATAAATTGTATTATTCGAACTCTATAGTTAATTATGTATTTATCTAGGTGGTATAGCTATAGTCATTAATTCTAGTATGGAATAGAAAATAATGTAAGATTCATGCATATGTTTGATGAAATAAATGTATGATATAGTTACTCTTATGTTTAGCATGTTACATGATATGTTTTCTAGTAAGATGTAAATTATATGAATCTTGTGGTTGAATTTTATTTGACCAATCTACGTTACTAATGTGGAGTAAGTAGTGAGATGGACTTCACTGACTTACTAGCATTATAATGCCAGATGAAAGTAATTTGATCAAATGGTGTGTATGAATTTGATTGATGTATAGATCACTTTTATATTACTATTATTAAATCTTTGTCCAAAGTATGTTTAGTGAGACATTATCATTCCATGAGTATGGTTTACATGTATGTCTGATATCTTGAAATAGATCAAGTTTTTTATGATACACTGCATGTTTTGTTTAGTTTAGATATCATATAGCACACATGTACTTTCCTGTCCCTCTAGATTCCCATGCCATCACTATCTACTCATCCATGAAGGAAGGGCCATTTTCTGATTAGATAAGTATGGGGGATCATTGGTCCATGGTTGGTATGTAAACATGATTAGATGATGTTTTCCCTCCCCATAATAGTATTACTTATCAATACGACACTTGAGATTGCCACATATACTTCAAATTTAGGAACTATGCTTCATGGGAGCCATGTATCTTATTTGTGCAATGCATTATATTGTACCTATTATTGAAAATTATCATGAAGAGTTATAATTATTTATTATTTCACATTGACAATGGTGACTGTATATTTGTATCAGTTGTGGATATGCTATTATAATTACTTTCTATATTTGTGTTTTGACATACTCTCATGATATTATAGATCCATGATTTCTGATGTAATTTCATTATCACACATGTGTGCTGTATATGATCTCTATTAGATTATATAGATGTAATCTATTTTGATATATGTGTTTTATTTTAAAAAATCACACATTTATAGGTATATCTTAGTGGTGATGTTACATGAGAGGAAGCAATTCAGACTTTATTGATAGAATAAGTTTTATGAAGGTTGAAGAATTACTCAGCTCAATATATCCATCCTATAATATCTTTACCATTAAATCATGGAAAGTCCAACTTGGGCCCATCTTATCTATGGGGAGAATAGAAACTATTATTTAAAGAAGACTCATTCTATAATTTGTTGAGAAAAAGGATATTCTGCTAATTTAGTCCATGAATCAAATTGATTAACTCAATGACTTAGGTTTTCAACATTGTAATTTATTGCTCCATGATCTTTGTGCCTGCACAGGTAGCTTCCATAACCAACATTTTTTTCAAGAGATTAAAAAAAGTGTTTTCTGACATAGTTAGTAATTTTTTTTAATTTGGACTCAATCAGAAGGGGTAAATGTATTTTTACTAGTTTTGGGCACCTCCTCGTTAGGATTTATGAAGGAAAAGGGAAAATTTGAAACTGTAATGGATTATAGGAAAACCTATCCAAGAGTGAAAAAGGAGCAAAAAATGGAAACTAACGCTATGGAAAAGTTTCAAATCAAGAGGATAAAAATTAAAGAAGCTATGGCAAAACCCAAAAAATCAAAAATGGAGATTTTTGGTTAATATAAGTGGAGTTTGGATATGGACCCTCAAGGAAGAAAATGTACATAATATAATTTTAGGTGTTCTAGGAAATTTTGAGAATCAATAGAACTATAGAAGGAAAGATATGGAAAAAAAATGAATTTTTTATTTAGAGTAATTTTTTATTGGTTTCTCTGACAAAAAGTCTATTAGCAAGTGTGTAGTTACCATGAGTTCTCAACTATAATCATTTTGTTGATGGTTTTAGAAACTATTATCTCAGATATGGGATCCAAGTTTATTTGGATATCTAAGTTTTTTAAAGAGTCTCTTTGGTCACCAATGTTGTCTAAGTGAGTACCACTCTCTAGAAAAAATTTGGCCACAGATTTACCCCTAAGTGACAAATCTTGGTTTACCTCATGGGTAGAAAGTAGTCAATCAAGATGGGGTTGTTGCCCTTTTCATTGGTAGGTCCTCTCAATTGGCCAACCACTTGAGGGTTCCTATGTATTGATTCTAGTTTTATATTTAAACTAAATTTATAATCTAAACATAAAAATACTTAGTAAAAATACTCACACAAAGAATACACCAAATAATAATTCTCACACACACTGTATTATTTGAAGCATTACAAGGCACTTATATAGGAAGTACAAAACCTATTTATGGGGATCCATAGATCCCTATAAACCCTCATGTAATTATCCTCCAAACTACATATGAAATATATTGTTACAACAATATATTCATATAACTAACAATCTAATTAGTAATAACCAATTACTAACTTACCACATAGTACATATTATCTATTAAATAGTAATTTACCCTTCAATTAATACCAATGTAAACACTAATACTTAATATTTTCTCTCTTAGTGTTTACATGGGGAGAATGTACATCTTCAAGAACTAACTTGAATAATACCATATGCCAATGCATAACTTTAGGTCCGTATATTATTGTCTGAATCTTGTTGTCTAGATCTTGATACACATGACCACTATTATGTGAATAATGCATCTTGCATTTCCTCCATGTGAACATAATGGATATTTCACTGGTTGATCATCTTCATAAAAAATTACAATAGTCAAAGAATCTCTACAATAAAAAGATTTTTGTAGTTAGCTTCCCTCCTATATAACTCTCACCATATTCCATTATATCTACACTCTCGTTTTCTCTGCTACATAATTAGATTAAGTCACTCTCTAAAATCCTTAACCACTAAGTAATTTTCAAACATTGTTTTGCCAATAATTTGAGAAATATTTCAAGTTGTATATACCTTTTTAATGTAAAAATATATTTCCCACCATATTAGATTTTAAATTATAAAAATTGACATATCTAATGTACATATAATCTCTTATTAAAATTCTTCATTAGTGTAGGAATCCCAATGTTATCCATTCATGATAGTGTTATACATTTTCTATTCAAATTTGACTAATAATCTATTTAGGTAATCTCATTTTAAATACTAAGCACAAAAATATTTTAGGGAATAATGTGAGCAAACTCACTAATCACCACATGTTTTTATTCATTCTTACCATTTAACCTTTTATTTCATCTACTCCTCAATATAAAAAGATAAATCTAATATACACCACACATAATAGTGATTGGTGTTATTGGTGGGGGCTAAAAAATTGAGAACCCATAGATCTTAGTCTACTCATTTCCTCATTTCACTTGAAAGCAAGCCAAGATTGAAGATTGAGTATGGTTCTTGTACTGCTTTTCTTCCTCTTTTGAATTATTTAAATATCACATTATGTTTGCTCTTATTATTCCAATTAACATGTTATTCTCTCTTTTTAGATTTCCATCTCCATTCATTCTCCACATGATTGATCTTCTAATCACAACACTTATAATTAGACTGGTGTTATTTACTCTCATTATCGATAATGTGAGGCTTTGTTAAATCTCATGGCCATGGATTTAGTATGTCCCATATATCCTTTCATTGGAAACCTCTTTTTTACTTACAACACTTTCTCTTTGGAAAAAAGACATCCATAGCCAAATTCCACTTTAGTTGGGAAGGGTATTCAGCTTATGAATTATTCGATTATCTTACAAAGATCTTGAAGAATGGTTCATTTATGCTTTCATTTTTATCAAGTTAAAGATAGTTGCTATAGGAAGAGAGGTGTTCAAATACATTTCAATGCTTAATAATTTTTGAGGTATATTAGAAGTTAGATTTACACCAAACTATGTAGTTCCAATAAATTTCTTAGAAATGATTTTCACATGAATTCTTTCTTGATGGGTGATGGATTATGCAGATTTTGGTAGAATGGAAACGGAATGAAGATAGAGGATAAATAAGTGGGAAGTATATAATAAATGATGATATAGTGAGTAAATAAATCTATATATAGAAACTAAAAACATTGAGATTAATTTTATTTTATTTTGTAATGCATTTTTCTAAGCTACTTGTTTCAAATGCCAAACTATTTGAGAGTAATTCATTTTTGTATCAAGCCTTTAAGTATAATATACCTTAACATTATTATTTATATTTAAAAACATATAATAATAATAATTATTATTATTATTATTTCTTATAAAGATAGTTTGATGTTTTAAATTATGTAAACTAGATAAAAATAAGATTTAAAAAATAATAATGAATACTAGTGATTAGGGAGACATATTGTACTCTCACCCCAGACATAAACTAGCTCAAATACATTAAATATATCCATCTAAAAAATGTGATATGTATGCATCCATCTCAAGGTGTCTATTTTGGAGTTGTCACATAATTTTTCCTATTAAAAAGTTCCACAGTAATTAATGATGACATCACCTTATACTCAAATTTCTCATTATATATGATGTTAAAGTCCCTCAAAAAACTAAGTGGACCACATCGTAAATCTCAAAAAAAATATTTTCTAAAAAAATGCAAGTTCCAAATTTCATTGTATGTAGAAGATATCATGATTTTTTAAATTTTATTCTTCTAAAAAAATAACCTTATATTATAGTGAAATGGATGTCAAATTTAAAATCAGTCATTTTTAGAAACATATACACAAACGTGATGCTCCACCACCACTCTCAACTTCCATTGTAGGTTTTTCCTCTTGGAATTAAACAAATAATTAAGATAATGCTTTATTTTCCCATAGAACTTGTAATTAGTTTGGAATTATTTAACAATAAACATATTATCAAAAATCATAATTTAAATCTTAGGTTCAAGGGAATGAAGACTAACTAACAAATCAAAATAAAGTGGAAGCATCCCAAGGTTCATCTAAATTATGTTGTTTGTTTTCCCATACCAAAAGCATAAGTTAATCAATGTAAATATAGGAATCCATATAAAAAATGAGACATTCATATTTGGTGTTCCAATATGTTTACTCATTAGTTCTTTTGTAGCTCTATATGCAACACAATATTTGAAGATCTTAATTATCTACACTCTAGAATGATGTGGAGAGACACCATATGAAACCTAAAATAATATGACCTTAGCAACTTAATTTAGTATGTTATCTTTAATTTTTTTTACATTGCATAGGCACACTCATGTCATTTTTATCCTTTAGAAAGAGTTATCTTACTTGTAACTTTTATGATTTTAGGGGAAGCTAAGGTAAAAGACAATTCTTGAGATAAGTATTGCAAATAAAATTTCAAGTAATTTAAATAACTTACACTATCATTATTGAAAATGTATATCTCCTTTACCTTCTCAGTTTCAAAGTCACTATTCGAAATACTTATCGACTATGTAGTTTTCAAACATCGATTTGCTAATAATTTCTCAAATATGTCAAGTTGTATGTAACTTTTTAATATATGATTATGTTTCCCACCATATTAAATTTTAGATTATGGTCTCAAAGTCACTCTTTGACTATGTAGTTTGTAAATATTTTTTTGCCAATAATTTCTCAAATATATTAAGTTTTATACACCTTTTTAATATAAGATTATGTTGCCTACCAGTTTATATCCAAACTCTTCTTTAATGTAGGAACCCTCATGCTATCTACTTATAATAATGTTATTTGTCATTTTCTATTCAAACTTTGAATAATAATCTAATATATATAACCACCAAATATAGTTTTAGAAGTTTAAAATTCGTTGAGCAGTAAGAAAATCTTTAAAATTCATTCAAATTTATAATTAAATTCATATTTTTTTTGGTGAAGAAAAGATTGTTTGAAAATCAAGTTTCAATAGGTAACTTCCATGATTCTAACACTTAAGTGGCCAAACTTTTTTATTAAATAATATATAAATAAATTAAAAATTACCACCGATAATGCCTCGAATGAGCAGGTGTTGAAAAAACAATCTCAAATGGCCACCTTTCCATTTCAACGTGGGCACAAATTTATAATATTATTTATTGAAAGTAGAATCTGACACTATGTGGACAACAACCAGACTTTTATAAGCCATAATTATATATCTATTTTTTGTTATATTTGACAGTACAAAAGTGAGCATTATTGCGGTCAATTTTATGATTGTATCCCAGATCATTTACCTTTAAAATTGTAAAATGTTTATTAAAATAATATTTTATATATTAATTAATAAAAATTAATATATAAAATAATTTAAAATTTTGTGTATGTTAAATATATAGGGATATTATTTAAATTTGTGTTTGATTATTCACATCAGAGTCATTTTAGAGTAATATATTTTCGATACATCATGTTTTTCATCATGATTAGCATAACATTGTCCTACTTATAGAATAATTCTTGATGAAGTACTGAAAACTTTCTCAATAACCCTAAAGATGTTCAATATGATCTCACCTCTAATGGGTAAAGAGTTGCACTTTCCACTTCATCATCTATTAGTTTTGCATTAGGCCATGAAGAGAAGGTGTATTTTCCTATTGAAATTGAAAAATGTTGTGTTTGTCAAATATAAATTTATTAACTTCAACAAACCATCAACATAACTCTAAGAATGCTCATGTGTCACTAATAGTGTTTGATAGCTTTTAAGGGGTGAAATTGATGCAACAAACTCTAAGGTATATAGATGTGTAGAATTGAATAGACAAGTCACCCTATGTTACACTTGTTGTTGTCACTTTGACCAACATCCTTTTGTTGAAATAATTTTCTAACATCTTGATGATGTAGAAAAGGAAGGTGTCATTGATGCATCTGAAATGTTTTGAACTTTCTTTGAGTTAAAGCTAGGGGTAGTATTCATATACCATGTTTTGTCCTAAGCCCATGGTTAATTTTTCCCCTAATCTTGGGAAGATTCTTCTTCTTGCCACTCCATACACCAAATATCAAGTCGTGTATAAATGATTTGTTTTCCTCACCTCACAAAATCGCTTGTGGATGTGGTGGCTTATGGCTATTTGATGAATTACTTTACTCTGATTATGATGCAAATGAACTTGTACATTAAGTTTCAAAAATCATGAGTAATATAGTTTTTGACCATTATTTTAGGAGATTGATCATATCATTGATTTCTTCTTGAAAGTCACTACATGGTAGAGTTTTTGGAAGTATCATGGAAAAAACCCACTATTAGCTATTTTTTAATCACATTCAATTGTTTAATCATATTTTCATCACAATATTTATTAGCCTCCTTAATTATCAATCAAATGAGTTATTAATTTTTAAGGATCCTCAACTTTTTCTCAATATATTCTGGGATGGGTAGAAGCACAAGTTCATTTCCAAAGTTGAAGACTTGTTGACTCTCTAGATTGTAATAATTGTCATAAGTTATCACTAGTTTTGAGTAATACACAAAGACTATGAATGTTCTTGATTGAGGTAGGCCATTGTCATATATGTTATATGCCAATGAAAATTTCCACTCTGCATTGATTCTTTGATATAATTCCTCCATATTTATATGTTTGAGATTTGTTTCAGTGATGTTTGCATAATATGAATCCTCCCACTAACCACTACATATCCATCTTTGTACAGATGCCATTAAGATGGCCACATCGGTGCTCCAATTGACTACTCTAAAAGTTGGGTAAATATTTACATGTTTTTTGTGGAATTGCTATTTATTTTAAGAATTCAAATAGTAAATTGTTCATTATAAAACATGTGAACTATCATATGGTCTTTTTTCAAGATTTATTTTATTAAAACCTTCCTATTAATGGAGGTCAAGGTGTCGAAGCCCCTAACCACTCTTTTATTTTCTATTCACAAATATTTTATTAATGAGTTTTTTATATATATTATAAGAGAGCACGTATATTTTTGTAAAGGGATATAAAATATTTGTAATGGGGATAAAATTATTTTTTAAAGAGGAGGCAATTAATATATCTATTTTATAAGAGGGGTAACAAGTTTCTGTAAACCAAACTATTTTAGTAAATTTTTCATTGTAATAGGGTGTATTCTTAGCAAAATTCAACATCCTTGTGCTTTTGTCAATTATATTAAATTTTGTGGATCACTGACATTCACACAATCAATGGGGCACCCCATAGTATAATACCCTATATTTTGACTAACTAATGTGGTATCGACGTTGGTTGACAAATTCAATGAGATTGTAGTTGCTTTAATTGATCATCAAAACAATTATCAAGATACTATTCCACACAATAAGGTAAAATGTGATGTTTAGATCTATGATGGATCTTGTAACCTAGAGATCCTAGCTAGTTGGATTGTGGACACTCACAGTTGAGTTGAGTACACTCACATGCTAACACACAATCACTTTCTTTTTTGTTAGATTGAAACTATTAGGTATGGCCAAGCTCTTGATCATAAAATGATGTCCCATAGTTTTGCTTATTGAAGAGTTACACACTAATTAAAAACTCCATCACCTTATCCTAAAATTTCTCAAGGTATTTGGAGAAATGGCCTCAAACAAATTGTTAGACCACAATGTCAGGCTGAAAATGTATTTTTAGAAAAAAAGTGGGCTCCAAATTTTATATCCATAAGATATCATGATTTTTTATTTCATTCTTTAATAAATAAGAAAAACAACCCTACATGATGGTGAAATAGACATCAAATTTAAGGCCAATCATTTTTATGAATATATTCATGAACATGACACTCCACCACCACCATCGAGTGCCATTGTAGATTATGCCTCTTCACATTAAAAAATACTTAAGTAAAAGTTTTATTCTTCCATATAAATCATTATCTTGGAAATGTTTATAAATTAACATATTTTCAAAAGGCATAATTTCAATTAAGTTCAAGACATTGAAGAATAGTGAGATATAATATTATACTCTCACCCCAATCATAAACTAGCTCAAATATGTTAAATATATCCATTTGAAAAATGTGAAATGTATCTATCAATCTCAAGGTGCCTATCTTTGATTTGTCACATAGTTTTTCATATTGAAGAGTTCCACACTAATTAACAACTCCATCAACCTATCCTCATATTTATAATTTTATAGTGACAAATGTATTTTAAAAACTAGATTGACCACAACATCGAGCTTGAAAAAATATTTTCATAAAAAAGGCAGGCTCTAAATTTCACCATCTGTACAAGATATCATTATTTTTTTATTGTGTTCTTCAAGAAAGAATAAAAATGACTCTACATAATGGTGAAATGAACATCAGGCCAGTCATTATTATGAACATAGTCATGAACATTTTTTTCTTACTTATTATTTCAATTAACATGCTCTTCTCTTTTTGAAGAATTCTATCTCCATTCATTCTCTACATGATTGGTCTTCTAATCACAACACCTGAAATTAGATTAGTTTTAGCTCCTCTCATTGTCGATAGTGTGGGGTTTCCTTCAATCTCATTTTCATGGATTTAGTGAGTCCCATCTCTCCTTTTGTTGAAAACCTCTCTTTACTTACAACATTTTCTTTCCAGAATAAAAACTTCCATATCCAAATTTCACTTTAGCTAGGAAGGGTATTTAGCTTAAAAATTATTTGATTATGTTACATAGGTCTTGAAGACTGGTTCATTTATGCCTTCATGTTTATGAAGATCAAGATAGTTGCTATAGGAATAAAGGTGTTCAACTACATTTCAATACTTCATAATTGTTGAGATATATTAGAAGTTATAATTGCACCAAACTATGTAGTTCCACTAATGGTTTTCGAATTCATTATAGCTTGAATTCTTTCTCGATGGAAAATGTAGTATGAAAATTTTAAAGAAAATGGAAAGAAGATAGTAGATAAATAAGCAAAAAGTACATCTACTAAATGATGATATAGTAAGCATATATATCTATATGTAGCAATAAAAAACATCAAGATTGATTTTTTTATTAATTTAATTTGGTAAACTGCTTTCTTGAATTGTCAAGCTATTTGAGAGTAATTCATTTTTGTATCAATCCTTTAAGTATAATATACCTACATATTATTATTTTTATTTTTAAAAATAGAATAAAAAATTTGTTTTCTTTATAAAAATAGTTTGATGTTGTAAATTATGTAAATTATATTACAAAAATAAAAAAATAAAAAATAACACTAAATATTAGTGATTAGTGAGACATAATAATATAATCTCACCCTAGACAAACTAGCTCAGATATGTTAAATATATACATCTAAAAAATATGATATGTTTGTATCAATTTCAAAGTGTCTATTTTAGAGTTGTCACATAATTTTTCCTATTGAAGAGTTCCACACTAATTAAGAATGCCACCACCTTATACTCAAAATTTCTATTATATGTTGACAAATGCACTCAAAAAACTAACTGAACCACACCATCAAGCTCAAATTTGTTGTTTTTTAAAAAGTGGGTCTCCAAATATCACTGTATGTAGAAAATATTATGATTTTTTTATTTTGTTCTTCAAAAAATAATAAAACCAACCCTATATTATGATGAAATCGATGTCGAATTTAAAAGGTCAATCATTTTTATGAACATATACATAAACACGAAACTCCACCACCATTATTGAGTATCATTATAAGTTTTTCCTCTTAACATTAAAAAAATTCTTTAAAAAATACATTATTCTTCTATAAAACTTATAATCAACTTGAAATTATTTAGCAATTAACATAATTTCAAAAATTATAAATTAAATTTTAAATTCAAGCTAACAAAAAAATAACAAACAAATCAATACAAAGTATACAAAGTGAAAGCATCCCAAAATTCATCTAAATTAAATTGGTTTTTTTGATTCAATGTGAACATAGTAATCCATATTGAAGACTTCATTTCCTCCATTGTGGGAGGTAACTTCCAAGATTCCCTATCACCTGAATTTTTTGAATGGAACCATTCCATCCACACTCAATCAACTTTTAAACCTAGAAAGATTGTATTTTCATATGAACAATTTATATAGATCAATTCCAAAACATTTGGATCAAGTAAAAAGGTTTGGGTTATTATCATTGAGTGAAAACATGATTTCAAGGAAAATTCTAGACAATCTTGGAGATCTTCTTCAACTAAGAGTTCTTCTTGATCACAATCAATTGTCAAGGAAAATACCTGTCAGTTTAGGGAGATGCCAAAATTTGGAAAAGGTGGACTTGTCTTACAACCAGCTATCAAGAAACATACCTCTATAAGTTGTAGGTTTTCCAAATTTTGAGCTCTATTTCAACATTTCCAACAATTTGCTACAAGGTTATCTTTCAAAGATGAGCAAAATGGTAATGGTCCAAGCTATAGATATGTCTCTCAACAAGTTCTCAGGTAAAATTCTAGTCACACTAGCAAGCTTCATGAATTTTAAATATTTAAATCTTTCTTGGAATTCCTTTGATAGCTCAATACCAACATCACTTACTCATCTAAAAAATATTGAGGACATTGATCTTTTTAGAAATAATTTGTCTAGTGTGATCTTAATGGCTTTAAAAGAGATGAAAATGCTTCAACATATCAATCTTTATTCAAATAAGTTAACAGGGGAGGTTCTAAAGGGAGGATTTTTTGAAACACTTGATGAGTTTGCAGTTATGGTAAATCATGGTCTTTGCAACACATGGATAAATCTACAACCCTACTCTCATTCCAAACACAAAAACATTTCAGTCTCCAAAAAGGTAATAGTGCCAGTTACGATTAGCATTTTAGTCTTCATCATGTCTTTATTATTGGTAGTATATTCCTATATAAGGAAACGTAGTAGTCAAAAAATAGTTTCCCTCAATGTAGGACCCCAAAAAAATTTCATATGAAGAGCTTTTAGAAGCAAATCATGGGTTTAGCCAAACCATTCTCTTAGGAGTTGGTAGTTTTGCATATATCTATAAAGGGATTCTAAACAATGGCATAAATATTGGTGTTAAAGTTCTACATTTTCAGGATGAGAATGTTCACCAAAGTTGTATCACAGAATGCAATGTATTAAAGGGAGTCAGAAACCACAATGTGATCAAAATCATTTCAGCTTGTTCCAACCTTGATTTTAAAGCACTAGTTCTTCCACTCATGTCAAATTGAAGTTTGGAGAAATGGCTATATCCTCAGGGAGGAGAAGAATGTAGATTAAATTTAAATGATCAATTAAAAATAGCAATGGAGATAGCACAAGGTTTTTTATATCTACATCATCATTGCTTTGTGCAAGTGATTCATTGTGACTTGAAACCTAATAATGTGTTATTGGGGGATGATATGACTCCATATATAGCAGACTTTGACATTTCCAAACTAGTATTTACAAATTTAGTTGATTCATTGACTTCTACAAATCCACTCAGAGGAACCATTGGCTATATTGCACCAGGTATATATTTTTCACTCTTAGAAAAAACATTATCAGTAGTTTAATTTTATATTTTTAATGAATACTTAAAATGGCTTGAGAATCACTAAACATTGTATTGTCCTATAGAGTATGGAATGGGTGGAAATATTTCAACAAAAGAAGATGTATACAACTAAGGCATTCTACTTTTGGATTTGTTGACAAGGAGGAAACCAACAATTGACATTTTTGTAGAAGGTCATCAAATCAATCTTCAAAAGTGGGTAGCTATCGATTTTCCAAATAAAATTGAAGAAGTGGTGGATAACAACCTTCTTCATGATGTTAATGAATCAGAGATATCAAAGGTATTGGTATGCCTTACTCAATTTATACAAGTAGGGCTGGTTTGCACAAGTGAGCTGCCTCAACAATGCCCAAATATGATGGATATCATTGAGAGGTTAGAAAAAATAAGAAGTTCATTTCTTGATACTCCTATGAATTTTTAATTGCTGATAAATATCTCACCTTTGGTTCTGGAGACAAGTGGTACAAGAAATATTAATTCAAGGAGCCATGAAAATTGGTCTACCTCTACATAGCTTTTCACTCAACAATGTTGATTGTTAATTAGTGTTCTTTGTTTATTATTATGTTCTCTTAGATTTAATAATAATGTTTTAGTATATTGTGAGGTTATGTATGGATCATATGTGTAATGTTTTGTCAAACTAGGGAGATGTAAGGTTGAATTATAGTTTTTTTTCAACTTAATGATATGTAAGGTTGACATGGTTGTTGAATTAATACACCTATATAATAGAAAGTGTATTCAAACAAAAGAGTTGTTATTCTTTACTCTTGTCATGTTTCTTCATTATTCTTCTATTATACAAAGACAAAAAAAAATTGGTGTGAATTTTTTCCAAATAACAAATTCTTAGGTCCAATTTTCAAAGTTGGCCAAATTTTTACAATTTCTTGTTTTGTACATTTTTCTTAAAGTGATTAAATATTTTTAAATTAAAAATATTTCATGTCCTTCTTCTTCCTTAAAATATCCTTCAATCATTCAAGATATCCATAGCCCCCATACATTTTCTTCATTTTAATACATAATCAAGCCAACTAAAAATCAGCAGTTTGTGTAGAATGAATACAATTCAGAAAAGAGTGTTAAATATTTTCTATAGTTGTTACTACTTAGATAGGTGTGTACACAAAATATGTCTAGGCATATATAAGATCTAATACTTATTTGATTAAATTCCTAAGGTAATGTCATTCATGGACTACAATCATTATTGAACAAGAATAAAATAATCTTGTAGATTTATAGGCAAAAGCAATTGGTATCTATAAATCCAAATTCAACTACCTTTGCCAACATTCTCCCAACAATTTCCAAAAATAAAACTTTAACATAAAGTATGGAGGTCCATCTAAGACTAGTTAATTTAGAAAAAAATTATCAAATGACTTGTCATGAAATACAATCATCATTGTATATTTGCATTAAATGGACTTTTTTGAGAAATCCCTAGAAAATTTTAAGTGAATGTAATTCCTTGGTGTAAATCCAAACTGAATAAATTTTAGCAATATCTTCTTAGTATGTTCCAAATAGGGAGATACACAATAGAGTATCTAGATTCTTCCAAAAACTATTGAATGCAAAATTTAATCAAAATTTTTAGTAGCGACTAGCTTGATAGATGTGTATGCATTATGTGACACGTCTTATCTATTTAATTACATATTAGTGTCTATTATTATCCTTCACCTCTTCGCAGTGATCAAATTTGAATGGTTGGTCTTCTTTTCAAGTTGGAGGTTATACATTCATCCAACCCTTCCATAATGAAAACTTGTAAAATTAGTTGTAATTTAAGTGACAAGATAAGGCTCAAGAGAGTATACACTTCATTAAAAAATATGTTAAATGAAATGTTCTTCTTCGAATATTTATAGATTTTAATTTCTAGGATGAGTTTGATTTCCTTGAAATATGAAGTGATTAAATATTTTGGCCATAAGAACATATCTATGCTTTTAAATGGTAAAATACAGTGGAAAGTTTTTAAATTCCATATGGAATGAAAGTGAAAAAAATTGGATGGACTCAAAAAAAATATCTCAGGATTGCAAATATATTTATGGATGATTTTAGAAATATATTTAATTTTTGATGATTCGTTCTTTAAATATCATTCACGAAACTATTGAAGGGAAATTTTGATTGGATAATGGTCATAATTTTTTTACCCCTAATCAAAGTATGTTCATAAAAATAATACTTTTAAAATTGGGTTTTTGTATGCAATACATTTGAATATTTTTTCATTTTTTATAATACATGAGAATTTTCATTTCCCACCATTAAAATTAGGTTATTATTATTATTGGTATTATGTCCTTCCATTTAAACAATCAAATATTTCATACCCATTATAATTATATATATTAAACATTAAATGTTAGAAGATAACAATGAACTCTTTGAATGCCTAATAACTCTTGGGCCCTAAGTCTCAAGAGTTAATTTTTCTATAAACTCTCAAGTCACTAACTTACTAGAATATATAGAATGAAAACTTGTTATTCTTCTATGAATTTTCTCCAAAACAAATAGCTTAATTCATACAATGATATAAATAGTGTATATTTGTTATGCTAGAAGATATAAATTCTTAAGAACTAAATATGAATGTAAATACACTTAGACAGACTCATAAAAATGGATAAAAATGACACAAATCATTTTGACATAGAAAACCCCATAAGGTGTCAGGAAAAACCAATTGGAAGAGGCAATGGCTCTACTTCATATTTTGTATTGGCCAATGATGGATTACAAAGACATAAAAAAGTATAACTTACAACTATCCTACTCACAAAGATTTCTTCATTTTTTATTAACTCCAATCCTTCCTACAAAAATCTAGACACTTTGTTTGTTAATTAATGCCATTTATGTTTGTGTCATCCTTATTATCCTTTGCGAAGATGTACTTAAGTGCACCAAAGGCTCCTCAATCATCTGAGAATTTGAAGATACAATTTGTTTTTTTTAAATCATCTATTTGGTTATTGTAGGTGAAACCACCAATTAATGTAGAATAATGATTTCAATACTTTTACCTACATGAACTAATGGTTACACAACCACCCCTGTGATTACACAATTGTCACCTAGATGAAGTGATAGTTTTTCCAAATTTCTATAAATTCTACCTTGAATCTATAATGATGATTAAAACTATGTTTATTGTTTGCTACTTGATGAAAATATTTTTTTTCATCATTATGGATCATACCTCCCTTATTGAGAAGATTTTGGCCCCACAAAAGCTTTCTTAATGGTGGAGGAGATGTGGAAATAACACTTCCACCTTATCCTTTGAGTACCACTTACATTTCCATGGTGTATTCCCCTTGAGTCCCATTTTCCAAGACTCTTGTGATCCATTGTGTATCTTTATAAATTTTCATTGTAATACTACATCCTCCTCCAATTTTCCTTTTTCATCCACAAGCAATTCTTATATGAAAGGTAGAGATTATTTTTATTCATCCTCATGTAGCATGGATGGTTCAAATAAATGTAAATTTTCACAATGGAGATATGAGAACATTAGCATGAATGAGGGTAAATCAAATTGGAAAGCTTTATCACCAATCTTCTCTAAGATGTAAAATGGTCCATACTGTAGTGGCATAAGCTTCCTAGATTATCCTTAGAGTCATTTTTCTTTCAATTATATTCATACCTTGTCACCAACCTTGAGTGTGTGCCCATTATAGTGTTGTCCATACTTGGCCTTGTAATTTCCTTGAGACTTATCTAACTGAGATTTCACTTTGAGATGGAGTTGTGTAATCCTATCAATGATCTTTTCAACTCTTTTTACCTCTAAAACTTGCTTCTCTATCTCTATCTAATGTTTCAATACAACATCAAGTGGATTAGCGATAAAATAACCCAAACATGCTTAAAATTGTGACTTATTAGTGGATATGTTTGCTACCATATTGTATGAGTATTTAGTGTACACCAAAGACTCATCCCAATTCCTCAAACACTTTTTTTATGACCTCCTATCAGCTGAACAAAAGTCCTATTGATCACCTTTATTTGGCCATTGGTTTGAGGATGGAAAATTGCAATTTATTGTATCAAAATCCATCTTTCCCCATATTTTTTTTCCAAGAACCTTGAGTCCCTATATGATACAATAGACCCATGTAACAAAAAATGCACCCAAACATTAGAACATTTGAGTTCAACTACTTTGTACCCTTTTATTATTTTTATATTATTTTATTAAGTATAATTAAAATACACATTTTACTAAATTTATCTAAATAATCATATAGATAGCCATGTCCATGCTTGGACATAGGTAATACACCATAAAATCCATGAAAGTGCTTTACCGTCATGGAAAAGTTTAATAAACTAGCTTGGAAAAACTATAGAATGGGTGGCAAATTTGTCTAGACTCAAATTTACTAGTCTAGATAATCCTAATGGAATGGCTTTCATGTTGATGGGGTTTTTTTAATAATTTTATATAGATAAAAATGTGAATTTGTAATAATATTTATAATTTATTGAAAAAATTGTGAACTTATCATTGAAAATAAATGGAGGTTGTAGTGAATAAAATGGAAGTTAATATAATGATCAATATTTACAAGAGAATTTCTTAACTAAATGTAAAAATTATTCAATTATTAAGGGATTAAAGAGAAATTTTGATTAGGGTAAAATATGTGGGAACTGGTTTCCTAACATTACGTGAGATCATTGTAAATGTTGAGGAATGAGAACAAGATAATAACTTCCACCATTAATATCCTTGTGTGATTCTATTGCACTAGAAATGATATAATCAAAATTATGCCATGTCACTTTTATTTCCATATCTTTAAGAAAGTTAAATGAGCTTTAAAAAAACCAAACAAGACTTGCAAAAACTAAATGAATCTCACTAGACTATATTTGGCCCAATTATCTTGGTATTGAATGGCTTGAAATTCATGAGAAATTATTTGACATAATTTTTTTAAAAAAAGTTTCAATGCTCATTTAATAAAGGATTAAAATCCATGAGAACTAGGATCCTACCATTGCTATCCCCATGTGATTTCACTACTAAGGAACTAATGGATTCAAGGAAACATATTTAGTTGAATTAAGAATTATATAGTCATAATTAAGGTGTGTCACATTTATTTCATTATATTTTGAATTTGGCTATTGGGGATGCTATAAATTCACTTTCTAATTTTTCTTTGCATCATCAATATTTCTTCTTAGATACACTGCTCTCTGGTGTTCTATGTATTTGAGTTATGGCTAGTGAATTCATTTCATTGTCTCCTTGTTTTTATCTCTATGGAGAAGAAAGAGAGACCAGCCTTTAGTCTCGTATATTTGACATTAAGCTTAAAAACATCTTATAAACTCTATAAATAAATGTTGTGAGGGTGATAGAATATATTCTCGACATTGATTATGTTGATATGGACATGAGAGGTAGGGTGTTTTATCCTATTTTGATTTAAAACACAATAAATTATACTTATAATTATAGGTGTAAAACTAGAAAATATCACAATGTTGAAGATGTATAATAATTAACAATTTTGATTTTAACAAATTCTAAGTATATAAAATTGACAAATTAGGAAAGTACTTAAAAGAAAACAACTTAGCTCAAAACAAGGTTTTAGTTAACTATTCTAAGTGAAAATCAGTAAATGAGGTTATTATGCATGCTCAGGATGAGGAACAAAACCATAAACTATTTTTGGATACGTCCATTGTAAATAGACTATAGTACATACCAATTTCATCCATTGACTATAGACTTGTCCTAATTGACTATGCTAACTGACTGATTGCGAAATACAAAAAAAAGAAGAATTATGAAAATGACATATCGGAAGTAGAATCATAGAATATTATTAGATAAAACTATTTTAATTAGATGGAAGCAAACTCTGCTTGAGTTTTTTTATCACTGACTTGTCCCTATTGAGCATGGAAAAAATTGATCCTTTCACCTTATATACCTATGTCTGCTGAGCAATTTGAGATATCATATTTCGAGTAATACCACAGAAAGAATTATTTTTCTCTCATTTTTTAACCCTAAGGATAATTTGATAGCTTGAAAACCTAAAAAATTAAGGGATTGTAATGGGTTGAGCTAATTTCAATCACCCCTTTTAATGATTGACTGCTACATACATATCCAATACTTAAATGAAGTAAATCAAGTCCATGTAGTTTTCCCACCCATAGCGAATGTGCAATTTGTGTTCCTTTGACTATATGTATGAACTATAAATTTTTTTTGATACTCGACAATGATAACTCTTATCTTGCTTTGGGATGCTCTTGACTTGGCTTATGACTAGTGTTTATTAATGATCTTGAATCTAGGAAAATTAGGGCAAGTTTTCTCAATGTGAAATAGTATGTAACATTGAGATAAGTCAATGCCAAGTTTATGAATATTGAATCATCTTTGATGTGTATTTATAGGTGAATATTTTGACAATTTTCTTTATCTAACCTTATGAAACATGTAAGAAGACCCAAAATAATATTTTAAATTTCACAAACTAGCCCTTACTTGGTGTGGGACACATCCTATCTAAGTGGATAGGATCACAAACCCCTCACATCCACCTAAAACAAAACTATCTAGAAGGATTAGGGATAATTATTATTTGTCAAAGATAGTTTGAATATGATTTTAAGTAGCTTGACTATTTGGTGTTGAAATTTCTATGTGGCAGTAATGGGAAACAAAGTATCAAACCTGCATATGGACAAAAGGCTTAGAGGAATGTCAAACAAGAGTCATGTAAATAGGCACAAATAATTTGGTCTAGAATGTGTTAATAATTAGATTTTTAAATTACTTGTGACCAAATTTATGTGTTTATATCCCCCATCACTTTATTTTAAAAATGAAATTACTAGAGTAAAGGAGAAATAATTTGAACCTAAATGTGTAAAATGCACCTTTTTTGATTGGATACTTCAATTATGAAAGACACTCAAATGTAACAAGCTCTATGATAGATTATCAAGTAATTATTCTTTCCATTTGAATTTTGGAATCAAAATGAACCTAGAAATTTGAAAATTTGAAAAGAGAGCAAGGAAATATTATACCTATAAAGATGTGAAACCAAATTGGCTTATAACCTATAACTAATGATGGATAAATCTCTCGCCTTGTTGAAACACTTGGATGATTTGAACCAATGGCTAATTGAGCAAGTCTTATTTTTTTAATGTTAATCGAGAGGTGTCCCTATGACTACCCCAACAACTGCATCCCTCCTTGCCTTAGGCTTAATTTTGATTCTAAGTTTTGGGGAGAATAAGGGGTAAGGTAGGTGAGACTAATCTTCTAAGGACACACGCAACTGTCTGGAAGCCATGTGTGTCAGGTAAGTCGAGGCACTGTGAATCGACCATGATCAAGTCCTAGTTTTGAATAACTAATCAAGATCTTGAGTTTGATAGATGTAATATTTTAACTCTCAAGAAAGGGTAACAGTACCAATGTACTAATTCAAAAAAATCAAAACCTTGATGGGTTCAAAAGAAGTGATGTGAAGGTTTTTGAGTGTCACTACACTCAAACATACATCACATGTAAGATAAGATGGAACTACATAATGGGTTCTATAGAATCAATGCCATGGCTATTGAGGGTCGTTGAATCTCACCACACAATACTTGTAATAGATTTGAAACACACTACTCTATACAAATCTTTATTATATTTCCATGATCAAAAGGGAATGAATAATATCCATGCCCCCATCATGACCATGTTGTTCATTATTGGCATGCTTAGTACTTAGGTACTTAATCTTTGGATTATTTAATTAAAATTTGGATTGTAATAATGAACTTATAGGATTTTGAAAGTTTCAACTAGTGAGGGGAAGAGACCTTCACAACCCTGATTTTGTAATTCTTCCAATAGCCTTTTATGTTGTTCTTTATCTACACACCTTAGGAAAGTACCATCCATCTCCTTCTTGGAAGTTGTGTTTTCCTAAATTGCATACCTAAGATATTTGAGCTTGATAGTTCTCTATTGTTTTGCATTATGATGTTGAGGATATTCCCTATAAGTTAGTAAATAGGAAAATATAGTTTAACATTCATTCGTAGAATTGATGAATACCACCATAAACAATTTTTTAAGTTCTTCCTTGTCAAAATTTTATTTTTTAGCTTTCATTTTTTATCAACTCCTATTGTTGTCAACTAAAATAAACCTCTACCACTAAAAATAATTGTGGGTTTGATGTCCTAATCATAATCTGATAATTTAACAATCCATCATATTCATTATGGGTTTGTGGGTTTTATGGAGTTGTGAATTCGGCATTATGCCAGTCTTCTAACATCATCTCAAATCAGATCACATCGTAGAAGATCCGATCTCTTATTAGCAATGGGTAAATGTCTATAATAAAGGATTGTTCGATAATGAAGCATAATATATAATTTATATTATAGTCTAATTTCACCATGTAAGTACCGGTTGGTTTGTCAGCAAGCTATCATAGACAATAGCATCATTTTCTACCACCCTAGTGGTTGACAGTCCCCAAATAAGGTTTATCAATAGTGCCGACAGTCCTCTCATCAACCACTATAGATCCATCCCCATCCAACTTCCACTACCATGGCCACGTGGTGCTTCAGTCGACTGCCTTAAAAGGTAGGTCAATTTATTTGAAAACCTTCATTTAATGGAGGTCAAGGGGTCAAGCCCCCTACCCACCCTCTTTTCTTATATTAACAAATAATTTATTAATAAGGGGATTTTTTTAATACTATAAGAGAGCCAGTATATGTTTGTGAAGGATATAAAATATTGGTAGACGAGAAATTAAAAGAAAAATTGTAAAGGAGGGGCACATAATATTTTTATTTGAGGTACATAAGTTTTTGTAAGGAAGTCTTTTATAATAAATTTTACATTGTAACAAGGTGTATTATTGGTAGATTCCAACACTCTAAGCTTATGTCAATTGTGTTAAATTTTGTGGATCAGTGACATTTACATGATCAATGAGGAAGCTCACAGTGTAAGAATATATGTTTCAACTCGTCAATGTGGTTTTGATTTTGTTTGACAAAGTCAATGAGATTACAGTTGCTTGAATTTGGCAACTAGATAATTGTCCAGCCAATACTTCATGCAATAAGGTAAAATGTGAAGTCTTGATCTACGATAACTCTTACGACCTTGAGGTCCTAGCTATTTGGATCATGGACATGGACAATTTGTTTGAGTACACTCACATGCTAACACATGATCACATTTTCATTTGATGAATTGAAACTATTAGGTGTGCCAAAGCTCCTAATCATAGAATAATGTCCCATAGTTTTGCCTATTGAAGAGTTCCACATTGAATAACAACTCCATCACCTTATCCTCAAATTTATCATTTTATGGTGACAAATGGCCTAAAATAACTTGTCGGACCACAATGTCAAGATTGAAAAAATGTTTTTAGAAAATGATGGGCTCCAAATTTCATCGTTTGCACAATATATCATGATTTTTTAGTTCATTCTTCAAGAAATAAGAAAAACCCTTCATTATGGTGAAATGGATGCCAAATTTAAGGCCAAACATTTTTATGAACATATTCATGAACATGACACTCCACCACCACAACTAACTACCATTGTAGGTTATGCCTTTTGGCATTTATAAAAACACTTAAGTGAAAGTTTTATTCTTCTATATAACTGGTTAGCTTGGAAATGTTTAGCAATTAACATAGTTTTAAAAAACATAATTTAAATTAGGTTAAAGACACTGAAGACTAGTGAGACATAATATTATACTCTCACCCCAATCATAAACTAGCTCAAATATGTTAGATATATCTATTTGAAAAACATGATATATATGTGTCACTCTCAAGGTACCTATCTTGGATTTGCCACATAGTTTTTCCTATTGAATAGTTCCACAAGGATTAACATCTCCATCACCTTATCCTCAGATTTCCCATTTTATGGTGATAAATGTCCTAAAATAACTAGCTAGACCACAACATCTGGCTCAAAAAATGTTTTCATAAAAAAGGTGGGCTCCAAATTTCACCATATGCACAAGATATCATGCTTTTTTATTTCGTTCTTCAATAAATAATAAAAATAACTCTATATGACAATGAAATGAATGTCAAACTGATTATTTTTATGAACATATTCACAAACATGACACTCCACCACCACCTTCATTTGCCCTTGTAGGTTATTCCTCTTTACATTAAAAAAATACTTAACCAAAAGTTTTATTATTCCATATTACTCGTAATTATCTTGGAAATGTTTAATAATTAACATAGTTTCAAAATTCATAATTAGAATTAGGTTCAAGACATTGAAGACTAACTTAAAAGTTAATAAAAAGTGGAAGCATCCTAAGATCTATCTAGACGAAGTTGTTAATTTCCCATGCCATAAAAATAACCTAATCAATGTAAACATAGTAATCCGTAAATAAAAATTATATTCTCATATTTGTGATTCCATTAAGTCCACTCGATAATAATATTTTAGCTCTATATGTAACATGATGTTTGAATTCCTTAATTATCTCCTCTCTAAAATGATGTGAATAGATACTATACAAAGCCTAAAAGAATCTTACTTGAACAACCAAATTTAGTATGTTACTCTTAATTTGTTTTACATTGCATAGGCATACTCATGTCATTTTTTTCCTTTAGAAAGAGTAATATTACTTGTAACATTTATGATTAAGGTAGGGAGAGCTGAGGTAGAAGACAATTCTTTTGGGACCTCAACATTATCATAATTCCCTAGATAAGTATTGCTAACCAAATTTCAGGGCATTTAAATAACTTGCACTATCATAATTGTAATATTTGTAACTACTTTACCTTCTCAATCTCAAAATCATTTTAAAATATTCTATTTAGACTAATTCACTCTCTAAAATACTTAACCACTACATAATTTTAAAACATTGTTTTGCTAGTAATTTGACAAATATTTCAAGTTGTATACACCTTTTTAATGTAAGATTATGTTGCCCACCATATTAAATTTTAGATTATAAAAATATACATGTTTAATGTACCTATAAACTCTTGTTCAAATTATTATTTAGCATAGGAATCCCCATGTTATCATTTGATGATAGTATTATACATTTTATTTTAAAATTTTACTAATAATCTAGTTAGGTACTCTCATTTAAATACTAAGTAAAAAATATTTAAGTGAATAATATAAGCAAACACTCTAATCACCACATGTTGTCTTTATTCATTCTTATCCTTTAACATTTTCTTTCATCTACTTTTTGATATACAAAGCTAAAAAGATAAATTTAATATAAACCACCGATAATAGTGGCTATATTTACTAGTAGAGGCTAAAAATTTGAGAGCCCAAAGATCTTAGTCCACTCCTTTCCTCATTTCACTTGAAAGAAAGCCAAGACTAAAGATTGAATATGGTTCTTGTACTACTTTTCTTCCTCCTTTGGATTATTAAAATCTCACATTATTTTCTTTCTTATTATTTAAATTAATATGTTCTTCTCTCTTTCAATAATTCCCTCTCCATTCATTCTCTACATGATTGGTCTTCTAATCATGACACCTATAATTGGACTAGTGTTACCTCCTATCACTATCAATAGTGTAAAGTTTATTTGAATATAATTTGATATGGATTCAGTTAGTCCCATCTCTCCTTTTATTGGATACCTCTCTTTCCTTACAACACTTGCTCTCTATAATAACAACTTCCATATCCAAATTCCACTTCAACTAGGAAGGGTATTTAACTTTAAAATTATTCAATTGTCTTACAAAGATATTGAAGACTAGTTCATTTATGCCTTCATATTTATGAATATCAAGATATCTACCATAGGATAAAATGTGTTCAACTACATTTCAATGCTTAATAATTGTGGATATATATTGGAAGTTAGAATTTCACCAAATTATCTAGTTCCACTAAATAGTTTTTAAATTGATTCTAACTTGAATTCTTTTTTATGAGAAATGGATTATGAAAATTTTGAAAGTATGGAAATGAAAATAAAATAGAGGAGAATTAAAAAGGAAGTTTATAATACATGATGATATATTGAGTATATAAATTTATATATAACAATTAAAAATATCAAAATTGATTTCTTTTTTTTAATATAATTTGCTAAACTACTTGCTTGAAATGCCAATATATTTTAGAATATTTAGTTTTTTAATGAAACCTTTGAGTATAATATATTTACATGTTAATATTTTTTACTTTAAAAACATATAATTTAAAATATTCATATAATTTCAATAAAAATGCAGATCATACCACATTCAAACTCTTTCTCATCCATGTCCACCCTCCTGAAACGCCTGTCCTTTGCATGGCAGGCCTAGGTCATCTAATTCCTTTATAATTATTTTCCCATTTTTCATTCTGGGATTCAATTTTTTGATGTTGTGGCATTCATTTTAGGAGAAGTGAAGGTGATACCAATGATGGAAATGGATCTCAAGAAAATCAGGAATAGATCCATCAAAAAAGTGAAGGGATTATGGCATAGTTGATCGGTTAGTTGTTTTTATTTTTCATTTGTGGGGAAAAGCTATAATATTTACTCCAATCATGGATAAATATTGGTCTGTAATTCTTTACAAGTGTGTGATATTGAATTGGAGATAATAGAGGGAGATGCAAAGAATGTGCTCCACCGTGCCAAAGAGAAGCATGCAATAGAGACGTTAGTAGTAGGCAACCATGGATATGAAACTATCAAACAGTAAAATTCATTATCTCTACCCTCCTCTATGTTTTTCTTTCTTTTTGTTCCTTTTGATGGAAAAATACATGAAGATGTGTGATATGGAAATTATTGGGCATCCTGATTTGTGGATTGTGTAGAGGGCATTTTGTGAAGTGATAGCCACTACTACACCCACCATGCCAAGTGCATTGTCATGATATATGAAATGTATTATTTTATTTTAAGGAATAATTTTTCATTCTTGTCTCATGATGATTTCAATACTTTCACACATTTCTTAGGTGGCTATATAATGATTCCTCTTTGTGCCCCTATCTTTGAGGTAAATAGGCGAGATAATATTTTTCAAATAAATTTAGGTAGGAATTCTATGCAATGTGATATGTAGATGGGATCACATTGAATAATATATATTTAGATGTTAAATTTATAATAGGTATCTAGTTTGATTCTTTTTTTGCACTAGTTTTTGTGACTACAGTTTTTATATCACTAAAAATTGCATTTCTTGATTTGAGGCTTGGGTTTAGGTTGCCTTCTATGAGACTAGTTAGGGGCTCAAATCTTGTGCAGAGTTAGGGTTGCCTTGTTGTTTCATGGTTCAATCCATTGGCTACATTTATAGCCACTCATAAGAGGAGAATGAATGGCAACCCATCCATGACATAGACTATTGGGTCCAAGCCCAAGTGTGAAATTAAAGCCAAGATTGGTAGGGAAGGAGTTGAGGTCTACACATGGAATGAGATGGACTATTGGGTCCAATCCCAAGTGTGAAATAAAATCCAAGATTGGTAGGGAAGGAGTTGAGGTCTACAGTTATGGGGATATGTATGAGGGTGGTTTTCATTAGGGGAAACATTCTGGGAGTGGTGTTTATTATTATTATGTTAATGTAAGATATGAGGGTGATTTAGTGGATGGAAATTATGATGGGTATGGGATTGAGACAAGGGCTAGGGGTAACTGGTATATGGGCCAATATAGGTAGGGCTTAAGGTAAGGATATTGTCTATATATATTTTAAATTGGGTATTTGTATGCAAGGGAGAGTTCTAATGAGTAGAGCCATGGATATGGTGTGTGGACTTGTGAGGATGGAAGTTGGTATGTTGGAGTGTTTAAATGGGGTGTCAAGTATGGTCTTGGTATTACCACTTCAGTTATGTAATTTTAGGTATAATATTTAATCAATCTAATTTATTTAAATTTATTCCATTATTATTTGAATTATAATAGTGGCATAAACACATTAAAATACCTTTGAAACATTTAGTTTTTAGCATCATAATACCTTTGAAATTATTACTTTCTAGCATCTTAAAATTAGGGAAGAGTAGTATCTTGTAATTAGGGAAATTTTCATTCAATTAAAAAACAAAATCAGATTAATTGAATTGACAAGATAAAAAAGAACAAAAATAACAATGATGAAAAATAGGGATGGTAATGTTATACCTCTATATTTTCACTGAGATGACGGTATAAGAACTCTTTGGGTTTTACTTGGAGAATGGGAACTTTGGCTGCCATATGCATTATGATTATAAAGGTTGATATTTTATTCATCATAATTTTTTTGGGCCAATTTAGATTAGTTATAGCAATGATTTTCATTACTTAACTATATTTGGGGTAATGTTCATATTGATTATTCTTACATACATTGTATATACATGATTAGGTATCATATGAATAAAGTTGTTAATATATTGTTAACCTTCACACAATTTTTATATGTAACTAAAGAGTCATGCAAATAATATGAAAATTTTAAGATGAACAATCATACTAAATCTTATAAAAGTGTGATCAATGTTATATTTTTGTTCTTTGTTAAAGAACAATTTTTTTAGTAAGTAGGAAATATTTTGCATAGCGAGTCAAATTATGATATTGCTATCAGGATTCAACTATGTAATTTTTACATTAAACTCATAATGAACTGATGAGCTTAAGGGGATATAAAATGAATGGTTCGTAAGGAAAAAAACTTGATAAATGTTTTGAAAATGAGGTATCAAGCTAAGTGGGATTAATCTTAGAGGAAACTCTATGGTTAAGCACACTTGAGTTGGAGTAGTATTGGGATGGACAACCTCCCAGAAAGGCCCAATACTTCATCCTTGTGAGCATCACCTAGATGCAATGAGTGTTAAGTGTACCATTAATTTTCATGAGAGATGGGTTCATGTGAACCAATACTAATGAAACATGGGTCAATGAGTTTGACTCAAAAACTACATAGTTAAATCCTGATAGCAATATCATAATTTGACTCACTATAGAGAATATCTTTTGTTTATCAATTGATGAGCTTAAAGGGATTTATAATGAATGTTTCATATGGAAAAACAATTGTTGAAGGTTTTTAAAATGTGGTAGGAAGCTAAGTGGGATTAATCTTAGAGTAAACTCCATTGTTAAGCATGATTGAGTTGGAATAGTACTGGGATGGGTGACCTCCTGAGAAGGCCAAATGCTTTACCCTTGTGAGCATCACGTAAATGCAATGAGTGCTAAGTGTACCATTAATTATCATGAGACATGGGTTAATGTGAACCACTACTAGTGAAACATGGGTCAATGAGTTTGACTCAAAAACTACATAGTTGAATCCTAATAGTAATATCATAATTTGACTCATTGTGGAAAATACCTCCTACTTATCAATTGATGAGATTAAAGGGATCTATAATGAATGGTTCATAAGGCACAACACTTGATAAATTTTTTCAAATGGCATAGAAAATTAATTTGGCTTAATCTTAAAGGAAACTTCATGGTTAAGCGTGCTTGAGTTGGAGTAGTACTAAGATGGATGACCTCTCAAGAAGGCCCAATGCTTCCTCCCTATGAGCATCACCTAAATGCAATGAGTGATATGTATACCATTAATTCTAATGAGAGATGTATTCATGTGAACCACTACTCATCAAACATGGGTCAATGAGTTTATCTCAAAAACTACACCATTAAATCATGATAGCAATATCATAATTTGACTCACTATGGAAAATACCTCCTACTTATCAATTGATGAGCTTAAAGGGATCTATAATGAATGGTTCATAAGGCACAATAATTACTAAAGGTTTTAAAAATTGGGTAGCAATATAATCAGGCTTAATCTTAGAGTAAACTCCATGGTTAAGTGTGCTTGAGTTGGATTGGTACTGGGATGGGTGACCTCCCGAGAAGGCACAATGCTTCACCCCTGTGAGCATCACCTAGATGCAATGAGTGCTAAGTGTACCATTCATTCTCATGAGAGATGGGTTCATCTAAATCACTACTCATGAAACATGGGTCAATGAGTTTAACTCAAAAACTATAGAGTTAAATCCTTATAGCAATATCATAATTTTACTCGCTATGAAAATACCTCCTACTTATCAATTGATGAGCTTAAGGGGCTCTATGATGAATGGTTCATAAGGCACAACAATTTATGAATGTTTTTAAAATGGCTTAGAAAGCTAAGTGGGCTTAATCTTATAGGAAACTCTATGGTTAAGCATGCTTGAGTTGGAACAGTACTAGGATGGGTGACCTCCCGGGAAGGCCCAATGCTTCACCCTTGTGAGCATCACCTAGATGAAATGAGTGTTAAGTATACCATTCATTCTCATGAGAGAGGGGTTTATGTGGACCACTACTCATGAAACATGGGTCAATGAGTTTGACTTGAAAACTACATAGTTGAATCCTGATAGTAATATCATAAAAAAGATTTATTCATTGTATATTATTATTTTAATAAATTGTGCAAGCAATCACAACTATAAATTAACTCCGAAGGTTTTTTGGGTAGTTGCATCCATTTACTATGAGCACCCACTATATAGGGCTTAGATCTAAGGAGAAAAAAATATTGGAGGCCATTTTTTATACACCTCTACTACTAGTAATTTGTGGATGATTCTTTTTATTCTATTAATGTTTTGTTTATATGCATTAATTCATTACATTTATTTATGGATATAATGGTAAATTTCATAAAACCTTTTATAAATGTATTGAAGAAAGATTGATTGGATATATAAATGGAGATACCTATTCTGGAGAGTACTTTGTAGAGAAATTCATGGTTTGAGAGTCTATCACTTTAAAAATGAGCATCGGTATGAGGGTGCATGACACAAGGGAAGAAAGAAAGGTTTTGAATTGTATATGTTTAGAAATGGTGAAACATAGTTTGAGAACTTGAATTTTGGTGTCTTAGACACACCTAGTACTCTTAATTCTCAAACATGATTAACCAAGGGGGTGAGCCATGCAAAAATATTGCATGTATTCTAGGTATGTTAATTTCAAACCAAGATTAGTTCTAGTGAGCATATGTTGTTGAAATTAATGTATAACATGAGTTTTTATAATTCTTTATAAGTAAGAAACTTTATATGGAAACTAGTACTTTGACTATTATAAGAGTCAAATATTTTCTTCAACTATTAATTAAGATGGCACTGCTATAGATTTTCAATCAAGAATATATCTTAAAAGTTTTTCTAACTATCGATATCTTTTTAACTAATTGTAGATTTTACTAAAATAGGATTATTTCCTTTTCAATTTTGACGCATTCTTTTCATACAATTATGTTATATAGTTCTTTCACTACCTAATTATTGCTAGTTCATCTTGTGTAAGGGGTTTTTAAAAATGGAGGTAGCTTTAGTAGTTGAAATCAATAACCAATTAGAAGACTACAAAATTCTAAGCATTGTGAGGAGAGTTTGGTGTGTAAACACTCATTTATCAATTACCCATATATACGGTAGATAGTTTTCTATAGCGATAGAGGATATTTTCCTTTTCAGAGTAAGTGAAGGGTAGCATTAGAACTATATATATTCAACTGGTGCAATGAGTATATATGGTTGAAATTTGAGCGTATTAAGGAGAGTTAGGTTGTGTGAAGAGATGTCATCAACTTAATATTCTATGGAGGATTGTGCCCACTAGACAAAGAGGTATCTTTATTAACAACTACCTAGATGAAGGAAGAAGTTGGTTGATGCTTGATATAATCCATCTTGAAGGTGATCCTTTTAGTCCTTGATAGAGTACAACTCCAAAATGATCTATCAATGTTTCAATCCAAAGTTCTTTTCTTTTTGCTCTTCTTGCTATTATCTTCCTTTTACCCCTCCGCAGTGAACAAGGGAGAAATGGAAGCAACATGTTAAAATTCATGATAACAAGTGTAAGTATGTCTCTCGTAAAAACAAAAACCTTATCCCCTAATGTTAATCTCTTCTTTTCTTAATTGAAAATATCAGTGAAAAAATGTTTGTAGCATTTAAATATATTTTAGGTATCTAAGTTTCTTTTTAAAACTCATTCCCTATAATAGTCTAAGAAATTGAGTAAATAATGCTAGTGAATATGGGGTAGGTTGTTTCCATTAATTCATGTTAGATTGTTTTTATTATCCCAACTATAAAGAGTTAGGAAGTGGGGAGGACCATTATGCAATAATTTGATTTTTAAAATGCAAGCTTAGAATGAGGTTGGATCTTCCACATTTAAAAGGTTGAAATAACTTGTCACAGATGAGAAAAATCCTACTATAAAGAAGCAAATTATAATTTTTTATACAGATTCTTCTATTTATCAACTTTCATATATATTTATTGTTAAGTTATCTCACATTATCATGCCTAGACTCATTATAGGTAGTTATTAAGAGTTGAAAAGGGGTCCATCATCCATCAATTTTTTTTTAAAGTGCAAGTTGAGAATGAGATTAGAGGTTAAATCCTCAACATTTCAAAGGTTGACCAGATCAAAGAGGTTTTCACAAATATGTAAAGTGGTGTCTTGAAGAAGCACATTTTGAATTTTATACTGATTTGATCCTTAGAATTTCAAATGTTGATTAGACCAAATAGGTTGTCATAGATGGGCAAAGTGGTGGTGCTTTAAAGAAGCACATTTTGAATTTTATGTTGATCTTAACCTTCAAAATTTTTTATTTGTTAAGGATAACAAGTAAAAATACATTGATTTACAATTACACCATAACCCATTAGACCATACTTTATAATTTTAGATGTTCAATCTCATATCTCCTGTAATATTAAAGTTTATACTATATTGTGTTGTGTTGGGACTATCTTAAAATGTGATGTATTAATTATTGCTTTAGACTAGACAAGATAATTGTGTATTTTTTAGGGTCATTCTTTCATTGTTTAAGTATGTTGACCCTCATATTGTAGTGTTTAAAAAATTACTTAAAGATAGTTAATAGAAAAATAGAACAAGTTAATATTGCGCATTTAATTACAACTTAAAATAATAATGATTATATTGGTTTCAGTAAAAAAAATTAATTTCTAAGTGGTTTTGATAGCTTTTTCCTAATTATTTTGAAGGATGATATCATCATGGTGGGCATGTTCATCGTTAGGGTTATTAATGAACCCAAAAAAAAGATAGGACTAAAAATTTCAATAGGCCAAGATCTTGAAATAATACTCAAAAATTGAGTTGTATTGATTGATTACCATAATTACAAACTCAAACCATGCTTAAATAAGCCTCAACTTAGAAATTAGAGATTACATGCAAAATAAAAAAAAAAAACTAAAATCTAAAACAAATGCCTATTTTTAAAAACACCCAAAATAGCCCAAAAGTCTCCAAAAATATCCTAAACACTATAATTAGACTATGGGATAAATTTAAAATGAATTTGAATTATGGTTCTAAAAATATACACTTTCTAAAAATAGAAAAAACCTAAAAAAATCATTAAATCACAATTTTGGACCCTCAGATGATCCCGTACGACCTCCAAAAAAATAAAAAACATGGGTAGGCCATTAAGACTACCTAAATTTACAAAATTTTCAATATGGTCATTTTTGAGTGTGGAATAGCTCAAATGGAGCTATGGGTCAAAAGTTATGGCCTTCGAAAGTTGGCCTATTTTTTCTGCATCATTCTCCTTTAGTTGAAAATAACTCAGCTCCTATGAGTTGTCCTAATTATACTACTACCATTTGTCTTTGTAAATCTTCTTTAGCTTCCATTCTGTAATCCAAGTGTTGTCTTCTTGTTTCAATCCTTCCCATTGCACCAAATACCTATTATAATTCCCTTGCCTTGTGCTTATTATCTTCATATCCAAAACCTGCACTATTTTTTCTTTCTTCTTCTTTGGAACTTGTTGCTCCCAATTTACTTCTTCATCTTCGTCATCTTCAATATCTTATCCATGGAATTCATATACATCTGAAACATTAAATACTAGAGATATATCAAAATTATATGGCAAACTCTCCTCATATGCATTATCATTGATTTTCTTCACAATTTTCCATGGCCCAAGTTTATTATACTTTAATTTATTGTATGTGCCTTTAGGAAATCTTTATTTCCTCAAATAAACTATTACCAACTCTCCTTCTTCAAATACCTTGGATCTTCTTCTGACATCTTTTGTTGCTTTATATTTCTCATTACTTTCCTACAACTTTTTTCTTACTCATTACAATTGTTGCATATACTCTGTAAATACTTATACATCATCACTAATTTGATCTGCAATTGGAAATTACACCAAATCTAAAATACCCATAGGATTTTTCCCATAAACAATTTTAAAAGGTGAATTTCATGTTTATCTATTCACTGAACTATTATATGCAAACTCAACTTGTGATAAAGCTAAGTCCCATTGCTTTGGCTTTTTTCCCACTATACATCTCAATACATTTCCCAAGCTCCTATTCACAACTTCTATCTATCCATCTATTTATGGGTGATATGCACTACTGAATTATAGTTTAGTACCCATCTTCTTCCAAAAAGTCCTCCAAAAATGACTTAGAAACTTTATGTCCCTAATTAAAGTAATAGTTTATAGAACACCATACAATCTCACAATATCCATAAAAAATAATTTTGCAACTCTAGTGGCATCATTTATTTTCTTACATGTAATGAAATGAACCATGTTAGAAAATCTATCTACAAAAACAAAAATTGAATTGTTACCTCTCTGTGTGTTTGGCAATCCCAACACAAAATCCATACTCAAATCTATCTATGACCCTCTTGGAACCAGTAATGGCATGTAGAATCCAATATTTTATGCATGTCTTTTAGCCACCTGACATATTTTTCACCTTGAAACATACCTTGTCACATATCTCTTCATCTTTGGCCAAAAATACTTTTCCTCCACCGAAGCTATTGTCTTACCAAAATGTCTAACCAAACCACCACTATGTAATTATCTTATTATAATATCTCATAGAGACCCAACTGGAATGCATAATAGTTTCCCTTTGAAGAGATAACCTTCTTGCATAAGATACTCATCATGAATAACATTTTTCGCACCTATTAATGGATTTCTAAACTACTCAACTACCTTGCTAAAATATGGATCAGTATCATATAATTCTTTAATAGATTAAAATGCAACTACTTCACTCACCATAGTAGTTAATAACTCTACCCTCCTTCTTAATGCATCAACTACCTAATTATATTTTCCTGATTAATGATTCAACACAAAAGTATATCCCTGTAAGAAAGAAACACACTTTACATGCCTATTATTCAACTTCTTTTGTGTATTCATATACTTCAAAGCTTCATGATCTATAAATAGTATAAACTCTTTAGGCACCAGATAATGCCTCCAATGTCTTAATGCTTTTACAATTGCATAAAGTTCAACATCATAAATATAATACTTTGTTCTTACATCATTTAATTTCTCACTAAAATACACTACTGGCTTTCCTTCTTGACTTAGCACAACACTAATACCCACAAACGAAGCATCACAATCAACCTCAAATACTTTGTAAAAATTTGGTAATGCTAAAATTGGTCTTTCTATAATCTTTTTATTCAAAATTTAAAAACTCTCTATGGCTTCTCTAGTCCATGAAAATTCTTTCCCTCTCATGCAATATGTTATTGGTGCCACAATACTATTAAATTTTTTAATAAATTTTCTTTAAAATGCTGCTAAACCATGGAAACTTCTTACCTATGTAATGCTTCTTGGAATAGGCCACTCAATAATTGCTTTTATTGTTTCTTCATCCATTTTTACACCATCTACTAAAACTATAAATCCCAAAAAATACCAAAATGTTTTGCATAAAATTGTACTTCTTCAAATTTTCATACAACTTCTCCTTTCTTAACAAGTCCATTACCATTCTCAAATGTTGTAAGTGTTCATATTTAGTCTTAATGAATAAAAAAATATCATCAAAATAAACAACCATAAACTTACCAATATATTTTATTAGAACTATATTCATCACCCTCATAAATGTGCTAGGTGCATTAGTTAATCTGAATGGCATCACCATCCATTCATATAAGCCATCCCTAGTCTTGAATGCAATTTTCCACTCATCTCCTTCACAAATTCAAATCTAATAATAGCCACTCATTAGATCAATCTTGGTAAAATATTTTGTTCCTACAATGACATCCATCATATCATCTAAATGAGGTATAGGGAAACTATATTTTGTTGTAATTTTATTAATTGCTCTACTATCCACACACATTATCCATCCTCCATCTTTCATTCGAGTTAGCAATGTTGGTGTTCCACATGGATTCATACTCTCTCTTATCACTTTCTTCCTTAGAAATTTAGTAACTTGATTATTTAATTTTGCATGTTCTATTGGAATCATCCTATAAGCTACTTGATTGGCTAGAGATGATTCTGGAATCAAATCAATGTGATGATGAATACCTATCTTTGGTGGTAAACCATTTAGTAACTCATCAAGCATAACATCTACATATTATTTCAACATGTGTACCATTTTTATTAGTATTGGCACCATTTCTATTTCTTCATTCTTTGTTACTAGTGCATAACAACAACCTGCTACCTTCATATCTTGGATAAATTCTCTAGTAAAGAGCATGCTTTCTATCTTCTCTTCCTCTTTAAGAGGTAATAAAACTACCTTTTTACCACCTTTCCAAAAAGTGTATGTGTTCTTTGCTCCATTTGAATTACTTTCTTGGCAAATTGCCATGGTCTCCACAATAACACATGACATGCATCCATCAGAATAACATCACACCATATTTCATTATTATAAGTCTTTCCTATATAAATTTTTTAGATTAAGGTAAAAACAAATTTTGAAGGGACCCCAAAACCCTGAACAAAGAAATAAAGATGAAGCAATTACGACCATAGGTAAAACCTAAAACCTACTACAAAGAAGTATCATAAATAGGTTTTATATGGACCTAAAACCACCGAAAAGACCACCTGTCATAACCCAGGTTTTACATAGACCTGGCTACTCCATAGTCAAAAGATTACAAAAAACCAGGAAACAAGACCAGATAACACGACCAACTAAAAGAAATAGGCTATTCTTCCAGTTCCAAAATCATTTTCACTACTTCCTTACCTTTCACAACAGTATCTTGAATGGCAGTAGCTGCCGACATGGCTACCTCTTACATATCTTTCTTTCTTGAGCTCTGTCTAGTCCTCTTGTTAGGCCCCTCCAAGGATTTGATCTCCTCATTAGCTCTTTTTCCAATATTAACAGCTACAACACATATGTTAGATGTAACCTCCTCCATCTTCATTCTGCTTTCCTTAATGAGTTCCCTTAGGTTGTTCTCGTAGTCTTTGAGTTTGGTGGGAATGTCTCTCATCTATTTTTCCATGTTATTAATTTTGTTCCAAACTACCTTCTGGTTATCTTCCACTATTTCCATTTTCCTTTTAAGATCAGTTATCTCTTTATACATCCATGAATCGAGTTGGAGGATAGCCTCTGCTTTGAAATTAATCCATCTCACAGGTGTGTACCTTCCATCATGCTGCCTTTTATCACTCCTCTCCTCTATGTTTTTATTAGGACTGTTCCCGTCTTCTTCAATGTGGTCCTCTCTTCCCCTTTGATTTTGCTCCTTAGTTTCAGCTTGATTAAACATGTTTTATCTATTATAACCTCATTCCCTTTCTTAAACTATGAAATTTGATAAGGGTTAGGATGATTTTCACATTGCAAATTTAGTTTCTCAATAATTTCTTTAGAAACCATATTTTCACAACTACCACCATCTATAATTACTTTCCATACCTTTCCATCTGAAGTACATCTTGTTCAAAAAATAATTGTTCACAACCATGTATCATCACCTTCTTTATTCTACACTTGATCCTTCTTTAGAGCAGTCATGGTTCTTCTCATCATGAGATTCTTTCCAACATCAACTGGTGCAACTTTAGTGTTCTGCTCTTTTATTTCAGCCTCAACTAAATTTACTCTTGGGTGATCTTCTTACCTCCTTTCTTGATCTTGATAGTTTGGACACTCAAATGTTCTATACCCTTATTCTCCACACCTATAATAGACATAAGATCTATGTTGATTTGTAAACCATCTTCTAGCACCACTATAACCTCATCCTCTTTAAAATCCTCTTCCTCTTTGTTGGTATTGAAACCCTTGCCTATTATCATCTTGCCTTTCTAAACCACATGATGATTCACCTTTACTAGCATTGAATAACCTCTGGTGGTATTAAACCCACCTCATCCCCTTATTGGAGGGGATCCATCTCTCCTTGGATCAATAGATGTCCTTCTGAAATTATGTCTATCTTTTTTTTCTTCTACCTTCAAAGCTAATTGATAAGCCTCCTCCATGTTAAGTATTTTATGCATGCTTAATTCATCTTGAATAGAAATTTTCAAACCACTTACATACTTTTCAGCCATCTTTTCTTCTATTTCATTAGGCTTCACTCATATGGAAAGATTTTAAAATTCATCTGTATACTATATGATCTTTTTATCTTAAATTTTGAAATTTTTTGTATAGGGTTTGTGCATAATCCACAAGAATACATTTCTCTCTTAGATTCTTCTCCATATTTTTCCACGTATTAATCTTCTCTTTAAATTTCCTCTATCTCTCTTTCTACAGGTGATCCCACCAAATCATTGCATGACCTCTCAATTTCATGCATGCAAATTTTACCTTCTTGTCTTCTTTCATGGTCTTCCACTCAAAGAATTTCTCCATGCTATTAGTCTAATATATCAACTCCTCTAGTTTTAAGCTACCTCCATAATCTATAATATCAACCTTTATTCCTTCATTCCTTCCTTTTAAAACTCAAACCATCCTCTCTTCCATTGATGGTGGTTGCTCTTGTTGTTCTTCTTCTTGCTGAAATTCTTAATCATGATCTGTGTCTTCCTCATCACCAACTTCTATTCTCTACTAATTAGTGATAACCTTTATTAATTTTTGAACTTAACTTTGTAGTTATTTTATAGTCTAGTTCATTTGTGTCATACCTCCTTATCCTCTCACCATTCTTCTCTCCTCTAAGATTTGAACTTGCTCTGATACCAGATAATGAACCCAAAAAAAATACAAGACCAAAAATTTCAATAGGCCAAGATCTTGAAAAAATACTAATAAATTGATTCTTATTGATTTATTACCATAATTACAAACCCAAACCATGCTTAAATAAGCCTCAACTCAAAAAGTAGAGGTTCCATGGAAATTTTGAAAAAAAATAAAATCTAAAAAAATGCCTATTTTTAAAAACACCTGAAATAGCCCAAATATCTCCCAAAATATCTTAAACACTATAATTAGACTATGGGATGAAATTCAACTGAATTTGACTTTTGGTTCTAAAAATATACACTTTCTAAAAATAGAAAAAACCCAAGAAAATCATTAAATCACAATTTTGGACACTCAAATGATCCCATGCAGCCTCCAAAAGAATATTGAGAACATGATTAGGTTATTAGTACTACTTAAGGTAGCAACAACATTTTTATACAATCATTTTGGCATGTGGAAGAGCTCAAACAAAGCTATGGGTCAAAAGTTATGGCCTCTAGAAGTTGGCCTATTTTTTCAACATCAGTTGTGGGTGTCGTGGTGATCATAATGGAAGGGGTGTACATTCATTTTTTAGCTCAATTTTAGGGTTAAGGGTCCCTATCCCAAAAACATATATGCTATCTAAAACTAGTCAGTCTAGCTTAATAATAAATATTGTTAAGGCATTGACCAAAAAAAACTTTCATATTTCCATAAGTTTTAGAAAACATGTATTTCTAAATTTTTAAAATAACTAAAAAAAACCAAAGAGAAATATATAGAACAAAATCTTATCTTTCTACCATGACCAAATGAAATATATTGTAGCTTTTAATCTATAATTATCACTTCATAAACATTCCCATCATTATCCACTATCTTACTTAAATATGGACTTAAGGCTATCTTCTTTGATTGAGAAACAGGCTCCCCTTAGCCCAATTCCCCTGAAGCTAGATAGAAAATCTCTAGCTCTTGGCTTGACATTGAACCTAGAACAACCTCCACCTATTGAAACTTCAACCTTTTCTTATAGCTCCCCTATTTGATTTTTACTTTATTCTTACATTTCCTCCAATGAGGCTCTTTAAATAGACCCCACACCACTCCTCTTGCTAACCACTTAATTGCTCACAACCTCTTTGGCATCCATCTTTGTGCCCTCCATACTTATAATTATATAATTGGAAGTAGTAGATCCTCAATGATTGGTATAGTTATGCCCTTTTCCTTCCTTATTTTACTCACCAGAAAAGACATCTTCTACTTCTTAGGCAAAATTAACCAAAGACAAGAATCTAGCTTCCAAAAGGTGAAAAATAGATAATGGAATGAAACCCAGAACATCCTTACCTAATAAAGGCATAGTTGGAAAGGGACCTAATGAATGTGAGTCAATTTCTAATAGAAGACCCTCCCTATGCTCTGGCCATATGAATAATTCCACCATTTCTTTAATCTGGTCTCTATCTAAAACCACCAAACAAATATTATTGGCAAATAAGGATGCCAAGTTTGAATTTACTCCCACTCACCTACTAACCACCAACACCTCCATGCCCAGCACCTCTTCTACCACTTCTTCCACTTTTACCATAAGAATAAAAAGACATTAAACAATCTCATCTTGGATATGTTTCTAGAAAACCCATTTCTCTTGCTCTTGCTCCACCAAAAACCAAGTGCCATCTTATTGATTCAATACAATCTAGCTGCATGTTGAAAAAACATAACCCATCCAAAACCTAAGTCCAAAACCCAAATAATTCTCCCCTTACAAATAAATGCCCAGCCTTTGATTACAGTACACAAAAAAACCATCATCAAACCATTTTTCTCATAGGTTTGCCAAAAAACAAATCCGTCGCCACCTCAAAATGTTATTCCACATTTATATTTATATTTTTTATGAGTATTAAATAGATTTTGAAATTTTAAACAAACGAAAACTTAAAAAATTAAAGATCAATCTGCTCAATCCCTATAGAGTCACTCCACCCTTCTCTGACATTATCAATTCTTACTGATGCTAATTGATCTATACCTACATTCACTAGAAAATTGACCACTCAATTACTTTCTCTAAAATAATGTGAACATTTCCATTCCTCAAATTGATTTAGTTTAGGACAGATAATCACCAAGATATTCTCTATTTTCCATGATTTGGCCAATTGATTTTCAAAGCTTGCATGACCCCCTAAGAATCCCCTTCAATTTCTAGTTAAGAGATGCCACATTCCAAAGTCAATTCAATACCTAAAACCAATGTCTAAGCCTCTACTTCATTATTTGTTCCATCAAGCAGCTTCATGGACATTGATCTTATTATGGATCCACTATAGTCTTTAATTACACAACTAGCCCCTGATGCTCCTAGGTTTCCTATGCAAGCACCATCAAAGTTGAGCTTAAACAACCCTGGTTGTGGAGGACATTAGATTGCTTCCTTTTTATTCCTCTTATTTTTATTATCTATAATTAACCCTTTAATAAGAAAAAGTGGTATACATTCATTAATCTCTTTATAAGTTTGCAAATTATTTTTGCCCTAGTTACTTGGCCTTACATATGCATGTCCTTTTGTAAGTGAAAGGACCAAGTTTAGATGCAATTGATAATTTTGAGATAATTACCTCACTGAATTTCTAAATTGTTATCATTCCTTTAATATTCATCTACATTTGTGTTGTACTCTAAATTTTGAGCAAATAAAAATTATTTTAGTTGAATTTTTTATAGTTTGTAGCATTTAGTATGCTTTTGTGGAAGTGTTTAAATGTTACTTTAGTTTTTAGAGGAGACATTGTTACAGTTTTGCTAAAAGTGACAGTATAAGATGTGTTTTTTAGATGAGTACTTGGTATGGCAGAGGTAGCCTTTCCTATCACTTTGTAATTAAATATAGGTATACTTGAATCTACATGTAGTTCAGTTCCCTTGGTTAAAAAGGGAGCCTTTGTTATCACTTTGTAATTAAATATGAAATGTATTCTTTCCTTATTACTTTGGGTATCCTTGAATCATAGAGTTCAATTCCCTTGTTTAAAAAGGATCATTTGCTATCACTTTGTAATTTTATTTGAAATATAGTGTTTTATTGATACTTTTTGTATTTTGAATCTACATGTAGTGCAATGGTAGTTTATAATGTTGTTGACCATGTTGTAGGTAATGGGGGTTCATGGTGTATTTTGTGTGATTTATGTTGGTTTTATGCAATATTGTTTTTCATCTGGGCCTACACATGTATTTATGGTTATTCAATAGTTCCATTTATTTATAAATAATTGAAATGAAAGTTAAAATGCATTTTTGTCTTAGATGGTGATAGTGTTAAATATAGAATTTCCCTTGTTTAATCCCTAGTTTGACGTATTTCATCCATTACAGCCTACAAATCTTGCCACAACCATCAAGCCCTGTAAGCTTCACATATTATTGAATTGAACACCTCAAAGAATGTTGCCAAAAAAATTTAGGGGTTAAATGACATAAATGATAATATGAGGTAAATAACATAGTGTGACATGTTTTCATTCAAAATAAAAATGTTTCATTAGTAGAGTAAAAATATATGATATGAACGCTTCCTTTTCTCTACTTATACAAATTTAATGTTATGAGGAGCATTCATTATGATCAATAAATATGTTATTTCAAGCTAAATTACAAAACTAATTTAAAAATGAAAAATTTAAATACAAGCTAAAGGAATAAACAATAATTTTTCTACAATCCATTACAAAGTTTATGAAATTTTAGTCTTCATTGCCTACAATTCTAGATCCAAGTAAGAAATTGTTTCAGCCAAACAAAATTTAATCTAAATAAAATGGATTAATGAAACTTATAGAGAATTTAATTTCATGTGAATCATCTCAGCATCTTTGGAAGCAGAGAATTTGGATCAAAATCAAACACAAAGGCCTCTAAAAAGAATCAAGAGTCCAAAATCTAGTCAATCATCATCATCATCAATGTGTCTCTTGTGAGATTTTTGTTCATCATTTGCCTTTCTTTAGACTGCAATACATGTCAGACTAAAAAACTCAATAGGTGTTGTGCAAGCAACTCAACAGATGCTTATAGTATGACATTTGGGTATTAACTTATTTTTGTAGGGCCATTATGGTTCTCAATAGAAATATGTATGGTTCACATTCCTTTGTTCCATAATGGGTATTTTACCTTAAAAATAGAGGGTTCATTGGGTACCAGTGTTAGTTTGTTTCCATCTAACTTAACACATATCTTACTCCATCGTTAATTCCTCATATACTTCTTGATTTTTTTCTCGGTGATGAGCTATCATCCATATATGTACAAAACCTTATCCCAATCTCTTAAATTTCATGGCCTCCCATGCTTGGTAATGTCTATGATCCCTCTTTTACTATTCCTCTATCTAATTAGCTATATTTTCCAATTAGGTTTATTTTTCATAATTTTTATGTTTGAAACTTTAAAACTATATTAAAATATATATTATATAATATAATATTTATGTATTTTAAATAATGTAATGTTTATATATATTTTTATATTTGTATATATTTTATAATATATATAAAATCCATATACATGAGATAATTAATTTTTGATATTCAAAAAATTACATTATATAGTATATAATATTTATATGATAGCTAACATTTAATATATAAATATATTACATTAATTACTTTGTATATCTATTCATTTTAATCATTTTGTCATCATAGTTATGATTATTAATACATAATATCATATTCTATTATGAAATCTGTTATCAAAGAAAACATTTTAGTATATACAATTTGGGATACCCATGTCAAACTTGATAGTGGACGCACCCAATAATAATCATGCATGTGTACAGCCCCTTCAAGAACCCATCCTAACATTTTCCACATGTATTCCAATCTCCTTACATAAATAATAACAAGATGAGAATTAAGAAGATCTGTTCGATGAGCTATTAGATGAGGAAGAAGACATAATTATTAAAACCATATCTAAGATAAGAAGAGTAATGCAAGTGAAGGTTTCATGTTTTATCAAAACATTTACCCTAGAAGAGTTGATATATTGGTTAAAAAATATTGAATAATACTTCAAATTTGATGAAGTAGAAGATGAGTGTAAGACAAAGGTCTCACATACAATGTTAGAGAGAAACACAACTTTGTGGTGTAAAGAGGTATAATGTGATAAGAATCACAAGGGTAAAGACAAAATCACCCATTAGGGAAGGATGATTTCAAAATAAAAATTCATGTTTCTGTTTGGATATTATCAGTTGGATCTATTGAATAAGTTATAGAATCTAAAATAAAATAAGCTAAGTGTCAAAAGAGCACACAAAGGAATTTTACAAGATCACTATCCAAGATGGTTATAGTGAGATGGACCAAGATAAGGTAGAGTGATGGATTGCATATCTAAAAATTATTTTCACTACTTTCACATGTTTGAGTGATGAATTGCCCATAAATCTAGAGACAAATGAAATGTCATATCTAATATCAGGTCTTATCATAGTGAGATACATAAAACCTCCTATCATGATTATAAATTTTTTTTCATTAGTTGAATGAATCCCATCCTCTCTCATTAGACTTTTTGTACTTGCAATTGGAGTGTCCATGAGCTTAGAATCTTAAAGATTGTATTTATTTAACATATCTTGGGCATATTTGGATTGACAAATAAATACATACTCTTTATTTTTATAGACTTGTATGCTACTAAATTACATCATAAGTCCAATATCATTCATCTCAAATTTTGATTTCATATCTTCCTTTAAGCTATTAAACATCTTCATAAAGTTACATGTAAATATCAAGTGATCTACACACATTAGAACCAAATGCTTATATATAAAGAGTTGATTCATTTTTAATTATTAAAAATACTTTAAATCTTGTGTAACAAGATATCAATTATTGAGTACCAAGATGTTGAATATTGATTCAGTCTATAAAGAGTTGTATTCAACTTACATACCTAAAACTCCTTACCCTTTACCTCAAAACCTTGTGGTTACCCCACATATACTTATTATTCAATCACTCCATTTAGGAATGTGATTTTGACATCTATTTGATGTATTTTCCATCATTTATGAGAATATTTAACAATAATTAGTTCTATAGTATCTTGACATGCCACAGTTGCATAATTTTCTTCATAGTCAACCCTATATATTTGTGCAAACCCTTTTGCAACTAATCTAGCTTTTAGCTTGTCAAACGTAACATCACTCTTGACTTTGGTCTTGTAGACCCACCTGGTTTCAATGATATATTTATTATATGGAGGCTAAAAAACATTTAATTTATCTTTCATCTCAATTGAATCCATATCAATTATCTTATAACATTAACCCATTATTTCCTTTGACTAGCTTCTGCATAACTTTTAGGTTCACTAGCCATATATGATAATGCAAACATAGTATTTTCATCATAATCATAATAATTAATAAATTATACTAATGTTTAATATTTTTATCCTCCTCTCATATTTTTTATCCAACATTTTATTGGTTGGGCATAGTTTCAACAAATGCTTGTACTTTCTTGGAGTTGATGAAGATGGATGACTAGTCTCTTGGCAAGAGCTAGTATTGTTTCATGTTGAACTAGAAACATGTGTAAGAATTTTTAAGACATAAAAATAAAATTCAATAGGATTATCATATTCACTTATAACCTATGTATCTATATGATCATAATCATCATACATCTCATTTTCAAATAAATTACAATCCTTGGAAAGAATTATGGATTTACTAGTAGTATTATAAAACTTGTATGCATTGATTTCATTACTATATTTTATGAAAATATGAGACACAACCTTAGGATATAATTTATTTATATTATCATCTTTAATATGTATAGTATTTAAACAACCAAATACCTTTAGATGAGCTACATCTAGTTTTCTATCAAACCAAGCTTCGTAAGTTATCTTGTCTTTGACTGTCATTGTAGAACTCATGGTAATGATGTAGACTATTTTTTTTTTTATGAATTTAGCATAAAAACACCTTTCTATGTGCTTATTATCCAAAATAGTCCTTTAAAACTCCATGATTGATCTATTATTTCTTTCTACTACACCATTATGTTGTGATGTGTAAGGAGCAATCAGTTGCTTTTTGATTCCATATTAATAAAAAACCTCATAAAATTCATTAGAACAAAATTCTCCTCCTCTATTTATTCTTAGGGAATTGATGGAATGTACACATTATTTTTATCTAAATCATTTAATTTTTTAAAAGATTAAAAGTCTTCACTTTCTTCTTTCAATAGAAATACCCACATAAACCTTGTAGCATCATCTATGAAAGAAATGAAATACACATGCTTACCAATACTTCTACAAGACATTGGTCCACTTAAATCTGACTAAGCCAGGTCAAAATATGTATATTCTCTCCATTTTTTTATAGTTAAATAATATCTATGATGTTTCTAATAATGCATGATTTGTATGCATGAAATTTCTTTGAATCTATCTTGGGAAGACCTCTTACCATACCTTTTCTGTCAAGAATATGTAAATTTTTCAAAGTAGTATGACTATATATTGAATGCCACAACATATTAACATCCTCAATGGTGGAAAAAAATTACATTAGTTCATAATTATAAATCTTAATGGAAACATTTTATTCATTTTCATATAGGATTTTCCAATCAATCTATTTTTATATCTCTTAGAAAAAAATAAAACAAACACCATCATCAAAAAGTAGTTTAAAACCCTTTTCTACTAATTGACCAACACTAATAAGATTATTACAAAGATTTGGATAAAAATAAACATCTTTTATTTCACCCTTACCTTTACTTGTTATGATTTTCATGTTTCCATTTCCTTCAACTTGAATGAACTTTCCTTATCTCAATTATAATTGGCTTTTGAAGGAGTTGTCTAACTTGTTGAAACCATCTTTGTGACTTGTCATGATTTAATCAACCTAAATCTATAAACCAAATTTTTTTTCCATCCTACTTTCCCACATTGCATGTGAGAGATTATTTGAGTGCTCTTGAACCTCACTTTATTCATCTTGAAATGCCTTCTTTTCACTATCTTGATTAACTCGATTCTTAGCTTCTAATATCATACAATATTTAATAAATTATCATGGATTTTTACATTAATGAAAAGGTTTTTAATTATTTTACCTATAAATTTACCTTTAGCTTTTCCCTTTGAATTTGAGTTTTTTTTAACTCCCTTGATTTTTATTTTGATTTTTCTCTTTGGTATTTGAAACTCTCTCTTTGGTTTCAACTACCAATTATAGATACCCTGTATATAATATCATCTTATCCTTATGGGACAAGAGATAACCCACTAACTCATCAACACTTATAGTGTTCATGTCCTTACATTATTCAAGAGTTATCTCAATATGAATCGATTTTTTAGTCAAAGATCTCAAATTTTTCTTTACTATGACCCTATCTTCTATAGTTTATCCATAAACCTTCATCCTGTACACTATGTCATTTAATCTTATGCAATATTCTCTAATGCCTTCATTATTAGACATTTTTTAAATTCATTTTAAGAGTGTAGAGTTTTACTTCTCTTACCTTAATAGAGCCTTTATATTAATTTTCCAAGTTAGTCCATGCCTGAAGGGCATTTTTACATCTAACAATTTTGGATAGATGCTTGGGTCTATGGTACTCTAAAGATAGAAGAAAACTTGTGCACCATTTTTTGTTTTCTTCTAATCTTGAGTCAAAGTATTCCAATATTTAGGTGGTGTGTATCCATGGATAAAATTCTCTAAAAATTCCTTCAAAACAACTATTCTCTTGAACTGATCTCTCCAACATTCAAATTTATCACCTTTGAAAATGAGAATATTTATAAAAGTAGAATTTACAGAAGCCATGATTCTCTTGGTAATAGCTTAAAACCCTTTTGAAACTTTATTGAATGAGGATATTATACTAATTAATATTTTGAATGAATGGAAGGAGTGTGAATCAACTCTGATTTATTTTTAAAATGAAGTTATATATCGTCCAATTTATCCTAGAATTTTTAGGGTATGTGTATAGAGTTGGAGGACAATTCTGTGGACATAACCCACTACACGTAGGTGTTATTGTTATAATGAATATGCTTTATGAATTGAGATTAATTATCCATAATGTGTATGTATTATATTAACTTATAAAAATGCATATGTGTTATAGGAACACATGTGTGTTATAATAATGTATAGTGTTATAGGAATGTGTATGCATTCCTATAAGTTAATTAGTGTCTACACATTCTTTAAACTATAAAACAAAAAAAAAACCTTGACCTCTATCAGTCTTTCTTGATTTGCAATCATTTTTTGGTGCTTCTCATTTACATTCTAGCTTGAAAAACTTTATTTTACCCTCCAACTTATGTTTTTTGTTGCAAATTTTCATTTTTCCCTCCATTCACAAGATCGATGATGTATCTATAAAGAAGAGGTATGTTTTTTTAGATTAAATCATTTTTTTTTGAATTTTTTGTGAACGTGAATTGCATCTATTTTTTTTATCCAATAGCTTGGCATGTTCTACCTAACCCTTCACCTAACCCTCCACCTAATCCTCTGTCTAACCCTCCTAACTCTCCCAACCCTCTCCTAACCCTTGTATAGTTATCCTAGATCCCCCAAGTACTTAGGGGGATATAGTTGCTCACATAGAGGAGAACAAAAATAAAATTGACCAGATAATTAGGAGAATAGGGTAGCCCACTTCTATGAACACCCACTGCACCTATTTGACCAATAACTTAGAATTAGTATTAGGTCAAGTTGACTCGATAATGAGTCCAATTGATAGATGTAGATCATATAGGGATAGTTGTAGGACTTATTATGTTGATAAATTTTTAGCATGTAAGGTGAAGAACAAAAATATAACAAAAGAATAAATGTGTGCCTTATTTATTGACTCAACCACCAATGCCCCATTTTCCATAATGACCAAATGTTTCCTAATCCAATAATGCTAACATGATTTGATTAAAACCAATTTTTGGGAGTGATGGTAGATGGTTTTTCAATATCCCCTTATAATAACCATGAGCTCCATTTTTACTTTTTGAGGAAACTCTATTTCAAGTTTGTCCTTAATCAAATTCTAAACTACTTTGTCTATGGTGAGTTTCAAGGTTGACACAAAGGTTATATGCACGATTGATTAGGTGCACATCATGAACCTAATCGAACTGAACGGATCCCTACCCAAAAACCACTTCATCTAGATATTCCTTCTATCATGATAGAGGTTATGGAGATAAACATTTTTTATGTGCTTAGTGCACTTACTGATACACTCATTCATCATACCAGTAGACTTTCAGAGATAGATGTTTGAGATACTCCATCTAGTGGCCATACCTAACCCCACCCATGTAGATGTTGTGGTGCTATATACATTGGACTTTTAGATGATGAAAATGGCACTTTAGGGGGCTTGAAGGATATGGTCTTGATTGATGAGTTTTTGGCACACACGTTTGGTTTCGATACGTTGGGAGTCTCTACACACATGCAAGTATCTTTTATATAACTTTAATGTTAAATTTTTAAGTTATATTTGCAAATTAAAAAGGTAAAAATTAATTTACATGTTTATATTGAATAATATATATGTATTTTTTTTTGTGTTTCAAGAGGAGATGTTGCCTTCGACATCATAACTAGGTAGCAGGCCAACCCAGGCTACTACATCTATCTGTGTCGGTATGACACCATATACATTTATAGAGGTAAAATTTCAAGTTAATATTATATACTCTAGATGTATATTCATACACCTTAATTTCATCTTTTGTAGATTTTATGTAAGAAAATATAAAATATCTAATATAATTTTGTTGGACATTTTATTGTTTGATGTATTAACATGGATTGGTGTAACTTGTTAAAAAATCATCCTCCATGTCAAATATGTTTTCAATAACAAAAATAATGAGTTGAACATTTGCTTGATATCCCATTATCTGTAGTTCTCATAGTAAGTGAATCCCAATTAGTAGGATTGCATGTGTGTGTGTGTGTAATTCATTTGATAAATTTTGTTTGATACAATTTATTTTATATCAATTTCTTAATTGAGCATAACATGTCTTCATCAATATGTATATCACTCCTTTCTTTTAAATGCTATCCTCATATCTAGGCACTTGATTCATTATTATCCTAACCACATATAGTGGTTCAATCTCTATGATCGATAGCCAAAATTGTCATAGCTAGAAATTTAATTCCCATCTTGATTCCATCTGAGCATAATAATTTCATCTCTATTTGTGGAGTTATAAATTTAGATCACATTCCTCTTGATCCCATTGTACCTAGTTAATTCCATTGGTTTGCTGGGAGAGTGTCCATTATATCCCATTGGTTTGTTGGAAGATCATCAATTATAAACTATAGCCTGTATATTTATGGCATAGGCCTTACAACCATATACAATAGGGGGCCTCAACCCAATATAGATAGACGGGGTTGAGTAGTTGGTTATCACCACCTACTTAAGGGGAAAAAATACCTACTGTATCTTTTTAGTAGAGAGGTCCTATCTATATCCATACACATTCATCACTCGAGTGACATACCAACTCTATAAGACTATAACACCTTTCATCAAGAAAGTCCCACTAAAATGAATATTGAGTGTCGACAAGACTATATCACCCTTTGTTGACCTCAACCTACTTGCACTATATACATTTATACCTCCCCTTACAAAAATTTAGGGCAATCTAAAGATAGATAGTCAACCTAATGTCACCTTTATGGAAACCAAAATCATGCACTTGTAAAGAAGATTGTCCACTCACTCTTATCTCTACAATATTCAGTTCTATTTTCTATATGTTCCTTTAAATTTTGACAAGACCTATTTTATAAGGTTCTATACACTCTTAAAAGGCTCATGTATATATTTCCCCCATAAAATAAACCTATCACTCTAGGTGTCTTAACCTAATTAAAACTCAGTTTACAAACTTCTCAACAAACACCTATACAGGTTAATTGTCTTATCACAATGACTATTTCTAAGGGCTTGTTTATCACACCAATACTCATAGGATTGTCCTCAATTATACCAAGTCATTAACTTAAGATAATTATGCCTAATTACCAAGTAATTTGGTAAAAATATGGAATACACCTCAACAAAGCTATACAAGCATCCAAACTAGTGTATAGGTACATATCAAGGATGTTTGAACACCTAACTTACATTCTTTGACTCAATTACACAAAATTCATTCAAAAATCCTCCCTTGTCTTTTAATTCTACCTCATGAAACTAACATTTCTTGGCTTTAGTAGGGTGTTACAAGTCACATGTTGCAGATATCCACTTGTCACATTCATTCTTCCTAAGACCTCATTAGATTTCTTAATATCTTATGCAAGACTAAGTTTGTTAGTAACTCATTTAATCAATGAATTTACCAAGTAATTAATATTTTAGATTATTTATTTAGTTGATGACTAGGGTTGACACTCCATCATTGTGAGTTGAGACAGACTTGGGCATTGTTGCTGCAATGTCATCTCCACAGGCACTCATCAAGGTATGTATATTCACTTGTAATTTTAAATTATAATTTAGTACTTTTATTTCAATAATTTTACTATATACTATGGCAAATATAAACTATATGCATGAATGTATTATGTATGAAAGGATATCATATGACATTTGATAGTTTGATTCAGATGACTACTATGACCACACCTCATATTTCTTCATCATTTTGACACATGTGTTCATGTAGCTAAACTTAGAACTAACCCAATTGAGCATCAATGGTAAATTGAGGAGGATCATGAGATTGTGGTAAGTGCATGTTTAAATGATTTATTTATTACAATTTAAAATATGAGTTTCTTAACTTAGTTTTGTGTATACTTATTAATTTTATAATATTTTTTGTATTTGAACAAGTTTAGCTACAAGCAAGCTATAAGTGTAGTACCCGTAGTCAAACCTTGGAGCAATCCAAGGCATTTGGGATATCTTTATCTACAAGTAGGGAATCCCAAGGAGAGTTTTATTCAAAGAAGGTAAATAAAGGGAGATATTTGATGATGAGGATGTTATAGATGATGTACTTTTGTGTATGCCTATATGGAAATCTATGCATTTTTGGCATTGTACATTCATATATGATTTATTCACCTGATATTAGATATTATGTTATTATACATGATGTAATTTTTTATATGCCTATATGGTAATGCCAATATTAATGATATTTTATGCCTATGTACATGACATTCTTATTTTATACATGAATATTTAAGAAAACTAATGAAGTATATCTTGTTTGAATCACTTGTGTTCATATTATTATAAATGATTGGTTTGGAAGTATTCTTAAGGATTATAAATGTTATAAATTAGACCCTTGTAATAAATTAAGAATATCAATGATTACTTTTGAATTATGTTTTCATGTTGATGCAAAGGTATGTGTTTTAGTGAATTTCTTGCTTACTGTGGAGAAAATAAAAGAAGAAACTAAGTATAGGTATGGTTGAAAAACCTAATTGATATTGTACACATTGAAATCATAAGATTATGAAGAGCTCATCTTTGGCTTGGGAGGATGACATACAGATAAGAAAACACTAAAGCAAACTTGTTTGTTAGATAAATAGTTGGGTAGACTACCTAACAATAGCCATATCTCAGAAGTAAGAGCCTTCTTAGTGGTTGTCAATCCACACATTTTAAATAATTAAGTTTATAAACAAAAAATAAAGGTACTTGCATCAATGAATCAAAAGGTATTGAAATTGAATACAAGAGTGATTGCTAATAAATATGCTTAAAATTATTAAATTAGTAATAAACCAATTAATATTGGTGTTAGAAGGTTGGGTTATGCTTCATAAAATTAGAAAAGAGTCCATGAGTAGGAAGGAACACAAAAAATTAGGTTTGATTAGGTGTAGGTAGGTGAAAATAACTTGTTGGTTTCCACTACCTTAGTGATCATCGGTAGTTGGGGTAACTATCGATGGTTAAGGTAATTATTTATGGTCAAGGTGACCATTCGTAATTGAGCAAAACATCAGAGGTTGAATCTAACATTGATGTTTACTATACGAATATTTGGATTGATAAATTTCTAATTGATGAGATCCAAAATATGGATTCTAAATGGTGGGTAAGGTTTGGGTTGATTGTGAAATAGAAATAAAGTAAATGAATACTGAGAATCAATTCTTTATCTTTATAGAGGTCAATTATGTGGATGGTTGAGGTAATTGATTTGTTGCTGGAATATATCCTGATTATGGTAGAGTAATGGTACTTGAAGGCTTGATAGAGAAGTGGTGGTAAATTGACTCTCTGATATGATTATTGAATTATTGGATTGTTGATGGTGATTGAACTTCAAGAAATAAAATCCTAAATACATAATCTCATGACAATAATTGTAGATGACTTTTCACCTCTTTGCTCCTCTCTTATAGGCAAGGTGAGAGAGTTGTACCAACATGATGAAGGGCCGACCTTAGATTGCTCTGATACCAAATGATGAACTGAAATCTTCCTCAAACTACTTTGATAGACAAATGATGATAGTCCTCTAGGAAATAGGGCTAACTATATATTTTTAACAAACATTTTCTTCAATGATCTTCTTTATGACCCCACTACAATTCAATCTTTGGCTTACAACAGCTACTTCAAAATCACACAGAATTAATATCTTCACAGTTTTATCAATTCAAACAATTGGTCATGCAACACAGACCCAACATTTGTAGTTTATATTCAGATCTTTGCTTACAAACAGTCTTTTCAATAAATGTAATAAACGCCCTTACTAGAATCAAATTTATGCTTATGGAAATACATACCATTTTCTATGATCTCATTGCCTTACAAACATCTTTATGGATTCAGCCATGAAAAAAATCCCATCTCAGTCTGCATCACCACCATTCTTCTTAACTCAGCTATTTCAACTCAACCGGAACCACTTTCCATTTCAGTCAGGGTTTTCAACGAACTCTTTACGCTTTCATATGAGTTATCTCCATGGATGGCATGACATATATATAATGTAAATGTATTGTGGTCATACTTCTTTGTGGGAGCCTCTTTACTACATATATCAGACTAATATTCATCAACACAAAATCATCAAAATGATTATGCAAAGTCTGTAGAATCTACACTTGCAGAGTTCGTAGATTGTCCTTTACCTACAGAGTCCATCGATTTACCTTTCTCAGTCCGTAGATTTACCTTTCTCCTGCACAGTCTGTAGATTCAAGCCTGTACAGTCCGTAGCTTCTTAACCTTAACTTGCCAATATTCACTCTACACATAGGCGTCACATAGTCAAAGATTCTTGTAACACTTCTTCTCGTCTCATAGTGTTTGGATCAGGTGCAGATGTAAGGCACAGATAACACTTCTCTATCTCTTGGCATGTCCCTTTGCCTATTATTGAATCCACTTGAATCATCCTCCCCTTCTTTTCTCAACATGTTAAGCCATTCTTAATCATTCAAACCACTCAAATAACATTCCATCACAATCACCTGACTTAAAGACTATCACCTAACTTATAACATTGACATGCCCAGCATTAAGGAATGCATTACAAAGACTAAATCAAAATTTACACAGAGCACTGATGATCATACTCTCAACCCAAACTATGGCATGACCCAATAGTAGTGTCTTCCTTGGTTATTCTTCGTTGAGCTACATTAGATGAATAACCTTACCGCCCTTGTCCTCCTGCTAACTCTTGAGTAGTAATATGATGAATGGAAGGATGGCATGCCACTGAAGAAGCTGTTGCTACTGTTGTAACTTGAATCCTCTATAATACATATAGATTCACAGTCAAAGACTTCAATGAACCCATGAAACCTCTCTGCACTTTCAGCAGACTACAAATATGCATTTATTTTTGCATCAGGATAAGACATATAATTCAGACAAGTGGAAGTGCATTACATTTTGCAATATTCAACACTTACAGTTACCCTTCACACTAATCAAAACATAGATAAGACTACACTGGGAGTTAGATCCAATTGTAAGATGGGCCAACTATTGTATCTGTATACAACATAAATCAATCACACATATGGATCTAGAACATGCTGCACCAGAAAGGATAAAAACACACCAATTATCATTATCTCCTCAATCTGTTACAATCCATCCCTATGCTGTCCTTTTTCTAGACATGCTCCTACACTTCCTCCTACACTACATCCCACAATATTGAAATAGTCCTAATTTATTCCTAAAGCCACTCACCCAACTCCTATAAAGGCTCAACAATATGCTGTCAAACATAGTATTATGTAACTAACACCTAACCTATGCCACTTATGGCTTGATTTTCCTGATTTTACATGGTGACAAGGTTTCCAACCTCTGTTTAGTCTAAAATAACTAAATTTGACTCAAATAGGCTTATCCTTTCTCCTATTGACAAGTGTACATCTAAGCACTCCCAAGATGCTCCTACATCAGATTCCTAGGCTTAAAAAGTTTCATGAGCTCCTGCTCATGAATTTCATTTGTTTGCCCATTTACAAAAGGTAAAACTTTTACAAAACAAATGTCTTCTTCATTCAATTTTTCATACAAATGTGCATATTCTTGACTACCACACTTGTGTCTTTTTTTGCTTGTTGTCTTTTCCTTCCTAAGTACATCTTGTTGTCTCTTCATCTTCTTTGTAGCCTTCTTCTTTACATATTCATCCTCTTGAATGAGGATATCAACTTCCATTCTAACTTCTTGAGCTCTTAGAAGAGCTCTCTTCTCCAAGTACTTGACCTCATTATCAAGCAAACCTATACAATCACCATTTAAAGCAAAATTAGAAGCAAAAATTTGAGGCCCTTGGGTCTCTCCAAATTTTTGAACCCATACTTACTGCTCAAATATGAATTCTTGGTCCTTTGTCTTCATTTCTTCTTCCCAGCAATGTTCTACTTCCTCAAATATTGTTATAGGACAAGTTTTGTTCTTCTCTTCATGGTTAATGGCATATTCTAAGGCTACCAACTCTTCCAACAACTGCTCTTTACTTTGATAGACAAAAAGCTTGTTTGGTTGTTCAACTAGAAACTCTCCATCAAGGTTTTCTATCTCCTTCAGAATATCTTCTTTAATTGTCAAGGCTAAACATTTAACCTTCTCTCCATCTTCTTCTTGCAGCTGTTCTACCCCTTGGTATACAAATACCCATTCTTGTTTCTTATCAAGCAACTCTCCTTTATCTACAAATTCTTGATCAAACTACCATATTTCTTTTAAGAGATCTTCCTCATTAGTGATTAGTACATTTTGATCAAAATCAACTATATCAACATTATGCAACTAAAAATTGTCATCTTCAATCTTTTCCAATTATGAATTTTGATCACTATACCTTTGTTCTTCATCAACATGCAGCTCTTCATTTCTTTTGTCCTCTTGAGTAAGTACTTCTTCTTCCTACTTGATCAATTCTTTATGTTGGAGTTCTAACTAATCCTTCTTCATGTCTTCATTACTTGAGGCATTACAACAAGCCTCTTCTTCTTGTCTAAGAACTCTCTCATGAGATGCTTCACCTCCTTGATCCATGAGCATCTTCATTGGATCATATGTTTCTCCTCCCTCCTTAACTTGCTTTCCTGTAAACAAAACATCAAATGAAATGTTAGATACAAAAACATTTGGCCACTTGATGTTTTGAGTGATTACTTGTTGTTGGTCCATTTCTTCAATGAGGAGATCCATCTCATCTACCAAGTATTGATCCTCTTCATACTAAAATTCCTCTTCAAATTGAAACTTTTCTCCAAGCTCTTCATTCTTGAGCTTATCCTTTTTTATATACTTCTTCATCTCTCTCCTTAAGGCAACTCTTAGCATTCTTCTTATTCTTCTTTCCATCAATGATCTAACTAGCCATCTTACTCTTTTCTTCTTCATTACCCATCCTTGCCATGGGTTTTGCATATTTTCTACCATGATTTCTATCATGGCTATCCTTGCTTTTATCTCATTCACTTCTCTTTGGTACTCTTCCTCTCTTTGTCTCTTTTTTTTTCTCTTTCTTATTTCTCTCTCTATCTATCTGATTCATGTTTCTTCTAGGCAGTCCCTCTATCACTCTTCTCAATTCTTGAAATTCCATCCTTTACCTCACCTAAGTCTATTTCACCTTAGTCTTTTGGCAAACTATCCAAGCTTCTTCTTGGATCTTCTTCTTCTTCTTGAGCAATTCACTATGCTCTTCTTCTAGAGCTTCTCTTGGCTCTTCCCTAAGCCTTCCTTGGCTTCTTCTCCTCTTAAGCCTCAATGGCTTGACTGCCTTGAACTTGAAAATTCTTCACTGCAACAACAATTAGTCTTTTAAAAAGCTTGGAAACAACGTGTCAATAACTTTCTTATTACCTTCTTCACTTGCTTCAATCACTACAAACTTTTTCCTTCTATTTGCAACTTCACAAAGTACATTATCTCTGTCAAACACTGATTAAAAGAGTACAAACTTTTTATTTTTGTTTTTCCAGGAGCTTACTAGCTCTGATAACAAAAATGATGCAGGGTTGACCTTAGATTGCTCTGATACCAAATGATGAACTAAAATCTTCCACAAACTGCTTTGATAGACAAATGATGATAGTCCTCTAGCAAACAGGGCTAACTATATATTTTTAACAAACATTTTCTTCAATGATCTTCTTTATGACCCCACTACAATTCAATCTTTGGCTTACAACAGCTACTTCGAAATCACATAGAATTAATATCTTCACAGTTTTATCAATTCACATGATTGGTCATGCAACACAGACCCAACATTTATAGTTTATATTTAGATCTTTGCTTACAAATAGTCTTTTCAATAAATGTAATAAATGCCCTTACTAGAATCAACTTTATGCTTATGGAAATACATACCATTTTCTATGATCTCATTGCCTTACAAGCATCTTTATGGATTCAGCCATGAACAAAATCCCATCTCAGTTTGCATCACCACCATTCTTCTTAACTCAACTGTTTCAACTCAACCAGAACCGCTTTCCATTTAAGTCAAGGTTTTCAATGAACTCTCTATTCTTTCATATGAGTTATCTCCATGGCTGACAAGACATATATATAATGTAAATGTATTGTGGTCGTACTTCTTTGTGGGAGCCTCTTTACTGCATATATCAAACTAATATTCATCAACACAAAATCATCAAAATGATTCAGCAAAGTCCATAGAATTTGCACCTATAGAGTTCGTAGATTGTCCTTTGCCTACAGAGTCCATCGATTTACCTTTCTCAGTCTATAGATTTACCTTTCTCCTACATAGTCCATAGATTCAAGCCTACACAGTCCATAGATTCTTAACCTTAACTTGCGAATCTTCACTCTACACACAGGCATCACATAGTCAAAGCTTCTTGCAACACTTCTTTTGGTCTCACAGTGTTTGGATCAGGTACAGATGTAAGCCACAGATAGCGCTTCTCTATCTCTTGGCATGTCCCTTTGCCTATTAGTGAATCCACTTGCATCATCCTCCCCTTCTTTTCTCAACACGTTAAGCCATTCTTAATCATTCAAACCACTCAAATAACATTCCATCACAATCACTTGACTTAAAGACTATCGCCTAACTTATAACATTGACACACCCAGCATTAAGGAATGCGTTGCAAAGACCAAATCAAAATTTACATAGAGGACTGATCATCATACTCTCAACCCAAACTATGGCATGACCCAATATTAGTTTCTTCCTTGGTTATTCTTCATTGAGCTACATTAGATGAATAACCTTGTTGCCCTTGTCCTCCTGCTGACTCCTGAGCAGTAATACGATGAATGGAAGGATGGCGTGCCACTGAAGAAGCTGCTACTATTGCTGCAACTCAGATCCTCTATAATATGTATAGATTCATAGTTAAAGACTTCAAAAAACCCATGAAACCTCTCTGTGCTTTCAATAGACTACAAAAATTGTGTTTATTTCCACATCCAGAAAAGACATATATAATTCAGACTAGTGGAAGTGCATTACATTTTGCAATATTCAACACTTACAGTTACCCTTCATGCTGATCAAAATGTAGATAAGATTGTGCTGGGAGTTAGATCTAATTGCAAGATGTGCCAACTATTGTAGCTCTATACAATAAAAATTAATCACGCATATGGATCTAGAACATGCTGCACCAGAAAGGATAAAAGCACACCAATTATCATTATCTCCTCAATCTGTTACAATCTATCCATATGCAGTCCTTTTTCCAGACTTGCTCCTACACTTCCTCCTACACTACATCCCACAATATTGAAATAGTCCTAATTTTTTCCTAAAACCACTCACCCAACTCCTAAAAAGGCTCAACAATATGCTGTCAAACATAGTATTATGAAAGTAACACCTAACCTACACCACTTATGGCTTGATTTTCCTGATTTTACATGGTGACAAGGTTGTCGACCTCTGTTTAGTCTAAAATAACTAAATTTGACTCAAATAGGCTTATCCTTTCTCCTATTGACAAGTGTACATCTAAGTGCTCCCAAGATGCTCCTGCATCACAACACATGAAATAGGCTTTCCAAAATTAATCCATTCATATAATGGATCATAACTAAAATTAGATGGGATACAATTAGAAAATCAAAGTGGGTGTTTTGCATGCTTTTATCTAAGGAGGTGCACCCTAATCATCGACAGTCAAGGTGACCATTGATGGTTACCTTGACCATTAACAATCGAGTGTCAAGGGGTAAAAATGGGCTAAAAGGTAAGGTTGAGTGAGTTGGGTTAAATTGACTGTAGGCTAGGCTCATCAAGGGTTGAAAGGCTAAATTCATCCTAAGAGGGTCCTAAGGCATTTGAGGGATACTTTGACATTCAAATTTATGGTGTGCATATTTTTGGTGTCTACATTTTTCCCTTTTTGATTATATGGCTTTAAATTAGAAAGCTGTACAACAAAAATAGAGTGTTTATAGAAGGTTTGATTGCCTTGAGTATGGAAGGAGGTGTTCCTCCTCAAACTAGGAGGTGATGAGGTAAAATAGAATTGGGTGCGGGTTTGACAAGATTGATGAAGGTGATGATGAAGGTAGGGCATCATTAAAGTGGGTGATAGGTTGGGAATTAGAGCACAAATAAGTACACAAAGTGTAATAAACGACGTGATAGTTGTCATAGTTTAAACTAATAAAGGTCAATTATAAGGGACAAATGACTAGTGTATCATGTGACTACATTAAGGCGTGGTGGTTGGGTACACTTTTTAGTATCCTATATAAGGTCAGTGTTTTGGTCGATATCGAAGGCATGAAGTGTTCCCCTCAAAAACACAAATAGGTCAAGTGTCATGGGTATCCAAGGTAGGAAGTACCCACAAGTGACATATATGGGTCTGATAAGCATGAGGTGGTGCAAATGGAAAAGGTGGTCAATATGGAAATGTTATTTCTATGGTCAAGGTACCAAGCACAAAGTATCATATAAAGCATCCTAATTGGCATGAAATGGACCAATGATGAGGTGATGAGGTAGACAAGTTGGGTGGAGATGGTTGTCTCCCTAGGTGGGTCAAACTACATTAGTAGACTTTAGACATGTGGTGGAAAAATGGTTAACTATTTGAATGTTAATGGATGTTATTGATTTATGACATTGGTCATGGTTATGGTTATGTTTATGACATGCTAATGTTTTTAATGGATATTTTATATTTCATTATGTTTAGACATGTTCACATTGATTTTATTGCTTATGGATGTGATTATCATGTATGGCATGGTAATGTAGATGATTATGGGTATGCTTATGGTGCTCTTTTGTTAATTTATATGATAAAATGCATTAGATAGCTTAATTAACAACACTAGATGGAGAATAGAGAATATAATCAATAGGTGAATGCCACGATGAAAATATCAACTAGTCATGATAGGGTGAGAAGAGGGTATGATGCTTCTTTGTTGACAAGGACTAAAACAAAACCAAAGTTGGATTGACTTAATTAACATAATCCCTTTGAATGCTTTGCATTAGCATTTGTAATTTGGATAAAAAGGTGTCTTGACCACATAATGTCAAGTAAGCTCAAAACTCCCTTGCATATAGGGGGAATGGGTGAAAATAGAACCTTCTTATGAGACTAGATTACCTCTTCTATAGGTGTCTAGAGAGTAATTATAAATAAGACTATGCCAAGGTATATATATTGATCAATGTGGTAAGTCTACTTGTAGAATCTAATTGTGGCCTCTAGCTTATTATGTTATTTGAGATTTGATTACCACTTTCAAGATCATTTTTCTTATGCTTTGATTGTGATAATGGGTCTTTTGTTAATAAATATATGTGGGAAGTTGATCGATGCAGGAAGCTTCTAAGAAATTGATATGCTTTTGACAAATATTTTTTCAATAATCCTTGGATGGAGTGGTCTGTGTTTATGTGCTTTTCTTATTTTATTTTTATAATTGTCCTTAGAGGCAGTAATCCACCTTATATTTTGGAAATTTCCAATAAATTTTCAATAGTTATCCTTCAAGGGAGCAATATGTAAATGCTAGGAATGACCCATGATTGCTAATGATAGGAATTCTATTATTTTCTTTAATTTTTCTTGGCATAAACTTCCTTAGGCTAGCTTAGTGGCTCACCTTTATATATGAAAAATTTAAAGAACAATAAGGTTGATTAGGTGTGAAGAGGTTTAGGTGATAGCGACCATGGGAATCCATTCTGTGAAGGTGTGGAAAGTACCATGAGAATCATGCCACATTTAGATCCCTGGTACCTATTATTTAATTTTAGGTTATAACTATGATAGATAATCACATGATTCATTTTTAATCAATTACGCCTAAAGTAGGAAGATAAATGGGGGTGGATAATAAGGGATGAGCTTAACTGAAACAAAAGGTGAACTTGATCCTTCCTAACAAACTAATGGATGTAAATGCAAATCATTGAGGGGATCATGTTCTTTGTGGCCTTTGAGAGAAGACAACCAATAAGTACTAATCCATACTTTTGGGTTATGTTATATGGTTCAAGCCAATTGAAATTAAACTTGCCCCACTTGTTGTTTTCCATATTTATGACATGTTGATTTATTCTAGGATGAGATATTCAATGTTGAATTCTCACACTTTAAGGTGTTTATTATAGGCATGTTTGATATGTTCTTCATAGATATGAAGGTGGGTGAGGGCTGCTAGATGATGTTCATTGAGTAGCTCAAGTTGGGCTAGATAATGTTGGAAGGACTCATATTCTAAAATAATCCCATTCAAAGATATGAGAAGAGAGGGGATTTAGACATCAAGAGGCAATACAACCTCTACCACAAATAAAAAAGAGAATGAAGTATCACTCATAGGGGTTCTAATGCTAGTACCATAAGCCCATAAGGCAAAAGGGATGTGGAAATACCAATCCTAACCAGACACACTAACCATTTTAGTGAGCATGTTGTTAAGAATTTTGCTAGAGGATTCTACCTATCTATTAGCCTTAGGGTGATAAGGTGAAGAGAATCTTAACTTGATGTTGAATACATCACATAGACCCTAAAATTGATTCTTCTTAAAGGAATTACCATTGTTGGTGAAAATATTATGAGGAACACCAAAGTGACATATGATATGATGGTTGATAAAGTTGAGAATCTTTTTTGATTTAGTTGAGAGCAAAGGAATAGCTTCTACCCACTTGGTAAAGTACTTGATGGTGGTGATGATAAAATGGTGCCACTATGAGGAATGAGGGTTGATTTCACCAATAAGGTCTAGACCCCATTGTGAGAAGGGCCAAAAATTGGTGGAAATGTGAAGACTATGGCTAGGTGCATGATTTAAATTAGCATGTTGTTGACACTTAACACACTTTTTCACATAATCATAGAAGTCTTGGTTAAGGGTAGTCCAGTAATAGTTGAGATGGAGTATATGCTTAGCTACAACACGACCACTAAAGTGTCCCCCATAGATACAATCATGTGTTTCCTTGATAGTATGAGAGGATTTATGACTAAATATAGAATAGAAGAGGAGGCCATCAAATCTTAACTTGTAAATAATTCCTCCTATAATGGTGTAGTGTGAGGTACCCTAAATATATTCTCTTCAAGCATTCCTAGAGAGGCTAGAAGGGACTATGTCAAGGTTCAGGTAGTCAAAGGTTTACTAGTACCAAAGTTCAAGTTGGGTTTTGTTAACATTAAAAATGGTGGGAGAATCTAGTTTGACATAGGATGGTTAGATAATCTTGTGGATAATGATAGACAACTTAGAATCTAAGGGTGTGGATAATATCTAAGAGGCAAGGGAAGCCATGGTGTGAGTGAACTTGTTGGTAGATCATAAGTTTGATTAGATGTGGTAGTGTTCGAATGATGCTAAAAATTTATCAACCAATTGATTTTACTACTAAAAAACATCATTTTTACACTGGTAAGAGCCATTGAATTAATTGACCACAAGTTATGAGTCATCAAATATATTGATTGTTTTGAATTTGAGGTTAAGGTAGTCTGAAGGCCTATCACTAGGGCTTCATACTCAACCATGTTGTTGGTATATTTAAAATCAAGCTTGAAGGATAAATATATAGATCCAATATTAAAGGGGATAAGGATGATACCATTTCCCCACCATGTTAACATTTTGATCCATCAAAGAACATGGTGACATGGTAGGTGAAATCTACTTGTGATAAGGTTGTGATGGGCTCATCAATGAACTCAAAGGGAGGAGGTTGATTTTATGCTAATGGTGCTTCATCCAATTAGTTGGAAATGACTTGCCTTTTAATTGACTTCTACTAGAGGAACCCAAGATCAAAATCTATAAAGAGCATGATCCACTTAGACATACACTAGTTTTGGTATGGCTTAAAGTACATGTACTTGAGTGGGTCAGTGTTGGTTATGGCAAGTTTTATGGTTAAGAAGGTAGTGGTGAAGTTTAGTGGCCATGAATACTAAAGCTAATAAAAGTTTCTTATTATGGGTATATTGAGTCTCATACACTACCAACATGTGACTAATGTAGTACATGGCTTGCTCTCTATGTTGATCATCTCAATAAGCCAACATCAACCCTAAGAAATGGTTAGTGGTAGAGATATATGGGTAGAAAGGTTGTTCATCCTTAGGAGGGGTAAGGATAGGTGGAAATAGAAGGTACCCTTTGAATGAATCCAAGGCCTTAATATAATCATTATTTTATTTGAAGAGACATCCTTCTTCAAAAGGTGGTGGAAAGGTTAGCACAAGTCTATAAAAATGGGAAATGAAGTGATGAATTGACTAAAGCTTCCCTTGCAAGATATGGATTTTGTTTAGGTTGGTAGGGGGAATCATGTTTATGATTAATTTTATATTGGTGGGATTGACTTTGAATCTATGAAGGGAGACAATGGAGCCAAGAATCTTTCTTGATAAGACCCCAAAAATGTACTTCTTGGGGTTAACACAGACATGATAGTTAATAAATCACTTGAAGATGATCTTAAGAATGCCTAAGTGATCTTTTTGGAATTGGGATTTTCCAAGAAGGTCATCCACATAATCCTCTACAATCTTATGGATAAGATAATGTAAGATGTAGGTCATGGTACATTGCTAGGTTACACCAGCTTTATTTAACCTGAAAGATATGACTCTATAGAAAAAGGTCCCAAAAGGGGTGGTAAAGGAAATTTTGTGTTGATCTTTAGGGGTGATTAAGATCTAATTGTAATCAAATAATTTTTTTATGAGAGATAACATCTCATGGATGGTTGTAAAATGAAAAAGTTGGTTGATTTTAGGAAAATGGAAGCCATCTTTAGGTTAGGCGAGGTTGAGGTCCCAAAAGTTCACACAAATGCATATTCCCCTTGTGTCTTTAGTGATAGATACAATATTTGAGACCCATTGGGGGTAGTCAATATGCTAAATAAAGTTGATAGATAGAAAACACTAAATCTTTTCTTTGATAAGAAGGGCTATGCGATGGTGCATGCATCAAAGAATTTTCTTGATAGGTTTGGCATCATGGTGAGTGACTATGTTATGGGTGGTGATGACAGGCTCAATTCCAATCATATCACTATAAAAATAGGTGAATGTTATGCTATGGTCCTAGAGGAAAGAGGGGAAGTCCCAAATATCCTCAGCATTTAGTGATTGGCCAAGTTTGACAATGCAAGGGTTGTCTTGAGCACCATAATTAATATTCATAGTGGATTTGTTCAACATGGTTGAGGTCTTAGGAGGAAGAGATTTGTGGATCAAATAATTTGGGGCACCAAGGTAGGTGAGAATATAATCATCATCCAAAAACTACATAGTGTTAATGGTAGAAAAGTCTTTTCCTATAATCTCAATATGGGTCAAAAGGATGGTTACGATATCCCCCTCCTAATAAGTCAAGGGTTTGAGGTTGATCATTTTGATGAAAAAATGTTAGGTGGGATGATGTCATCATCCTCATAAGTAAGAGGAGGTGAGGTGGGTGAGGAAGGGACATCCTCCTCAATAATGGTAGGGTGGGTTGTCTGACTTTCTTCTTATTAGGTAATATGAAACCAAGTTCATCTTTTTGTTTGGCTTCCTAGTTTTGATGGTGACCAATTCATGTGTGCCATGCTCATATCGTACTAGACCAAAGCCCTTCTAAGAACACTGATAGAGGTATGTCTTGGTGAAACTTGGTTTATTGAGGTAAGAGAAGTTGATGGTGAATTGTCAAGGTGGAAGAGAAGTTGTAGGAGCACTGAGGGATTTTTTGAGTCCCCCATAGACAAGATGGGTCTAAAAATTAGGAGATCCAAAGGGAATGATGATTTTGACATTAGGGTCATATCCCATCTAGATGGTAAGCTACCTATACTCATGTGGAGGAGGTAAAACATCAAGTGCTAATAGGTAATATTCCCCCAAAAAAAGGTGATGGAATGCAGATTCCAAAGGGTCTATGGTGGGGATTTGTGAGGGTATAGAGTAATTAATTGATGCCTCATGGGTGGTAGGGGATATGATATCTACTTTGGTGGTTGAAGGTTGGGTTTTAGCTACTAAGGGTGTGTTAGATAGGGGTAAAAGGACATCATTAGGGTGATAGGTAATATTGCATGTTGAAAAAGGACTTGGATCAGCTTGGATGGTGATGACCTGACCCTCATGATCAAATTTAATGTAATAGTTGAGGGTAGAGGGAATGAAACACATGAAAAAAAATAAGGTCATCCCAAAAAGACATTGTATTAGAATTCTCCTTCTACAACATAAAAAATTTTGGGGAGAGTATAAGGTCCTACATGGATATGAAGGATGATAGTTCCTAAGGTAGTAGCCCTGATATCATTAAAATAATGAAAGATGGTCTAGGATTTAGACATAATATTTCCTAACATGTTGAGCTAGTTGTAATCATGAGAGGAGATGATGTTATGCCATCTCCCCCATAAATCATGACCCATTTGATGTGTGTTTGGGTGATGTAGGTGGTGATAAAGAGAGGAGTATATGGGTCCTCAGGGTGGATGGAGGGTATTTATGAATATTTGAAGGTAACAAGGTTGAAAATATGAAGGGCACTAACAAAGGTGGCTATAGGTTGGGGGTTCTTGAGATAGACCTTAATGGATTTTAAAGCTTTTATTAATGCTTAAAAGTGATGGGGAAAGGTAGAGATCAACTCATGCAGGCTCATTTTCACTAGGGTTTGGTGAAGTTTCTTGAGGATAACTCTCTAAATAAATTTTGAGGGGTTAGATTGGGAGGCACCTAAAATAACCACCTTGGGTTTAGTCAAAGATGAATATGGTTGGAGTAGGTTGGGAGTTTGAGGAGGGGTACATCAAAGGAGTTGACACTTTAGCCTTCCCCTTATCCTTCTATTGTGATCTTATGATCACATTGATAGTGTGGATAAAAGGAGAGGTCGAGCTAGAGGATTGGTTAGATTAATCTTCACTCTAAGGTGAAGGTGTAGGATTAGGTGAATGTTGGGTAGGTATGGATAGTGATTAATTTGGTTGGGACTCATAGGAGGTTCATCTGATAATAGATTGTCCTCATCTAAAAGCTGATGGATGATGGTTTTGAGAGCTTTACAATTCTTTGTATCATGGCCCTATATCCTATGATAAACACATATGTGGTGGTCATTATATCAGGTGGGTTTGAAAGCTAAAGGGTCAAAGGGCATAATGGGAGGTAAGGCTAAATATGTAGTCTAAAAAAAACTATAGAGGATGGTTGAGTAAGACTCAGCTAAAAGTGGTAAAGGTGTAATGGTATTGTCTTTAGTGGTTTAAGTAATAGGTTTCTTAGAAATAAGTTTGATAGTATGTGCCTTGGGTAAGGTGGTATGCTTGTTTGATGACCTCAATTTATGTGAGGATGTTGATAAGCTAGAGGTGGAAGATTTAAAGGTAGGTAACTTACATATTATTGTCATGGTGAAAATAAGTGCATCAGAGATCAATTGTAAAGGCGTAATAAAAAGGGATGGTGGGGTTTTAGTAGAGGTAACTAGTCTACTATTCAAGGTAGAGGGATGAGTCCCCAAAATAGAGGACAAGGTTTAGGGAGGCAAAATTTGGGCCTTTTAGCCTTTGTGTGGCTTTGCCTCTTTAGTTGCTCTAGTGTGGCATTTATTTGGTAGGATTGAAGGGGTTATGTCCACTTTCACATATGGGTGACTAAATCTCAGTCTAGGGAGGATACCAAAATTCATGGTAATCCTAGTTAGAATAATAGGAGAGGGTTTGGCTAATTGGGTCTTGGTTGGCTTAAGTGGTTGGAAGTTGGTTGGTCTAGTGGATGTTTTAGTTAGTTGGCTAAAGGGTTTGGTTATTTAGGTAGATATGGTAAGAGGTTGGTCAATGGAAATTTTAGGTTTGTATGACTGATAAAGGGTTGGTAATTCTAGTTGGGTAATATAAGGGAGACCCAACTACTGCCAGAAGGTGGCTCAAGCATGTTAGGGTTGGAGATAAATTCCAATTTTGCACTAGCCTAAATAAGGTTTTATAGGATGTTTTGATTCCCTGAAGGGTGGACGTAAAATATGGTAACCTCATCATCTTCTTCAATCAAAGGATGTGAGGTTTGAATGGATATCTACCCTATGGGAGGAGTAGACATAGGTATTTTTCTTTGAGAATGATTTTTTAAGGGTAATTTGTTCACTTAGTAGCTAAAGGTGAGGATAATATGGTAATGGTTGGTTGTTCCCATATATTAATTAGAAGGGTGGCTAGTGGCTCCCTCACCTCAATAAGTGGAGGGAGAGTGGATGGTATTTATTTGGTTTGAGTGTCGAAAGCAAGGGAGGGTGGCTCTACTACCTCAATAGATGGAAGAGGTAGAGGATCAAAAGATTGGGTACTAGGTGGTTCAATAATGATTGCATCAAGGACCATGTTAATGGTATGGATATCATGAGAATGCTAGACATTGTTTCTCTCATTCTTGATAGGAGCATGGTTCAAAAAAAATTGTCTGCATACATCAAGGCTTTGGTTTAATTTTGCATTGGGGTTTCCCAATCTAAGTTCCTCCTTATAAATGAGGGATTGGATAAGGCTCTTGAAAGTTTTTCACCTATTGACATCATGTCCTATCACTCTATGAAAGGCACACAAATCATTCTCATTGTACCAACTAGGCATAGGAAAAGGGGAGTCAAATTTTTGGGGTGGCTTGATAGGAGAAATTTGAATGATATTAGCTTTTAATAGCTTCTCCAAGATGGAAGCATAGGATTCTCTAAGTGGAATGAATTTATTCTTGTTGCTCTAGGTTTGGTTCCTCAATTTTTGATTTGAGGAACTAAAATAAATGGATTGGTTAATATAAGGTAGAGGAGAAGATTTAAGGATAATTGCATTCACAATTCCCTTATTCTTGTTGTTGGTATTGAACTGGTTTCTTGTCTTAGAAGAAGAAGCCTAATAGGTTTTATAGGTTATTTTCTTGTTTTTGAGCTTAAGATTACCTTCATCAATGGCTTGGTTCTCCAAATTATGGGCCATGGCAAGAGATTAATTTAAGGTTTAGAAGCTTTGGACATGTATGGTAAAGGAGATATCCTTAGCACATGCCTAACCAAAGAGCCCTATGATTTCATATTGAGTTAAACAAAATGAAATTTGGTTAATAAGGCTCCTCTAATGAGCCAAAAAATTGTCAATGGATTCATCTTCAAACTATCAGATAGAATAGAAGTCAGTGATAGAAATTTTCTTGGAATATTGATAGATATTGATAAAATGAAATTTTGTTAATAAGGCTCACCCAATGAGCCAAGAAGGTTTGGGCTAGTTGGGTAAATGATAAGATATAATGCTTGGGTAAGGAGCTATACCAATACAATGCCAGATTGGATAGAGACATGGGGAAGGTGTCGAGGAGAAGGGCATAATCATAGGTGATGAGATAACAAGCATAAATAAATGACCTAAGGTGTTGTTGGGGATCCTCCTTACTTTGAAACTTAGAGAACTTAGGGACTTCCCATTAGAGAGGATATGGCTTGATTGATACAAACAGATGGATGGACTTAGTACAAATTTGTTCATATGAAAATATGTTATGAGCATTTCATATAGATGACTCTAAGGTTGTCATCTTGTCCATAAGAATATTCATTAGTTCTGCCTAGGGTTATGTACTTGAAGGGTTATAAGATGCATATTACTGTGGTGGTTGAGAGACATATGGATAGTGGGTAGATGTTTGGGAGGCTTCCACATATGAGTAGGTGGATGTCAATGGTTTGGTAGAAGATACATAAGGGTAGGTAGAGGTAAATGGTTGGGTAGTAATTACATGCCCTTGTAGATTAGGTATGTATCCAAAGGTTGGTCCAAGGGGTGCTTGTTGGATGGGAGTGATAGTGGGGTTGGTGATTGATTGAAGGGTGGTAAACCTTGTACTGATCAGTGGTAAGGTAGAGGGTATGGAAACCACAAGGATTTGAATTAGAGAGGTGGTTTATAAGTTGAAGGTAGCTAGAAGAAGGTTGGTAGTGGTAGAGGTAGGCATTCCTATAGTGGAGGAGTGGTTGTTAGGAGTAAAAGGTATAAGGGTGGTGGTAGTTTGAGTTGGTTGGATTTCAATCGTAGTCTCAAAGGGGTTGTTTGTTGATGAGGAGGATTGGGTAGTTAATGGTTGTGTAGTAACTATGATAATGGAGGTATTCCCCATGTAATGGGAGGTATGCGATAAATTGGATCTGTGGATGGGACTAGAGCTAGAACATAGTAAGATGTGGTTGTAAGGTAATGTTTGGGAGGCTTCCACATATGAGTAGGTGGATGTCAATGGTTTGGTAGAAGATACATAAGGGTAGGTAGAGGTAAGTGGTTGAGTAGAAATTACATGCCCTTGTAGATTAGGTATGTATCCAAAGGTTGGTCCAAGGGGTGCTTGTTGGATGGGAGTGATAGTTGGGTTGGTGATTGATTGAAGGGTGGTAAACCTTGTACTGATTAGTGTTAAGGTAGAGGGTATGGACACCACAAGGATTTGAATTAGAGAGGTGGTTTATAAGTTGAAGGTAGCTAGAGGAAGGTTGGTAGTGGTAGAGGTAGGCATTCCTATAGTGGAGGAGTGGTTCTTAGGAGTAAAAGGTATAAGGGTGGTGGTAGTTTGAGTTGGTTGGTTTTCAATCATAGTCTCAAAGGGGTTGTTGGTTGATGAGGAGAATTGGGTAGTTAATGGTTGTGTAGTAACTATGATAATGAAGGTATTCCCCATGTAATGGGAGGTATGCCATAAATTGGATCTATGGATGGGACTAGAGATAGAACATAGTAAGATGTGGTTGTAAGGTAATGTTGAAAGGCTATATGATTATTGTCTAGGAAAGCAATAAAATCCTCATCTCCTTAAGGGACCTTTCAAGGGAAGGTAAGCCTTCTCGAAGAGTGAGAAAAGTCTATCATTTTAGAGGTATAGCCCATAGATGAATAGGTGGAAGAGGTAGGTTGGATTGGTGATAGATTTTTCCCCACAAGGTCTCTTCATTATTGGTGAGTGAAAACCATGTGAGAGAGGGGAGATAGAAAGTACAAATAGACTCACTACTAAAGCAAAGAGAAGTCAAGAAAAGATCAAAAAAATTCAATCACACTCTAAGAGAGATGTTAATCCCTAGAATTTTAATTAGTATCATTTTTGGCTCATGCCTTAGGAATTTATGTGATAGAAGTTGGCTTGTAGAGAAGGTAATAAAGAGGAAGTCTACGGTTGGTTTCAGGTTGTGTTTAGGGGCTCAAAAGAGATCTATATTGTAATCAATACATGGATTTGTATTAGGGCCTACCCCCTCAATTCACACATCATAATGATAAGAGTGTCAGGTGCTTAGCCAATATATATTGATATTAATAGATTATACTCAATCAGAGAGATGATTTGGTCTTCCCCTTGGTAATTACCTCTAATTAGGATCATCAAGAAAGGGTAAGGTTACTGCTAGGTGTTGAAATCTTAGTCGAGCCTTGTCTTAAGTATGTTTGATGTTCAATTGATGAAAGTGGTTTGGTTTAGGTGTGTCCAACAAGAATTAAAGATATGATAGAATTAATTTGCCTTTAATTTAAGCTACGTGAACTAAAATTTCAAGCAATTGATGTATGCACTTAATTTTATTCCAAAAGAAACTTTTGATTTTGTTAATGAGAAAACAATAGGGAGAGAATGCAAGTGAACAAGAACCTAAGTAAAATACACCAGCATCCCACCAAACATGACATAATGTTTTAGTGAATTTATTGCTTATTATGAAGAAAAATAAAAGAAGAAACTAAGTACATGTATGGTTGAAAAACCTGATTGATAGTGCACATATTGAAATCAAAAGAATGTGAAGAACTCCTCTTTGGCTTAGGAGGATAACCTGCAAATAAGAAAGCACTAAAGCAAACTTAGTTTTTAGACAAATAATTGGGTGGATTGCCTAATGATAGTTAGATCCTAGAAGTGAGAGCTACCTTGAGGGATGTTAATCCACACACTTTAAAAAATTAAGTTTATAAATAGAAAAGAAAGGTACTTGCATCAATGAATCAAAAGGTATTGAAATTGAATACAAGAGTGATTACTAAGAAATATGATATAAATGATTAAATTATTAATAAACCAATTAATATTAGTATTATAAGGTTGGGGTATGCTTCAAAAAATTATAAAGGTGTTTGTGAGTAGGTAGGAACATAGAAAATTATGTTTTATTGGGTGTAGGTAGGTGAAAACAACTTTCTAGTTTTAACTGTCATAATGACCATCAACAGTTCAGGTAACTCTCAGTGGTTGATTAGACCATTGGTGGTTGAGTCAACCATTGATGGTTACTATATGAATATTTGGGTTGATAAATTACTATTTGACAAGATCCAAAAGATGGATTTTGACAAGTGGGTAAGCCCTGAATTGATTGTAATATAGAAATAAATTTAATGGGTACTAAAAATCAAATACTTGTCTTAACAGAGGTTGATAGGGTGGATGGTTGAGGCATTTGATATATTGGTGGAATCTAGCTTGATATTTGTAGATTACTAGTACCTGAAGGCTTGATGTTGAGGTGGTAGCAAATGGACTTCTGATATGATTACTAAATTACTAGATTGCTGATGGTGATTGACCTGTAAGAAAGAAACTCCTAGATACACAAGATCTTGATGACAATTATAGATGCCTTTTCACCTCTTTGATCCTATTTTTTATAGGTAAGGTGAGAGAGTTACAACAACACGTTAACTATTCTTTCCAAAATTATCTCGTCCATGTAATGGCTCACAACTAGAATTAGATAAAAAATAATTAGAAAAGAAAAATTGGTCTTTTGCATGGTTTTGGTTGAGGAGGTGCACCCTAACCATCGATGGTTACCTTGACCATCGACAGTCAAGTGTCAAGGGGTAAAAAAGGGCTAAAAGGTAATGTTGAGCCAATTGGGTTAAATTGACTATGGGATATGCTCATTAAGGGTTGAAAGGCTAAATTAGTCTTGAGAGGGTCCCAAGGTGGTCGAGGGCTACTTCAACATTCAAAATTATGATGTGCAGATTTATGGTGTCTATAATATGGAAGAGAAGTCTTAAAAAAACATTATTATCTGGTTCTAAACCCAACTAATGATATTCATTTGATATGGTTTCTTTTGAATCTTCTTTCATAAGCTAACTCCTCTTTTGACTCATTGGACTTAATTTAGCTTCTTGCACCTAGTATTTATTCCATTCACCTCTGTCCATACATCCTTTACCTCTATCCATATCTCCTCTTTAATTTATCTACTAGATGGCATTGACCTCTATCCATACATCCTTTACCTCATTTCATTCATGTCTCATTCACAAATTTCCTCTCAATCTCTTTCTAGTTTCTTCCTAGGTACCTTCTTTGGATCTCAAGGACCAAATCTTGGTCTATGTTTCAAGAGCTCACCCCATTTTCACATATGGTCTTAGATTATATTAACATACATAGTATAAACCCCTTAAATTACTCAAACAATATCATACTCTCATTCCATACCTTATGGACACAATGCTCTCTCAAGGCTTGTAGCCTTTTTACTAAATTTTTTGCTATACAAAAATGTTACGATTGTTCAAGATATTATAAGGGAATTTATAGGTACACTCTATTATTTTTCATGTCTATGTCAAATTTCATAGCCAAAATCCACCTCTAACTATCACTTCCCTCATTATCCTATTAAGCATGAGATATATTGAGAGGGGGGTGAACATATATCTTACAATCTTTCACTTAATCAAACATTCAAGATATGTAATAAATATGAAACAATAATAAGTGCCACATGAGAGAGAGAGAGAGAGAGAGAGAGAGAGAGAGAGAGAGAGAGAGAGAGACCATATCTTTATGTGAAAACCCAAAATATGAAAAACCATGGAGAATAATCTCAAGTATATTAATGAGCACCAACTCAAATTATAATGTTTTCAAGCACCAACTTGTAGGAGCACCAACCCCTTTGTCGAGCACCAACACAACTATTTTTAGCACCAACCCATAGGAACACCAACCCCTCTTTTATATAAAACACAAATATCTCTCAATGTTGATTTCTCAACAAATGATATATCTCTAAAATATCTCTTTCTATTCTCTCCTATTTTATAAAGATAAAACAATTACTAATCCATGCACACATGCATATCACAAATGGCTTATCAAGCTTTTATTTATAGCTTTCAAAATGACCTTTGGCATTCCCCCTTTGTGACCCTTCACTCCTCATGGAAAATGGTGCCATATTTACATGACCCTTCATATCCTTGCATTTGAAAAGTCATAAGGTGACCCTTCATAGTCAAAATCATCCTTTCCCCTTTTGTCTTAATCTTGGTGACTTTTTGTATTCTTCAAAGTGTCTCTTCATGAGAAACTTCACCCTTCCTCTTTTATCTTCACTCGGTGACTCTTGGAATTCCTTAAAATGACTCTTCATTGAAAAATGCATCCCATTCCTCTTTTGTCTTTATCTCATGACTCTTTGACCTCTCCATCAGCCCTCTTTTGAATTTTATATGACCAAAAATATATTCATTAATATTAAATAAATATTAAAACATTTAGCCAATATATGAAAATTAAAACGTCTTTAGAAAATAAATGTTATGGGGCCTTTATCACCAATGCTAGTCCTCTGACATCAATGATAATATTTTAAACAATCTACCCCTTTCTCATTGATGACAACCTCAACCTGAAACTGCCACATCATGAAACTTGTATTGCACATGCCAACCTGCACATACTACCATCTGAAAAACATATAGTAACTCTCCCTTACTGTAGCATCTTATACCTATTCCCTGTAAATATTTCTATACTTGTTTCTTATTCTTCTCCTCCTTTGACATCAATGAAAGATGGCCTATCTTTGAGCTAACACTTAGCTCTCCCTTAACTGATGTTGATCCTCAATGGTAGGAAATAAAAAAATCACTTCCAACTTCTCTCACAGATATTCAAATGTGCCTTTTGGTAATGCCTTTGTAAAAATATCTATAATATGCTCTATAGTACTGATATATTCCATCTTAACCTACCGATCTATAACTTTCTCTCTCAAGAAGTGATATCTAATAAGAATTATTTTTGTTCTTGAATGCATCACTAGATTTTTAGAGATATTAATAGCACGTGTGTGTTATCACAAAAAATAGAAATAGGTTCATCATATTTTACCTTTATATCCTCCAAAGTTTGCTTCATCTAAAGTATTTGAGTACAACATAATACTTCTACAATATATTACAATTAAGCTATGGAAAGTGATATTGAATTTTGATTTCTACTTATCCATGATACTAATCTATCACCAAGGAAGAAAGCTTCTTCACTTGTACTCTTTCTATCATCCAAACAACCTACCCAATTTGAATCTATATAAGCAACCAAAGTGAAATCTCTGCTTGTAGAATACCAAAATTCATAATCTAATGTCCCCTTAACATATCTAAATATCCTTACTCACCTTATTTCCTATATCCATTGGTGTCCCAATTGGTGCATAGTCTTTAAAACCAAAAATTTTCAATATTTCTTTAGCATATTTACTTTGAGATATAAAAATTCTTTTATCTGACTGAATTATTTGCAATCCTAAGAAAAATGACAATTCTCCAAGCATAGACATCTCAAATTATTTTTGCATGTTATCAAAAAATTATTTTATCATCTTTTCAATATTTCCTTCAAAAATTATGTCATCAACAGATACCATAACAATCAATTGATGCTCACCTTCCATTTTGATGTAGAGATTACTATCTGTTGGGAAATAAACCAGAAGCACACAATTTGATTACCAAACCAAGCAACTTAATATGCGGAAATTAACCAGATTCACCAAGTAACTAGAATTCAGAATAACACATGATATGAGAGACAATACACAACTTGTATTAACACTTTATACAGAAAAGAATACAATAAAGAAGATGCCACTTCTTTTCCACCACCTCTTCAGAGGCTCGCCACACCTCACGTGAACAGTAATTCTTCTTCCCAAAGCTCTCCCTCTCAGGTCCCAACACCCAACTCAAATACAGAGTTGGTGTTCACCTCCCGTGCTCCACGCAAAACACAAGTGCTCCACGCACTCCACAAGCACTCCACGTGCTCCACAAGTACTCAAGGTACTTCAAGTAGATCTCCCATGAACCTGCAATAACCTGCACTTCAACAGACCATACTTATGGAAGGAACTCCCTTGCCTTCCTCTTAGCTCTATCTGAGTACACACCTTTACTCCAAGTAGATCCTGCCTGATACTGCTCCCTGTTGTGTTGCTGTCTATATGATCTTGCACACCTGTGAACCTTGACCTTGCACACACATACACCTACAAATCAATGATCTTACTTACCATGTAGATCACTCTACACCCTGAAGAACCCTTGTCCTTGCCTCACCAAGTCGTTATGATTCTCCAACCAGTACCAAGCTTGGCACTGACAGGGAACTAGGAGGAACACCCTTACTCACTTCACACACAGAAGGAGCAAACTTTGCTCAACTCAAACTAGAACACTTTTCCAATACAACCATGAGTCTATTATATAGATCTCATCCAAACAATAATTAGACATCTAATTACAATAATTAGATCCGCAGCTATGAGTCTAAAATTAGCACTCATCATGCAAACACTTGGTTCGTCAACCAACTACCTGTAATTAACTCACAGTCGAGCCACACAGGCAACCGACGCCGGTCCCTGTCTGCCTGGAGGTGACCGATGTCGGCCGATATATGACCGACGTCGGTTGCTTCTCTCTTCTATCCTGCTGATGTCGGCTAATCAGACTGACCCCAGCTTCTCTGCAACTCAGCAACCTTCAGCAACCTCCTCTCCTATTTGCATCAGTGAAGCTTTTAGCTCCACAACCTAACACTATCAACAAAACTTCTTTTGAAACCTTGATTTTGTAGGTACTTCTCAATTCGTACATACCAAGATCTTGGAGCTTGTTTCAATCCATACAATTATTTCTTCAATCTAAAAAAATGGATACTATCATTTGAAAGAATAAATCCCTCAAGCTGCTCAATGTAGACCTCCTCTTCTAGATTCACATTTAGGAAGGTAGACTTGACATCCATATAAAACACTTTGAAATTATTAAACACTCCATATGAAATAAACATTATAATAGCTTCTAACCTTACCACTGGTGCAAAAGTTTCTTCAAAACATAGACCCTCAATCTGAGCATATCCTTTACATAATAACCTTGCTTTATTCCTGGTAATTTCAGCATCTTTATTCAACTTATTTCTATATACCCATTTTATTCCTATCATATTTTGATCTTTTGGTCTAGGCACTAATTCCCAAGTATCATTCTTTTCTATCTAATTTAATTCTTCATCCATTGTCGTAACCCAATGCTCATCATGTCTAACTTCTAAAAAAATTCTAGGCTAGATTTTGGATGACAAAGAAAAATTTACTTGCTTAGATTCACTTACCGTCATCATTCTAGTATGAACTCCTTCATTTATGTTCTCAATTATGTCATTATTACTATGATTTATTTTAGCATATTTGGATGGGGTCTTGGTGTCCTTTTGATCCTTCTTCTCATCTAATCTGATTCTTCAAAATCTTTTTCTTCAATGATTTCAGGAGTGTCTATTGGATCACTGGCTCTTTGTGTTACATCTTCATCTATCCTGACACTTGCAATTTCAACAATATTTTAGGATGTTTTGTTATAACATTTATAAGCTTTAATTTTTCAAGAATATATAATAAATATACCTTCATCTTATCTATATTCAAATTTAACCAATTTTTTATTAGTTCTCTTTATGAAGCATTTGTTGCCAAAAACTTTGAAATAGTTAATTGTAGCTGGTTTGTCTTTTCATATCCCATAAGGAGTCTTGTCACTATTGAATCTTAGTAATTCTCTATTCTAAATATGCACTACTGTACCAAATACCTCTTTCCAATATTTATCTGATATCTTGGATTCATTTAGCATGTCTTTACCATTTATTGAACTATTCTATTTTTCCACTCAACTACTCCATTTTATTATAGAGTTTTGGCTGCTAAATAATGTCTCTTTATCCCATGGTATTCACAATAATAAATAAACTCATCTAACATGAATTCTTCTCTTTGATATGATCTCAGGCACTTTATCTTCAAACTAGTTTCATTTTTAACTAAAGCCTTGAATGCTTTGAAGTCGCTGAAAGCTTCTAATTTTTTCTTCAAAAACATCATCCAAGTCATATGTGTAAAATCATCAATAATCAACATGAAATATTTTTCACCTTGAGTACTTTGAGTTCTCATAGGTCCACATAGATCAGTGTGAACAAGATCTAACATCTGAGTGGTTGAGTATTCTTCTATCTTGAATCATCTCCTTGCTTGCTTCCCATGTTGACAAGGTTCACAAAGTGTATTGGAGGGCTTTGTAATCTTTAGAAGATCTCTAATTACTTGCTTCTTGCTGATGTTAACAATATTGTAAAAATTTATGTGACCCATTCTCGAATTCCATAGCTAACTTTCTTCAACTGTACTCAAACAATATTTTTGACTTTTGATATCTGATAACATATACAAATTGTTGTCAATCCTCTAAGCATCTACAATCAATACATCTGAATATTTTCTCCTAATGTTATATCCTATTACATAAAAAATTAGTGTGTGTCCTTGTTCACACATTTGACTTACACTCAAAATATTATTCTTAAGACCTTCTACATATAGAACATTTTCAATCTTAGTTCTACCATTATCTAAACTTAGTGTACATTTTCTGGCAATTCTGACAGTAGTATTATCTCCAAATTTTATTTTGCCACCATTGATCTTTTTCAAGGTTATGAACTTGATTTTTTTTTCTATCATATGCCTTGAGCATCCACTATTAATGAACCATGTCTTTTCTTCATTTCTTGTTTGCAAAGTTGTCTGGACCAACATAGACATTTCAAGTTATTTCTTCTGTCATGAGCTTGTCTAAACTTTCTTCTTGATGAATGTAGCCTTAAAACTCTGGTCCTTCTGGAATTACTCAATCATGCTTCTATAGTACCAGGATATGTTTTCAAAGTTATTTCACTTGTAACATATTATGGATTCTTCATTAAATCTTGATAGAGGAGAAAAAGAGTTCTGGCTTCTACTTGACTCTACATGAGTTTTCTTCTCTTTGTTTCTAAAATTGTTAGCCCATTTCCAAATTTCTATTTTTTTATGACCATATCCATTACAATAAAAATAGTAACCATAAAAATAAAACTTGTTTGTGTATCTCTGACATGATTTCCCTTTGTAGCTCTATTCCTTCTGACCTTATTTATTTGAGATGTCCTTTATATTTTTAACTTCTTCCTTTTTCATTTCCTCTTTTGTAAGAGCTTCAGCATAGCTCTTTCCTTTTTCTATGTTAAGCTTGTCTGTGAAAGTAGTGGCCTCTCCTTTCTCTTTGTTAAATCTGATACCTATCTTATCTAACATTAATCTTTGACTTCTCAATGTGTTATTTAATATATTAGTGTTATCTTCAAATTTTGAATCATTGGTTGCTCTATCATTGACTGCTTTCTTTATTTTCTAAAGATCTTCTTTTGAAGAAGAAATTTCAATAACATACCATTCACATTCTTTACTTAGTTTTTGAAACTAAGCTATTAGATCTTCTTCAATATTTTTTTCTTCTTCAATGTGTTCTTATAGATCTTCAATTGTTTCCTTTGACTTGTTTTCATTTTTCTCGATCTATAGCTTCAATCGTTGATTCTTCTTCTCAAGAACTTATAATTATTCTAAGGCACAAATGAGTTCTCCTTACAGATTCACCTCCGCTTCAACATGTTCTTATTCTTGATCATCTATACTTTTGCCTATAGAGACATCTTCATGTATGGCCATGATTAAAATCTCTTCTTCATCTAAATCACTGACTTCACTGTCTTCAGTTGAACTAGGATCTTTAGTGTATAAACTCTTCTTTTCAAATCCCTTATTGAATTTATATTTGAAATTTTTTGTATATGTAGACATTTCTTCTTCATTTTCACCATTACTCTTATCTGAGTACTTAGCTTCAAAATGTCTATCTTTTAACAATTAAAACATTTAAAAGGCAATTTTTGTATATATTTACATGTACCCTTTTTCAGCTTGTGAATGAATAGAGATCCATTGTCATATTCATCATCGCTAGAGCTATCACTTTATTCTTCAATCTTGGCCTTATCTTTCTTTGATGTCTTGAAAGCTACTTCCCTCCTTGAGGGTTTCTCTTGTTCTATCCACATCTCATATGGTATAAGAATACCATATAGTTCATCCATCTTTAGCTTAGTTAGATCCTTCATATCCTCGATTGTTGAAACCTTTGCATCAGATCTCATAGGTAGAGATCTCAAACCTTTTGTACCACTAATGATTCTTCTAGATTTTATCCAAGGACATGAATCTAATTAACTATTTGATCAGCCCACAAAAGATAACTTGCTATATTTTCATCATCTTCCATCTTAAAACTCTCAAACTATCTTCTAAAAGTTTGAAGCTTAACTTGTTGAACCTTTCCATCACCTTTGTAAATATTTTCAAGCTTTACTCAAGTCTCATGAGTAGATTTGTATTACATAACTTTAATAAATTCTAATTCACATAAAACACATAAAATAGCATTTAAAGCTTTAGTATTATTTTCACTTGCCTTCTTTTATGCTGGAGTAATAATAAGTGTCTTTGGCTCTTCGTATTCCTCTATCACTACTTGCCAAATATTGAATGCAAGGGCCATCAAGTAAGTCCTCTTCCTTGTGCTTCAAAAAACATAATTTGTCCCATTAAATAAAGGTGCCTTATTTTTATAAAAACCTTCATGTGGTCTAGCTATCATGCTTTCCCTGCTCTACCTTCAAGTTGTAAAACTTTTTTAAAAAAAACATACTTTGATACCAATTATAATGCATGAGATATATTGAGAGGGGGGGGTGAGTCAATATATCATATATCTTACAATATTTTACTTAATCAAAAATTCAAGATATGAAATAAAGATAAAATAATAATAAACACCACATAAAAGAAAGAGAGACACCAATTTTTTGTGTGGACACCCTAAATGGGAAAACCATGAAGAACAATTTCAAGTATATGAATGAGCACCAACTCATATTACAATGTTCACAAGTACCAAATTGTAGGAGCACCAACCCCTTTGTTGAGCACCAACACAATAACTATTTGTGAGCACTAACCCATAGGAGCACCAACCCCTCTTTTATATAAAATACCAATATCTTTGAATGTTGTTTTCTCAACAAATTATAGATCTCCAAAATTTCTCTTTCTATTCTCTCCTCTTTTCTAAATATAAAACAATTACTAAACCATGCACACATGCATATCAAAAATGGCTTATCAATCCTTTATTTATAGCTTTCCAAATGACCTTTGGAAATGTCCTTTTTTGACCCTTCACTCTTCATGGAAAATGGCACAACATTTGCATGACCCTTCATATCCTTGCATTTGAAAAGTCACAACATGACCCTTCATAAGCAAAAGCATATTTTCCCCTTTTGTCTTTATCTTGGTGAATTATTGTATTCCTCAAAGTTTCCCTTCATGAGAAATTGCACTCTTCTTTTTTTGTCTTCACTTGGTGACTCTTGGAATTCCTCAAAATGACTCTTCATTGAAAAATGCATCTCATTCCTCTTTTGTCTTTACCCCATGAATCTTTGACTTCTATATGGGCCCTCTTTTGAATTTTATACAACCAAAAATATATTCATTAATATTAAATAAATATAAACACATTTAGCTAATATATGAACATTAAAATACCTTTAGACCATAAATGTTATGGGGCCTTTATCACCAGTGCTAGACCCTTGACATCAATGACAATATTTACAACAATCTCCCCATTTGTCATTGATGGAAACCTCAACTTGAAACTACCACATCCTGAAACATGTATTGCACATGCCAACCTACACATATTGTCATCTAAAAACGTATAGTAACTCCCCCTTACTATAGCATCTTGTACCTATTCTCTATACCTATTTTTATATTTATTTTCTATACATGTTTCATCTTCTTCTCCCATTTGACATCAATGGTAAAGGACCTATCCTAGAGCTAACACTTATCTCCCCCTCAACTGATGTTGATCCTTAATGGTACGAAGTAAAATAAATTACTCCCAACTTTTCTCACAGATACTCGAATGTGTCTTTTGGTAGTGTCTTTGTGAAAATAGCTACAACCTAATTTATAGTACTAATATAATCTATCATAACCTACTAATTTAAAACTTGCTCTCTATAGAAATGATATCAGATAGGAATATTATTTAGTCTTGAACACATCATTGGATTTTTGGAGATATTAATAGCACTTGTGTTATCACAAAAAATAGAAATAAGTTCATCATATTTTACTTTGATATCTTCAAAAAAATTCTTCATCCAAAGAACTTGAGTACAACACAATATCACTGTAATATATTCTATTTCAACTATGAAAAGTGATACTAAATTTTGTTTTTTACTTAGCCATGATACTAAGTTATCACTGAGAAAGAAATATCCTCCACTTGTACTCTTTCTATCATCCAATCAACCTGCCCAATCTGAATCTATATAAGAAACGAAAGTGAAATCTCTACCTGTAGGATACCATAATCCATAATCCAATGTCCCCTTGACATATCTAAATATTTTTTTTACCAATTGAATATGACTCTCCTTCAGGGCTACTTGATATCTAGCCATCATGCTTACTGCATGCATGATGTCTGACCTCAATGTTGTTAAATATAAAAGACTATCAATCATAGATCTATACAAAGATTTATTTGCAATAGGTGAATATTCATCCTTACTCACCTTGTTCCCTATACCCATTAGTGTTCCAACAGGTGCACAATCTTCAAAACCAAATTTTTTCAACATTTTCTTGGCATATTTACCTTGAGATATGAAATTGTATTTACCTAATTGAATTATTTTCAACCCTATGAAAAATGACAAATCTCCAAACATAGACATCTCAAATTATTTTTTCATGTTATCAAAAAATTCTTTTGTCATCTTTTCAATATTTCCTCAAAAAATTATGTCATCAACATATACCACAACAATCAATTAATGCTCACCTTTTTCTTTGATGTAGATATTATTATTAGAAAAATCTCTCTTGAAACCATTGTTTTATAGGTACTTATCAAGTCTTGCATACCAAGCTCTAGGAGCTTGTTTCAATCCATACAATGTTTTCTTAAATCTACAAAAATGGTTACTATCATTTGAGAGAATAAATCCCTCAAACTACTCAATGTAGACCTCCTCTTCTAGATTCTCATTCAAGAAGGTAGACTTGGCATCCATCTAAAACACTTTGAAATTATTAAACACTACATATGCAAGAAAAATTCTAATAGCCTCAAACCTTGCCACTGGTGTAAAAGCTTTTTTCAAAATCTATACCCTCAATCTGAGCATGTCCTTTACATACTAACTTGCTTTATTCCTGGTAACTTCACCATCTTCATTCAACCTATTTATGTATACCCATTTTGTTTCTATCATATTTTGATCTTTTGGTCTAGGCACTAATTCTGAAGTATCATTCTTTTCTATCTAATTTAATTCTTCATCCATTGACATAACCTAATACTCATGATGTCTAGCTTTTGAAAAATTTCTAAGCTAAATTTTGGATAATAAAGAAAAAATTAATTGCTCAAATTTACTTACCATCATCTTTTGGGTGTACACTCATTCATTTATGTTCCTGTTGATGTCACTATTACTATAATTCATTTGAACATATTTGGATGGTGTCTTGTTGTCCTTTTGATTCTTATTCTCATCTTCATCTGATTCTTCAAAATCTTCTTCAATAATTTCAGGAGTGTCTACTAGATTATTGGTTGTTTGTGTTACTTCATCTATCCTGACACTTGCACTTTCAACAATATTTTTGGTTCTTTTGTTATAACATTTATATTTCTTTATTTTTAAATAATATCCAAGAAATATACCTTTATATGCTCTAGATTCAAACTTACCTAATTTTTTATCAGTTCTCTTTATGAAGCATTTGCTGTCCAAAAGTCTAAAATAGTCAACTATAGCTGGTTTGTCTTTCCATAGATCATAGGGAATCTTGTCACTATTGACTCTTAGTAATGATCTATTTTGAATATGCACTACTATACCTACTTCTTCTTTCAAATATTTATTTGGTATTCTAGATTCATTTAGCATTGCCCTTGACATTTCTTTAAGTATTCTATTTTTCCTCTCAACTACTCCATTTATTTAGGTGTTTTGGCTGCTAAATAATGTCTCTTTATCCCATGGTCTTTACAATACTCAATAAACTCATCTGACATGAGTTCTCCTCCTCGATCTGATCTCAGGCACTTTATCTTCAAACCATTTTCATTTTTAACTAAAGCATTGAATGCTTTGAAGTGGCTGAAAACATTTGAATTTTTCTTCAAAAACATCACCCAAGTCATACATGTAAAATAATCAATAAGCAACATGAAATATTTATCACTTAAGTACTTTGATTTCTCATAGTTCCACATAGATCAGTGTGAACAAGATATAACATCAGAGTGGTTGAGTATTATTTTTTCTTGAATCATATCTTGGCTTGCTTCCCATGATGACAAGGTTCACAAAGCATGTTGGAGGGCTTTGTAATCTTTGAAATATCTCTAAATTCTTGCTTCTTTCTAATGTTGACAATATTTTCAAAATATATGTGACCCATTCTCCTGTGCCATAGCCAACTTTTTTTAACTTGACTCAAACAACATTTTTGACCTTTGATATCTGATAACATATATAAATTATTGTCCATTTTCTGAGCATCTGTAATCAATACATCCAAATCTTTTCTCCTAATTTCACAACATTTTTCATAAAACTTTATTTTGTGTCCCTGATCACACATTTGAATTACACTCAAAACATTATGCTTAAGACCTTCTACATATAGAACATTTTCAGTCTTAGTTTTACCATTATCCAAACTTAGTCTATCTTTTTTGATAATTTTGGCAGTAGTATTATCTCCAAATTTTACTATACCACACTTGATCTTCTTCAAGGTTATGAACTTGATTTTGTCTCTTGTCATGTACCTTGAGCATCTACTATCAATGAGCCATGGATTTTCTTCATTTCTTGCATGCAAAGTTGTTTGGACCAATATAGACTTTTCAGGTTGTTTCTTTTACCATGAGCTTGTCTAAACATTCTTCTTGATGAATGGATCCTTGTAACTCTAGTCCTTCTTGACTGACTCAAACATGTTTCTATAGTACCGGGATATATGTCTGAAGTTTCTATGCTTGTAACATATTATGGCCTTTTCATTAAAGCCTTATAGAGGAGAAAAAGAGTTGTGGCTTCTACTTGACACTTCATGAGTTTCCTTCTCTTTGTTTTTGAAATTGTTAGCCCTTTAGATTTTCTTATGACCATATCCATTACAATAAAAATAATAACCATAAAAATAAAACATGTTTGTGTATCTCTATTCTAATTGCCTTTTGTATCTCTGTTACTTCTAGCCTTCTTTGTTTAAGATGTCCTCTGTATTTTTAACTTATTATTATTTCATTTCTTCTTTTGCAAGAGGTTTAGCATAACTCTTTCCTTTTACTGTCTTAACATTATCTATGAAAGTAGTGGCCTCTCCTTTCTCATTTTCAAATTTGAAACTTGTCTTATCTGACATTAACATTTGACTTCCTAATATCTTTTTCAACATATTAGTGCTATCTTTAAATTTTGAATCATTCACTGCTCTATCATTGACTACTTTATTTATTTTCTCAAGATCTTATTTTAAAGAAGCAATTTTAATAACATACCTTTCACATTCTTCACTTAATTTTTGCAACTGAGCTTTTATTTCTTCTTCAATATTTTTGGCTTCTTCAATGTGTGCTTGTAGATCTTCAATTTTTTTCTTTAACTCCTTTTCATTTTTCCTGATCTATAGCTTCAATCATTGATTCTTCTTATCAAGGGCTTGTAATTATTCTAAGGCACAAATTATTTCTCCTTCTAGACCCACCTCAGCTTCAACATGTTCTTCTTTATCAACTATGCTTTTACGTATGGAGGCATCTTCATGTATGGCCATGAATAAAATATCTTCTTCATCTGAATCACTGACTTCACTAGTTTCCATATATTCTTATTTCTTGGCGTCCCATGATATTTTTACAATTGAATAATCATTGCATGAACCAAATTTGAATAGTGTAAAATCTTCTTGTGAGTTTTAAAGTCTTTAAAACACCATACATTTGAATTTTTTATATGATATCATTGAATCCAAGTTCTATTGACTACCATAGACCCAGTGGGATAATCAATGTTTTCTCCATCTACAATCGGGGAAGTCATTTTTTTCTTTCCATCTAAACACTGACATAATTATTAATATGTTCCCTCTTCATTGTCCTGATCTGAAATAACTATAAAATCATGGCATGCATCATAAAAAACAATTTTTAATTACATTAAGAAGATAGATTATAAGAATTAATAGTCCATAAAGATTAATTGTCTACCTAGGTATACTAGATCAGATATATGGTCAAAGTCATGTGAGGATGTCATCTTAGTAAGTTGTAATGATGGTGGAACCTGATATGTATTGATTGGAATTAGAGGTTTAGAGATCCATTCATCCACCCACTTTTGTGACTCACACTCATTCCAAACAAAGTCCATACATGCAGAACAAAAGCATGCCAAGTGTCATGATGAATAGTTTAAGAACCTACATTTGAGCTATGAAATGAGTGGAGCTCACTTGAATCTGTTAGAGTCATAAATCCTCATAGTTTTCCAAGTATTTTTCCTCCATTAACCAAAAATGTCAATGAATAGTAAAATTTTCTTGAGATCCATGACATATTTTCTCATTACACTAGTCAACCATAGTTTTTGCATCAATCAAATTAACAACATTGTCATATTTTAACTCCTCCTTTGTATTGGCTCTTTTTACACATGCTCAAGTACCATCATTCTCCATTTTTCCATATCCAACCTTAGGGGAACTCCAATTATGTTCTCCACCAATGGTAATATGCATCTTACTCAAGTAATAAAAAATTTATGCATTCTTGAAATATGATGTGCAATTGTTTGACCAAATGTAATGCCATTTGAAAATAATGTTCCTCTGAGTCAATTATCCATAGAAATTATCAAAACAACCTTGTACATACTATGTATAAATGTGATTGGACATCACTGATATATAAATGGTACTCCTTTAATATTTTTTGATCTTATTTTGTATTATAAGGTGCATGCATGAATGATATATGCATGAATATGGAAATTTGTGTTCAGTTATAATAATGTGATTAAACTTTCATTTGTGGTTTGAATGTGTAATTTTCAATAAAGTCAACTACTAAAATAATAGAATAAAGTGGGAATGTGTCCTTGATTAGCTTGAAATGTTCATCAAACCATTTGGCCTTGTGTGTGCCTTGTATACTCATAAATAATTTTCTCCATGAACTCGACCATAGATTTTGAAACAAGTATATCTTTCGTAGCAAGCTCACACCTTTTAGACTATTTTCCATCTTTTAATTGATAAGTCATACACTTGTATTTTCTCAAACCAACTAATTAATGTCTAATTGCACTTGTACACTCCTCATGGATACATTTTTTCAATTTTGGAAATATATTGCAAATGTTGCAATTTCCATCCAAACATGTTTTTTTATAAAAGAACTATCCATCTAGTCTTCCACAAAAAATATTTGAAATAAATTCCCTGGCTGATTTTGGTATAACTTCTATGACACACTCTTTATAAATGTTAGTAGTATGCAAAGTATAATGAATATGGCAAAAAAAATTATAGTGCATTGAAAATTTAACATGTTACCTACAACAAGAAGTGGTGCGTGTGTGATTTATTTTTACATAAAAAGGTTTTGCCATCTCAAAAAGTCTTTGACTTATAGCAATTTATGGATGTTTTTCAAAAACATAGAGTAAAATTGTGTATTATTCATATCCAATAAATATTTTAGATGTGGTTCATGATTAAGAGAAGAAACTCTTATTTTCACTATATCTCTTGCATTGGGTGAAACTCTTGTATTATCTTTCCAAAATTATGCATGTAATTCTTTCAAAGCATCAATTATAGCCTTGTCCTTTCATGGAAGTATACTAGAGAATGCCCAAAGATCTTTTGTATTGGGTTCATTAAGTTTTTCACATCTTGAAATTGATTTCATTAATACTTTTTTATTTATATCAATTGTTCAACTTGTTTTTGAAATCAATCATTTTTTCCCTGTTTCAGCACTTACTGCACAAGTTGTGATTCTATATCGAGTAGTATTACAATATTTGTTGCATTATTTTAGGCCTACAATATGATATGAATCATGTAGATATAAAACATTTTCATCATTTTAAGTATCCATGTTAGATGTTCTTAGTCCTAATGTGTACATTATAGGTCTCATCTTAAGTAATTTCACCATTGAAACAAATAATTGACATCTTTGACTATCATACTCCAATCTATGAAATAAATTGTCCAAAGTTTCTTGATCCAATCTTTTTGAATCATGGTTAGACATTTTTTTATGCATTGGTTTCAAAATATTTTTATCAAATTCAATTAAGTACTTATCTTTTCTACACATAATTATTGGAGATGTTATTATTAGTGGAATCCGTTCATAGGGTGCTTCAAAATCATTATATGTTTCCATGAAATTTTCTTCAGTGTTTGATTTTTCATTATATGTTTCCATGAAATTTTATTCATTGTTAATTTTATCATTATTTGAGTCCATTAAGTTTTCTTCATTGTTTGTGGGTAAAGTATCATTCATAGGCTCTTCATCAACATAATCAAAAACTTTAAACTTTGAATGTGAATTTCCAATATTATCTAATTTCCTATTGTTAGTTTCATAATAATTCCATTCATTATTGTAAATTTCATCATAATTAAATTAATTATTATAAATTTCATCATTATTCAATTGATTATTGTCAATTTCCTTATTATCTAAGGCATTTGGCTCATCAGGGTTAGTGTTTGTACCTTGTTTGGAATGAATTGTTTGCATTTTTACCTTATTTTTTTCTCTCAAATCTTCTAATTACTCTGATGTTTTGTTATTCAACTTCTTCCTCCTCCCTAAACTTGAACTGGAGCCCATTTTGAAAAAATTAACCATGAAATTACTTCAAATGTGGGGCCAAAAAAAAAACTGCAAACAAAAGTACATAGAGTATCTAGGGAATGTCTGTGGGGACAACAATCTTGATTAGGGATAAAAATAAATGTTGAAAAATGAGTTTTTGTTTTTAATTTAAGTAAAATGTATGCATTATATTAACACATATGTGTTATATAAATGGGTACATGTTCTTTGAAGTATAGGCATATACTATACAAACAAGCAAAAAGGCTCATATTCAAGCATATTTTCCACTATAATACTATAATATGATGCAATAAAACTTAATAAGATGATAATATGATGAATAAATCCATAATATGATGTAATAAGACTATCTGATATTGTAATAATGCTATCATATCATGTAATAAGGCTCAATGTGATGCAATAAGACTATCATACAATATAATAAGACTATCATGCAATTTAATAAGACTATCATGTGATACAATAAGACTATCATATGATATAATACATATCCAATATGATGATATTAGGCTATCATAAGATGAAATAAGGCTCAATATGCTACAATTAGGCTATCATTTGATGCAATAAGGCTCAATATGATGCATAAATACCCAATATGATGCATAAATATCCAATACATGATACAATAAGACTCTTGATAAGACTAATGAATGATGTAGTAAGGCTCAATATATAATATGAAATGAGATAATTTTTCCCAAATCCCATTAGAGGTCCTTATAAAACTAGGTGACTAAAAAGTTCACAAATTGGCACTAATCACATTCATGAATTTATGCATTTATGATGAAATCAAGGAACTTAGGGGTTGTGTTTGTTATAAAATTAGGATTTAGGGTTAGGGGTTTAATGTAATGGGTCTGTACATGTGTATATGTCATCATATTAGGGTTTAGGGGAACTATACATATTCAAGTGATAAAATTAGGGTTTATAATCAACATGTCATGAAATGTGACATAATTTATCCCTTTCAATCATATTGTAGACTCCAATTTAGGTTTAATGGTTTAAAATTAGTCACATTTATGTTCATATTTGCATTTTTGACTAAATTAGGGTTAGTAAAGTCATACATGTTGCATATAGATTATACAATCAATTGGGCCATAAATTTGGTTTAGGGGCTCAATTTTGCCCAAATCATATGCCCAATTAAACCAATCGACTAAATAGTTTAACTCATGATAGATAGAATCAAACTTAATTTTGTCCCAAATCATATATCAAGGTCTTATATTTATGTTAATAAGGGGTTCAAATTGGCCTCATATGCCTCATCGATTGAATTTCCCTTATAATTGAACCTTGTGTCACGTGTGTACCTCATACACTTGAAAGTGTTAAATCTATTAGAGATGCATCAATTTCTAAAAGTTTTAGAGTTGGAAATGCCCCAAGAGGCTAAATATAGTTAAATATTACCATGTGTACCTTTTACATGCTTGAAAGTGTCAAAATTGTTAGAGGTGTCAGGTGTTAGAAGCATTAATGAGCTCTATCATATCCCTGTGAGGCCTGATCCAATTGGATACATACATGTGTGTATCTTTTATACACATATATTTGTGTTAGAGATCTAATTGTCATTTGTCTTAGATGCATCAAATTTTTTACAGCCTCAAGATGCCCAATCCAATCAAATATTTCCTCATGTATAGGTATAGTACACGTGGAAAAGTGTTAGAGTTATCAGATATGCACATCTTTGATACTTAGACCTATTCCATCACCAAGCCAACCAATATAACTAAGGATTATTAAAAAATTTATCATACATACATAGAAGTTAATAATGTTTAAATATTGACATTGATCCAATTAACTCATGTCTAGTAAATAATTCACATGATGCAAGCCTCTAACTTTCCATTAATGTATAAAAATTGTCATGTAGAGCCCTTTAAGGTCCCATCTGAATTGAGCAAACACTAAACATTATAAATTTTATACATGTATGTATTCAAATTATTTATATCCATCTACCTTAAATTACCTCTAGATCCAAAAACTTACATTCATATTAAGTCTTACGTGAAAGAAAGAACACAATTTAGCAATGGATGAGCCTCAACCTCAAATCTCTAGCCAGAGCAAGAATTATGAGACATGTACTACTTTATTGCAATCCACATCATAAGGTTTAATCTCATGATAATTAAATATGAATAAGATGATTGAAGATATATGTAAAAAATATATATAATCTTGAAACCTTCGGTGAAAGGGTGCACAATGGTACTCAATAGAGATCAACCATCTATATGAGGTGATTAGTTCATCATCTTTGAGAGGAAGTACATCTTAGATTTAGGGGACAATATCATAGGTTTAATGTATATTAAATAAGTTTAATAGTGTTTGAGCTAGGGTAACTTATACATATGTCATACTTGGTCAATACCAGGTCTACACCATCCCTTAATTGTTTCGAACAAAGTCCCTAATGAATTTAGATATTTTCTAAGCTATGCATTCATCACTACAGTCATGACATCTTAAAACAACATCTTAAAACTACATCATCACTAATGGTTACATGTGACCATCTCAAGTTTATTTAGCTCAAAAACACATCTTCTACAAAATATAATTAGTACCCAACTTGACCAAAATATTTAAGAATTTAACATGTACATACATTATTATTACATCATCTTACTTTCATATCTTACCATCCCAATTAATTAGTAAGGTATAGAACTCTATAATATTGATAAGCACCAAGTTTTGGCTAGCTTGTTTTTGAGCTTGTAATTGTTGAATTCATGGTGCAGCTAGGACTAGTCCCATGTCAAAGACACACTCTTCATATGATGTGGGAATGGATGGAGTGGTTGATGGTTGTCCCATGTGTGATGGAGGGGTAGATGAAGTAGGTACATGAAATGGAGGATTAACCATATTTTCATAAGAGATCCTAATTGTAGGTAAAATTTGAATAATGGATTCGAATACATTAGGGGAATCAAAATTGAATAATTATAAAAATATAAGAATCTTCTTAGAATTTCAATTAGGACCTCAAAATACACCTATTGAATTAGATGAACTAAGTGACCTTGGAAGAAAGTTAAGGTATTTTATTCAACACATTTTAAGAAAGTTTTTGGCACAATACATGACATGATTCACAAGTATTGGGATCCATTAGATATCATTCTTGAAATATATATCCAAGAGATGCATTATTACACCAAGGGCTCAATTCTTATTTCTACTTACACAATATTATCTATACTACATAGTCCATTTCAATAGGTTTGCAACTTAAACAAATTAGTTTAAAATTTATAAACTAAAGGGTCTAGTCAAATATATCAAAGAAACAACAAAAGAGTAAGATAGGATTTTAGGCAAGTGGGATAATATCAATGAGAAACACAAAATTTAAGGGTAAGTAGGATTTTAGGCAAGTAAGGTGGTAATGTATATCCTTGCCCTAATAGGGGAAGATCCCAATAGTTGTGCATGTTTCAATTATCAAACAAGGCTTTTGTTAACATGTGTTCTATTGATGAAAAATATTGGTGTATATAAATATTAATGTGAACTAAGAGCTGAACATGTAATATCTAATACTTGTTCAACATTTATTCTATAAAATTAAAAGTAACCAATCACATCTTGACAAGTAAGAGTCAAGTATTGATACTCTAATTCATAATGTATGGTACACTAAAGGTTAAGTTTTGATTATAGGTTTAAAAAATTCATTTTATGGCCTCTCATTATAAAATTAGTTATATTGTCAAATGTATAATGTGTTAGACCTTCAAACCTTAGTTATAAGTAGTTAAGATGACATATTGCAATGGGTAAATTTTTTGAAGTCTAATGTGATGTTATGGCACCTTAATTCACTATCCAAAGCTAATGGGACCTTTCGCCTATAAGAAAAACAAAATTTGACACGTCCCCATTAAGGCTTCATGGCTAATGGGACCTTTCCCCCATAACAAATATGAAATATTTTTGTTTTATTTTATGTTAAATAAATACGCATGCATTATCATATGTACACATTATTTATTATGTTATATAATGCATACGTGTTATTTGAATTTAAAATTGAACCTTTAGGCTCAAAAATCATTTGGAATTCTGAGCCAAAGGCTTGGGACTATGCATCTATAGTCAAGACTAAGAGTTTTAGGAAAAACCAACAAATTTCAACTTCAATTAAAAAATAAGCAATGAATTTAAACATAAAATTTAAAAAAATTATTACCATTATGATGAGCACATTTCCCTCTTTCTAAATGTATGATTTTTATAATTTATGGGCTATTTTAAGGGTTCAAACTATATTTATTTCTAACAACACCATTTTTAGGCCATTACATGCCTCACCCATACATGCCTATTCATGTTTATCTAATTTCTTTTTCGTTGATCAAAATTCAAAACAAATTATATGGTAAAAAACCATTGTCTAATTCTACACACATTTTATAAAAAAAAAATTCATTTTTTTGAGGTAGTTAGGGTGGGCCGCACAAATGACTATCCATTTTTTTGTCAGTTTTTAGAATAAAATTAATTGTAAAATTAATTAAAAAAATATTCATAAAAAAATTATAAAAAAAAATTGTAACACACTAGAAGATCTAATCTAAACATTCACCAAAAGGTTTCTAACAATATTTAATGATGCTCAAAAAATGGTGGGTCACACGAAATGATACAATTCAAATTTTCTTAAAATATAGGAGGTCCTCTTCAAATTTTATATGTTTGGCCTATTATACTTAACCATTTAAAAATAAAAATAAATCAAAGCTAGACTTGAAATAATACAATTCATATTTATATAGCATCTTCAAATTTTGAGTGTAGCCATCTCTAATTATCTATATAAGTTCACATTTTTCAAATTTTACAAAAATCAAGTCCATAGGTAGGCTTGATCAGAGCAACAACTCAGGGGACAATTCAGGGGATGATTCCACCCCAATTGATGATGGAACTTCCAGGAGCCATAACTTTTGCACCGTAGCTCCAATTGACTCATCGTTTGAACCAATGGAAGCCTAAGAATGAAGAGAACATGGTAAGATGGAATGGAGAGTTTCTCAATAGATTTTGAACCCTAAATACCTAATGGAAGTACCCCAAATTTTAATTTTAGTAGTACAGTCTAAAAATAGTAAGTTTCTAAAAATAGTAATTCCTCGAATTTTGTATTGTTTTAAATCATGGAAGTCAAACCACTTCATCTCCCTTGATATTATTGACCTTCCACATCCTCCCCCTACTTTCAAAATGTGTATAAATGAAGATGTAACCCAAAATGGAAAATTAGACAACTCTTCCTAGAGATAAGCATATAGTTGTATTGCGATATTGATTAATAAAACATCTCTTCTCAGAGAATTCATTGTTACTATGTTATTTTTGTGTTCTTGAAATATTTGTCAACCAAAACTTCTAAGTTTTAGATCAAGGCCCTTTTTTGTCCCCCAAGTTGGTGCACTTACCTATTAATGTAATAATGTTTTAAGTGTGACTAATGAAAAAATATACATTGAGTAACTTGAAATTAAGTAGCATGCTAGTTTTCCTTTTTGAATGCATATAATTAAAATTAGAGATAAACACTATACAAAAATAATTGCCAAAAAGAGTTATGGCACCACACTATTACACCATATTTAATTTTCAAAAAAGATAAAAATAAATCTAAAAACAAAACTAAAATAACAATTAAGTTAACTAAAAAATAGACTAAAGAGAAAAAAATTAACTCATTGATAGGACCCATCTGCTACATACTTAGTGTGGTACACTCACACCTTACTATTTTTATTCCCTTAAAAATTAGAACCAAGTCCAAAATTTTATTTTTCTTAAGATAAAGAAGATATTCTACCATAACTACCTACCATTTAGGTTGTTTATAAGTCTCATGATAATTATCTAGATCCTAAATCAATTCAAACTGTGTCAAGTGTACAACACCAAGATGATGTTATGATCTAAATATGATTTTCATAGGTTAAAGGTGTTGATTACCATGAAACATTTTCTCTAGTTTCCAAGATAAATTTCATTAGGGTAGTAATCTCCTTGGCTACAACACAGGGGTGGGATGTCCATCAAATGGATGCCAAAAGTTCCTTCTTGCATGGAGACTTACAAAAATAAATCTACATAGAATAACCTCAAGGGTGCATCTATAATGATAACTCTAGATATGTGTGTAGATTAAAAAATAATTTTATGTATTGAAATAGGATCCTCGATCTTGGTATGAAAAATCAACATGTTTTTAATTAATTTTGGTTTTACATAGAGTCCCTAGACCCTTCAATCTACTCCATTAAGTAGATGGGCACTTCATGATTTTAGTCCTATATGTCAACAACTTAATCATTACATGAATTTCCACCAAGCAAATTCTTGTTGTAAAAAGATGATTAATGAAGTATTTTGAGATTTCTAACTTGGGTTTGTTACTTTTTTCCTTGGTCTTCACATTTCATAGTCTAAGAATGAATTTTTTCAATCAATCCAAGTATGCTCAAGACATCTTATGTCGCTTCAACATGGAATACCGCAAGTCCGCACCAATTCCTTTTCAATATAAAGTCAAGGATTTTACTAGGTGTTCTAGAGTAAATTGGTGGGAAGCCTTTTATACCTAATCTCTCTTTTTTTATGAATCTTGTTTAACACTTATGTTAGCACCCCATGATTGCCATTTGGAAAGCTAAAAAATGCATCCAGAAGTATCTTCATAGTACTGCTAGTTATAAGATTGAATAAAAGTCAAGGGGAAAAGTCTCAATTTTTGGTTATAGGTACTACTAGTTATGGGATTGAGTATTAGTTAGGAGGAAAATATTCAATTATTAGTTACACTTGTGGTAAAACCATAGTTATAAGTTACATAGATAGTGATTGGGTAGGATATCAAGATGATCATAATTTGACAACAATATACATCTATCATTTTGGGGTAAGTCTTATGACTTGATATTGAAATTAAAAATATACTATTACTTTTTCTTCTACCTGAAGTTGAATATAGTGAAGTTATTGCTAGGATGAGTTAGTGTGGATTCGGTGTATGTTTTTTGAGTTCAAATTTTCATAGATCCACCCATAATTCTTATGTGACATAATCAAAGTGATATTCACAAAATTTGAGTCTCATTAGAGTACCAACATTTTAAAATACACAATATTTATTCCATCAATAGGTTACTAAGAGTCTTACACATGAAACCCAAATTTTACTTCATATTTAGGGTTGAAATCAACATGGACATTTTTAATAATGTGGATTTTTTTGGAGATTAGTATGTAAAAATAAAAATCCATCTCAAGTAAAAGGTAAATACATAAGTTTCATTTACCATCTATGCATGCATTGATGAGAGAGATTTGCATGTAAAAATTATTCAAGAATGCATTTTGATTCAAGGAGATGTTGATTGAATAAAAGGTTAGAATCATGTTGTATATATGTTTTATCTATAGGCATACATTCACAAGATATCCAAAAGTATTTTCAAGGCCATTAACAACCATAGGGATCCAAATTCAATTTTATTAGTTGAACCTCATAATATTACTCGAACTAAAAAATTATAACAGTATCCAACCTCATAATCTTACTTGAATTAAAAAATTATAACATGTTTGATCACAAAGAGTTTGTGCATAGCCCTATGTTGAACTATGGATTCAATATATTTATTATAGATCATAAAAATCAATCAATTTAGGGAGATTAACTCTAAAATATTTTAGAAAGGTAAGATAACATAAATATATTGATGTCTACAAAAGGATAAATCTTAACAAAATGTAACAATATCATCTCAACATCCTAACTCTTATATTTTAAGTTTTTATCGACTTTTTCTCTTGCAAGTTATTATTTGAAATGTAATATTTTTTAAGTCTTATTATCCAATTATGGTTAATATTGGACAATAATATTCTTTAATCAAAACATTGAACTTACAATAAAAATATGGATAATTAAATAGATTCATATTCATAACAATCATATCATATGATCCAAACATTGGATAATAATATATAATTTCATATTCATATTGATCATACCTCTATCACCCAAAAACATGAAGTCTACCAAAAGCATTTAACGTTATGGATTTAACATAAATAATGAAAATGGTAATTTCCCAAAGAAAAATGTCATGCATAGGGCATGGATTCTAATAAAACTTATAAAAGGCACACTAACACAGCCAATACACAATCCAAGAAAGGGAGGAAAACTTAATGAAATCATAATGATGTTTCCATTCCTCAATTAAATTCCATATTCATAAGGTTAAAGTTTAGATCAAACAATTTTCAAAATATCAACTAAATTTATGGAAAACTAGAGATATAATGCTTTTTGATGTACTTAGATTTTTTTCAACTAAAGTTTTAAAATAATTTCTTACCATTCCAATTCAATATCAGTTCTAATGTTATTTTATTCTAGTAATGTAATGGTGATCTAATGTTTTTTGATGTCCTTGGATTTTTTTGAAATAAATTTTTAAAATAATTTCTTGACATTCCAATTCAATTTTAGTTCTAATTTTAGTTCAATCTAGTCACGTACTACCATTGTAAAAGTAAATAATGATCCATCACATAGTATGTTTCAAAAATATTCCCAACATTTTATTTCTCGTGTACAAAAAGATTAAATAAAATTGAGAACGTAAATATTTAATGTATTTGATGCTCAACATTTACTAATGATAACTTACAAAACAAATTAACTAAATGATATGAAGTCTTATCATACTTATTTGCCCATCCATGAGGTTTCTAGAAGGTCCTAACCAAGCTTTAGTGTCAATGATATTTTTATACTTGTATGCAAACCATTCTCTCTCTTGTCCTCTAAAATTGCATCTATCCATTTATCACTGATGAAACCCTCCCTCTTTTTATGGGAAGAAACCATTTTTATTACAACACACTCAGAAAAACATGTAAAGTGGTTAAACAAGGTTAATAATATCTAATAATAAAATAAAATTCAAATTAATTTATAAAATATAAATAGTGAAATTTTGTCAAATCCATTTACACTAAACATTATAACCATGTCATCACCATTTGATGCTATTACAATTAATCAAGTAAAATTACATTTGATGTTACACAAGCAATCAATCATTAACATCATTCAATGTAAATATTTTCAACTCATTCACCGTTAGTATTCATTATCAATTTAAATTTTATTCATGCTTAACCAATTAGACAAATCAATTTTGAGTTGTCATTTAATCATAATAACCCTAAAAATACCATTTGACATTAAAAATTCATTTAAATCATTTTGGTTTTAGCTTAAATGGTCAAAACTATAGAAAAGTAAATGTCATCTAACTAGACATTTGTTAAATTCAATTTGTTTAAAACATGAAAAAGTAATAAAATGAGCCATCCTATAACATTAATATTTTGAAAAAAAATCCATGTGGCTCACAACACCACTAAATTACATCTAAAAATAGGTAAGTATTCTATCAGTAAAATGGGGTGTAACAAGATGTAATGCATGGGTGCATATCTTAGATGATAAGTTCAAAGCAATGGAAAGTAAGGGTTTTGCTTGTATTTTTATCATCTATTATGAAGAATTGAAGGAATATCATCTTCTTTTTTTGGGCACCACTAAACTTATGTACTAGTGGAATGTAATGTTTAGTGGACAATCATAGGATTATGACCCAACATCTTATCCTCTTCCTCCATTAGTTTCTTCCAATCTAGACACAACTTCTTATGTTTTTTACGAATAATAAGTTAGTTTAGATTAATTCCATTTTAAGATTCATTATAGTTCATATGATGAGCCACCAGGGGAAAAACTTTCTCCTTCATTATCAGTGCTAGAAATCATTCATAATGCACTTACACAACCTCAACCAAAACATGTTTGCACAGATTTTTATGAGGTTGGTGCATAAGTAGGGGATCTAAACATTCCATGTAAGACTAGATCATAACATCATTTTGGTGTTTCACATCTGGCATAATTTGAATTCAATTAGGATCTAAATAAATATCATGAGGCTTATAAGCATCATAAATGGTAGTCAGTTATGGGATAATATCTTATTTCTCTTAAGATAAAAAAACTTGGGACTTGGTTCTAATTTTGAAAGGAAGGAAAATAATGAAATGAAGGTGAGTATACCACATGAAGTATGTAGAATATGTGTCTATCAAGGGATACAAAACTATGATTTTAGAAAAAGGGTTTTCATAGGTTTAAGGTGTTGAATACTGTGAAACCTTTACCCTAGTTTTAAAGATATAGTTCATCGAGCTAGTAATCTCATTAGCTACAACACAGAAATGGAAAAAGAGTAAGGCTAAGGAAGAGAATAGATAAATAGACTTTAGAGGATGGAAAATTAGGTTATGTGGGTGATGTTGACCCTATAGTTTTTCCAAGTACATAATAAATCCCTAGCATGTTCATGTAAAGGGTAGAGCCAAAGACTAGAGCTAGTGCATCAAGATAAAATATTGTGCACCTAATAAAGATAACTAGAGTCCATGGTAGGTGATAACCAAATAAGGACAAATGTAAATACTTGATTGATGGATCCAATAATCCTAGGACATGTTGTGTGCTTGAAAATATTGTTATAAATATGATGGAAGTGATAACCTGATAACAACAATCATGTCAAAGTTATCATGATTTATGAGAAGAAAATGATAAAAGTTATGATCTTGATAGGTAGTTCGGAATTGATGGAAGATGACAAGGTAGACCTTAGGTAGAACATAATAATAACTACCAAGAGGACATCCATCATAATAACTGCTAATTGGTGGTATATGATCTACCAAGTGACACTCAAGGTTATTCTGAGAGCTTATAAAAGGAAGGCACCTAGGGAGGATAAATAAAGTTGACAAGTAATTAAGGAGATGTTATTAAAATATTGTTGGAGTCTAGAGAGATTCTCTAGGTAGTTAATTAGCATGTGCAAGTGCCTATGATCACCTTGTAGTCTTTGTATCAAAGAACTATTAAGAAACAAAAATAATTTTTATTGAGGTCATTGTTGTTATCCTTGTTATGACTATCAACTATTGTTAGATGTTATGTGACTGAATGAATGGATACTTAGTTTAAGTATCATTATAATTATATGGACCATAGGACTGCATTCTTGTTGTCATGCACAATTAGGATAGAGTAGGAAAGACTCTCGATAATCTTATATGCATGAGATACACACATGACTAAGTAAAGGAAACCATTTCTAACTAACCCTGACCTCACCTAGTTTCCCTTTATATGATTTAGGTGATCACACAAGTAGACTTGTGTGATATGCCAATGTGAGAAGGTTAAATGTTGGTATCAAAGAGGTAATGAGAAAAAGAACTAATACATGAGTGATCCTTAGGCTAAACTAGATCGATATATGTTTAATCAACTCTTTTTAAAAATATACTTCTTCCTTGGATCTACTTGGATCCATGCTTTCTTTTATGCAACATTTTAGCCTCAGCTTGAGTTTTATGTAAGATTGTTATCAAGTCCTTTCTATAAAAAATATTGTGTACTTCTATTATTGTAATTGATAAAAAGTGTTTTGGTTCATTTGTTAACCCTTCATATTTTTTCTTGCTTCTCTACCTTCACTACCATGTTTGAGTTAGATCTTACCTCCTGCTTTAGTTGATGTATTGTGCCAATATATTTTAACTTGGATATTTTATTTAGATTTATTTTATATAAAATATAGGAATAATTCTTCTTATTTTCGTGTACCATCTCTTTTTATTTTTTATTTTTTATTTTTTTATCTTCCCTTTTTCCCTCAAAAAACCTTTTATTTATGTATTAGAGTAGAGAGGAGTTGGCATTATCTGGTGGTTGTTTCATATTTGTACTCCCACACTCATAGAAGTTCCCATGTTGTTTTTGAAGTACAATAAACATTTCAATCAAACTCTTCTAAGCATGAACATATCTCACATTTTTAAAAAATAGATTGTTGTAAATTATGTAATATATATATATATTACATAATTTACAACAACAATCTATTTTTTTTAAATGTGAGATATGTTCATGCTTAGAAGTGTTTGATTGAAATGTTTATTGTACTTCAAGAACAACATGGGAAGTTCTACGAGTGTGGGACTACAAATATGAAACAACCACTAGATAATGCCAACTGCTCTCTACTCTAATACATAAATAAAAGCTTTTTTGAGGGAAAAGGGGAATATAAAAAATAAAAGGAGCTAATAGCATTGATTAGTGAGACGTAATACTATACTCTCACACAAACATAAACTAATTCAGATGTTTTAAATATATCTATTTGATAATGTGATATGTATGTATCAATCTCAAGGTGTTTATCTTAAATTTGTCACATAGTTTTGCCTATTGAAGAGTTCCACACTAACTAATAAATCCATCACCTTATCCTCAAATTTCCTATTATATGTTGACTAATGGGCACAAGTAACTAGATAGACTTCAATTTTAGGCATTAAATTTTATTTTCAAAAAAAAGGTGAGATCCAAATTTCACTGCATGCATAAGATATCATGATTTTTTTTTATTTTTTTCTTCAAGAAAGAAGAAAAGAAACCCTACATGATGGTGAAATGGATGTCAAATTTAAGGTTGGTCATTTTTATGAATACATTCATGAACATGACATACCACCACCACACTCGACTACTATTGTAGGTTATGCCTCTTACCATAATTTTTTTTACTTAAGTGAAAGTTTTATTCTTCCATAGAAGTCATAATTAGCTTATAAATGTTTACAAATAATTATAGATATAAAAATAATTTAATTTAAATTAGGTTCAAGAAATCAAAAACTAAGTAACAAATAAATAAAAAGTGGAAGCATCCCAAGGTCAATCTAGACTAACTTGTTGAATCCCCCATGCCAAAAACTTAAACTAATCAATGTAAACATAATAATTCATTAAAAAAAATAGTTTTTCATATTTGGGATTCTAACATGTCCACTCGCTAGTACTTATGTAGATCTATATGCAACATGATGTTTGAAGCCTTTAATTATCTCCACTCTAGAATGATGTGAAGAGACACAATACAAAACCTAAATGAATTTGACTAGATATGTTTTCCTTAATTTGTTCTATATTGTATAGACACACTCATATCATTTTTATCCTTTATAAAGAGTAATATTGATTGTATTTTTTATTATTAAGGTAATAGATGCCAAAGTAGAAGATAGTTTTTTTGAGACATCAACATTATCATAATTCCTATAGTTATAACACTAGTATACATTTTATTTTCTAATTTGACTATATTCTAGTAAATTAATCTAGTTTTAAATACCAAGAGAAAAATATATTATAGTACTTAATAGGGACAAACCCTTTAATCACCATATGTTGTAATTATTCATTTTTATCCTTTTAATTCATTTGCCCCTCACTATAGATAAGCTAAAAATATAAAACTAATATGCACTACATAAAATAGTGGTTGGCCTCATAGGTGGAGGCTAAAAATTTGAGAGCCCACATATTTTAGTCCATTCCATTTCTTATTTCACATGAAATAAATCCAAGTTTGAATATGGTTCCTCTATTGATTTTCTTCCTCCTTTTGTTTATTTAAATCTCACATGCTTTTCCTTTATTTTATTTTTTATCAACATGTTCATTTTTATTTTAATAATTCCATCACCATTCAATATTTGTACGATTGGTCACCCAATCACAACACCTATAATTGAATAGATATTACTTACTTTCATCATCAACACCATGTGGTTTCCTCAAATCTCATTGGTATGGATTTAGTTGGACCCAAATCTCAATAAATTTGAAAATATTTTAAAGAGCTAATAAATTTGTAGGAATTCAACAAAGTATGGACAAAATGGAAGCTTTTGTATTGAATTGTCTTTTACTTCCCACATTTGATAGCTATCATTTTGTTATTCCTCTTCTTCTTATATATATGTGTAATCATATCTTGTTAAAAATATATTTCTTCCTTAAATTTGTGGATCCATTCTTTCTTCTATGTAGTATTTTAGCCTCAGCTTTTGTTTTATGCAAGTTTATTATCAATTCCTTTCTAAACCAAATAACAATTGTGTATATTTTCATGTAATTCATAAAATGTGTGTATGTTCATTTTTTTATTCTTCATATTTATTCTTGCTTATATAACTTTGTTCCCATGTTTTACTTAGATATTACCACTTATTTTAGTTGATTTTTTGTGCCAATATATTTCAACCTTCATATTTCATTTAGATTTGTGTTAAATTAAAATAGATGATTAATTCATTCTATTTGGTGCATCACCTCTTTTTATTTGTACATTTGTATTTTCCCCTTTTTCCAATCAATAAGATTTTATATATGAATTAGAGTCGAGAGGAACTAACCTTCTCTATCAATTGTTCTATATTTTAGTCACACACTCGTGTAACTTACCATGTTGCTCTTGAAGTGCAAGAAAATTTTCAATAAAAAACTTCTAAACATTAACATATCTCACATTTTATAAAGATAGTTTGATGTTGTAAATTATATTAATCCTGGCAACTAGGCCTGATGAGGTACCCATGTACAAATGAAATCTCCCATAAGATAGAGAAAAGGAGAAAACCCGTAGGAAAAAACTCCCCCCCAAAAGAGAGACATGAAAGAAAAGAAGAGGCTAAAAGGCCCCCCTTGAAGATGATGTTACTGCAGATGTGGACCACACCCTAAGAAGAGCTCGTAGATCAATGAACTTACTCTCATTGAAAGGTTTGGTGAAGATGTCTGCAACCTACTTTGAAGACTGGCAAAATATCAAGTCAATGACCTGACTATGAATAAGCTCCCAAATGAAATGCATGTGAATCTCTATGTGCTTGGTCTGCTGGTGTTGAACTAGATTCCTACAAATTTGAATGGTACTCTGGTTGTCGCAATAAATGATGGTGGGCTACCTGATGGGAATGCCAAACTCAAAAAGAATCCCCTGAAGCCAAATAGCCTCAGTAGTTGCATTAACAGCGCCTATGTACTCTGCCTCTATGGATGATATAGCAATAGCATTTTTCTTCTTGCTAGACCAATTCATAAGACCAGAACCTAGAGAGAACTTGTAACCAGAAGTGGACTTGCAAGTCTATGAATCACCAGCCTAGTCTGAATCTATATATCTAACCAAGTCAACCTCCATGCCAAATATGTAATGAATCATGTATCTATGTGAACCCTGTATGTAATGCAAGATCCTCTTAGCTACTTTCCAATGCAGCTCATGTGGTTCCTGCATGAATCTAGAGACAAGTCCCACTGTATATGAAATGTCAGGCCTGGTGTGAGTCAAGTAGATGAGACTACCAATAAGTTGTCGATAGCGAGTGGCATCGACCGATGGTGAAGAACAATCAGTCTCAATCTTGACTCCTGATAGAAAGGGAGTCAGAGATGGCTTGCAATCAACCATGTGAAATCGAGCCAATAAGTCAAGAGCATACTTAGGTTATGTAAGAGAAATCCCTGAATCTGACTGTGAGATCTTGATGCCAAGGAAGTAGTGCAACAAACCCAAGTCTATCATGTCAAATCTATCCTGAAGAGATGCCTTCACCACTGCATTAGCTGATGAAGAACTCCCAGTGATCAAAAGGTCATCAACATATAGAACCAAAATCAAGAGCGATTCATCCTGCTGCAAGAAGTAGACATTGGGATCAGAATGGCACCTAGTGAAACCTGTTATGAGAAGGAAGGAATCCATCTTGGCATACCAAGCCTTAGGGGCCTACTTGAGGCCATATATAGATTTCCTAAGTCTGCAACTAAGGAAGAATCTTGAACAAATCTTGGTGACTGCTCCATGTAGATCTCCTCCTCAAGGTCTCTATGAAGAAAGGCACTCTTCACATCCATCTAATGCACATCTCAACCATGTGTTGTGGCAATAGCCAAGGTGAGTCGGATAGAAGTCATCTTTGCAATGGGTGAAAAGGTCTCTGAGTAGTCAATGCCTGCCACTTATGAGAAACCCTTGGTGACCAATCACACCTTATACTTATCGACTAACCCATCTGCTACAAACATGGTCTGATATATCCACCTACATCGAACCATCTTTCTTTCCTTAGGAAGTGATGTCAAGTCCCAAGTGTGATTTTTGATTAAGGAAGAATAGTCTTCCTCCATAGCACTATCCCACTCAGGTACCCCCAATGCCTCTCAAAAATACTGTGGATCTAAAACAAAAGCAAAGAGGGCATGTGGATCTCTTTGAAAATCACCCTTAGCATGTCTGTCATCTATAGGATCTCCTACCCAAGTGCTAGCACTCTCAAGTGTCTGTCTAGCCCAAAGTGGCTTAGAAGTGGGTAAGTTAGGTGCTAACTCCTCATCTTTTGACTGACTAGAGGCGGATGACTTTGCATCACTATCCTCACTGTCTGAACTCAAAGAAGAAGAAGATGACTCTAGCTCAAGAACCTATTGTGGCTAATCTAAATCTGATGAAGAATCATCATGAAGAAGTAGATCCAATGAGGGAGAAGAAGTGTCAAGTGTTGAGTCCATAGGACTCTCCTAAAAATGGACACTTCTCTCGATGAACAACTCATGTGTGACTGGATCTAGAAGGCGATATCCCTTAATAGCATTCAGATATCCTACAAAAATGCAAGGCTTGGACTAATGTTCCGTAGCTTTGCATTTTTTCTTTGGAATGTGGGCCATGGATGGGGATCTAAAAACCCTGAGGTGCTCAACATCAAGTTTCCTTTTATGCCATGATTTAAAGGGTGTTATCCCTTTTAAAGCTTTGTGAGGAACCATGTTCTGAATGTAGCAAGCACAATTGATGGCTTCAGCCTAGTACTGTGGTACTAAAGATTTGGAGTGAATCATATAGCTAGCCATCTCTTTCAAAAACCTATTCTTATGTTCTGCAACCCCATTCTGTGAAGGACTGTAGGTGATTGTGCCCTGTAAATCAATCCCCTCTATGGTGCAAAACTACTCAAACTTGATGCTGACATACTCCCCTCCATTATCAGTTTGAAGAACCTTGATGGATTTCTCACTTTGTTTCTCAATAAGAGCCTTGAAATCTAGAAAATTTTCAAACACTTCAGACTTTTTTTTGAGAAAATATATCCAAGTGTATCTAGAGGAAATCATCAATGAAAGTGAGGATGTACTTGGCCCTTGTGAAAGATGGTTTGGGAAAGGGTCCCGATACATCACTATGGACTAACTCCAAAGGTTGTGAATCCCTCCAAGCTTTGTCTTTGTCAAATTTTGCTTCGAGATGCTTCCTAAGGGAGCACCTCTCACAAAGTCCTTTTGAGAATTGGACACAAGGCAAGCCAATGACCATGTCATTTTTGCAAAGTTGCTCAAGGTAGCGGTAGTTAAGGTGGCCAAACCCCTCATGCCACAATTTGCTAACTCCATCTAAATGAGTCAGCAATGTTGTAGGAGAAGAATCTGATGCAAAATGTGAAAAGGTGTATAACTTGGCTTGGTGATCTGCCCTTCCCACTACCACTGTAGTATCACTATGCAACTCACTGATAAATACTAAATATGGTGAAAACTCAACTCTCATGCCCTGACCAATGTGAGTGATTTGGTACACTGATAGGAGATTGGTTGAAAGAGAAGGAACACTTAGAACATTGTTGAATGTTCCTCCTTCCATTTCAACTAGCCCTCTCCCTGCAATAGAAACTAATGTGTCATCACCCAAACTAATTGAAGTCATGCTACAAGGCTCTAAAGATGAAAACTCAATTAGTGAAGAGCCCATGTGGTGAGAAGCACCCAAGTCTATGACCCATGAAGATGTAGAAGCTGCAGTTTCTACAAGGGCCTTTCCCTTTTCTTTTTCCTTACCCTTGCCTTTTGCCTTAGTAGAATCTTGGGTAGATGAATTCTACTTGATGGACTCAGGAACACCTATGTTGTTCTTCTCTAGAAGATGAGTTAGGTGATCTATTTGTTTCTTCATGCATTTGTGTTCATCATGCCCTGTCTTTTTACAATAGGCACACTTAACCTTCTCCTTCTTCAGTTTAGCATTAGAGGATGAAGACTCAGTGTTATTTTTGGCAGGATTATTGTTTTCTTTCTTCTTCTCCTGATCCTTGTTCTTTTTCTTCTTCTCCTTTGTTAAAGTCTTGTCCTTACCATTTCTAGCTATCAAAGCTTGGGGTTGAGTAGACTTCATTGTGCCCATTTGAATTAGTTTATCTTGATCCATAGTCAAGTCGGCAATGAATGAATTTAAAGAAGGCATTTTCTATGTAGTTCCAAGGGCACTTTTGTGGCATGGAAAGGGGAGACAAAGACTGAATAGCTTGGACCTAGCTTTGCGAGAATAGAAAGTATGAGTTGATCATCTTTCTTATCTATCCCGCATTCTTTCAAATGCAATCTAAGGGCTTTAAACTTAGTGAATAAGTCCTGTAGGGTGTCAAAGTTTCTAAGACTTAGACTTATGAGTTCATTTTCGAGCTCATGACCTCTTATCTCATCAAGCTTTCCAAATAACTTTTATAAGGTGTCCCATATGTCATTAGGAGTTTGGAAGGATTCTAAGTGGAAGAGAAGTTCTAGAGACACAAACAAGCTTAGTAACCCAAAGGCTTCATCACTATGGTTGTACCACTTAACATTTTTAATATCTGTGTTGTGTTCTATTTCTGTACCCATGGTGATCCTATACAACCATTTGCTTCTAAGAATGATTGACATTTTCACTTTTCATTCATGATAATTGAAGGGTGTAAGGGGTTTAAGTTGAAAAAAATCCATTTTTAGCTGAAATTAGGTGAAGTTGTGTTGATTGCAAGTTGTGAATTTATGTAGAAAGGAGAATGAAAGTGAAGTTTGTAAGTTGTGAAAAACAATAACACCCCCATGAAATATTGATCCCCCCATAAATATTCAAGTGCATGCTCAAAAGACATCAGACTCAGCCAAAAATGCATCTTAGAGAAATCAGTGCAAGACTAAAGCAAACAGGACGTCGGACTCAGCTAAAAATGCATCCTGAGAGACCCAAATTTTTGGCACTCTATAAACTAGTGTATTTTTGAAAAATAAAAATTCTAAGCTATGGATAATTGAATTACAAGAACTTTTGCAAAAAATGGCACCCAAAACCAACCTACCGTTTGCAAGATTTTAAAGTTATAATTTTCCCATAAACTAGTGTTTTTGCAAAAAAAACCACTAAAACATTAAAAAAATGCCTATTATGGGGAGAGAACGTGGCCTTCCAACCACTCATTGGATTTGGCATGAAATGAAGAATCCAAATGAGGTTTTTTTGAGGGGGAATTAGCCTCCTGCCAACCCGGGCCTCACCCTTCATCTTTGTAGGTCGAAGATACAAGTTTTAATTGAAAATCCCCAAAAATACAAAACTGTCTAAAAAATTAAATACTCAGTCAAATTGACTGATTTTTATTTTAACAGATCAATTTTAACTAAAAATAATGAAACAAAGACAATTTTGAAGGATGCCATGTGTCCAAGAGGTGCCAAATAGGATGCCAAGTAGGAAGGAGCATCCAAAAATGCACAGTCCAAAATTTTGACTTAGAAAAGACAAAAAAAATAAATACAGCCCTGTTGAAACTGTACGCCCTGATGTGTTGCAGAACTGAAGCTCAAAAAATAGGCACATAAGCTAGAAGGATAATAGCAGACACAACAAGAAGTGGCATCCCAAAAAGTAGGGTGCAAATATGAATTTTTTGCAAAAAACAACAAAAAAAAGATAGCAGCCCTGCCATACGGCCTAAGGCACCTAGTTGGAAGGACGCAATTGCTGAAAGTTGGCGTGGACACCTGAAAGAGGCATTGCATAAGTTGGTGAACTTGCAGATAGAAAACCAATAAAAAAAGGATGCCGTACGGCCTACTGAAGGCGCCTTGTTGCTGCTTGGTGTGCAAAGTTGACTGCTGACCAGAAGGTATGCTAAACCAAATGAGAGCTACTCCTCCCTCTACGCTGAGTGCTCAATAATGGCTCCCAAGCTAATGGCTAAACCAACAAAGACATGCAAATGCAAGGATCTCCAAGAAAACTAACCAGAATTGATATATTTTTTTTATTTTTGATCAAATCTCAAAATAAAAAAATGAACTCCACTCCTCCTGATTTCAAAAATAAGCTAAAAGCATAATCACACACAAGATTACCGGGAAAGCTCTGATACCATATCGGAGTTGTTGCCAAAATCTGGATAATGCGAGTGCAATGAAGACGTGATCACACAAGCTAAACAAGTGCACACCACATAGATGCTAAAGCAATTTGAAAATAACACAATAAGAGAAATTGCACAAGACAAAATGGAGAAAACCAAAATCTGATTAGCATGAGATGGCCAAAGTGAGGAATACAAATAGGAGAGTATGAAAGTAACTCCTCCACAAAAGGTGGACAAGGCACCCAAGAATAAAATGTAACTCCTCCATGAAAGGTGGTGACAAGGTGCTAAGAATAGAGAAGTAACTCCCATCAAGGGAGTTACTTATGACATTCTTATGACACCTATGACACATCTATGACATACACCTCCACATAAGCTAGCCTATCCCACAAATGTAGGAAAACTCCATGTATGCATAAGAAATACAATTTCCCTAATTAATAAATAGGGAAAAATAAAAACCTAAACTAATAGAAGGAAATGGAAACATGAAAATCATCACAAGTAAAGGTAAGGGTGAAATAAAGGATGTTTATTTTTATACAAATCTTTGTAATAATCTTATTAGTGTTGGTCAATTATTAGAAAGGGTTTTAAACTACTTTTTGAAGATGGTGTTTATTTTATTTTTATAAGAGATCTAAAAATAGATTGATTGGACAATCCTATACAAAAAAGAATAAGATGTTTTCATTAAGGTTTATTATTATGAATGAAGGTAATTTTTTCCACCATTGAGGATGTTAATATGTTGTGACATTCAAGATATAGTTATATCACTTTTAAGAGCTTACATATTCTTGACACAAAAGGTATTGTAAGAGGTCTTCCCAAGATAGATTCAAAGAAATTTAATGCATGCAAGTCATGTATTATTAGGAAAAATCATAGAAATTATTTACCTATAAAAAAATAGAGATAAAATGCACATTTTGATTTGGCTTATTTAGATTGATGTGGACCAATGTCTTGTAGAAGTATTGGTAAGAATGCGTATTTCATTTATTTCATAGATGATGCTACAAGGTTTATGTGGGTATTTATATTGAAAGAAGAAACTGGAGTTTTTTAATCTTTTAAAAATTTCAAAGTTTTAGATAAAAATAATGTGTACATTCTATTGAGCCATTTTGCCCACAGCCAAAATTTTGGTCAACTTCTCACCTGCTATTTTAAAGGCCAATTCATTTTGGGTTCAGCAGGTTCAACGAGCTCAGTTCATGGCCTAGTTCAAGAGTTCAATCGATAGTTCAACCAATTTTGGTTCATCGCTTGCTTCATTTGGTTGGTTCAATGTGCCGGTTCAAGGAGGCCGCACTTCAAAGGAAAAGACCCGATGACTTTTGTCAAGGATGGTGACGTTCCAAAGGCCATCAAATTTAATGCAATGAACTAGCCATTTGTTTTTTGAACTTTTTGAGCATCAGCATTGGAAGGGAGCTCAAAATGCAGCGATTCGCTTAAGTGTTTACCCCAAGGGGCCAAAGACCAAGAAAGACAAAACTGAGAAAAGACAAAATGACAAAGTGACAAAGCAAGGAGGAATGACATGGCACAAAAGTGACAAGGCAATCCAAGTGGCAAAGTGTAGGTGATTTATTGCCTGACAGTCCCCAAATGGCGCAAATAGTAAATAGTGTAGACCGTGTATTTTTAAAAGGGGACAAATTTCATCTGTTGGCAAAAAAGAGGCGCGATCCATGCTTCCACATTAAAGCTCAAATGCCAAAGTCCAATTTGGTGATCATACAGCATGGTTCTAGTAGGCTTCTTCTAGAATGATAACAACACAACAATTTTTCCCTCTTTCCAATGGGACGCGACAGGCCGACTTGTAAAAGAAGCACCAAGTTTCTTTCTTCTTTCTTCTATATATTGTAACTTCTCATTTTTTAGAAGAATCGGTTCTTCCACATTTATAAGGTGTAGCCCTGGCAAAAATTTCACCTGAATCCAATAAAATGCAATTTTTTACCTCCATTTGGATAGGTGTTTCAGAGTATGCCTTGAATGTTTGTCTGTGTCCAGTCATTGTTTCTTGATGCTCTCACAGGTTGAACACCAGCAGACTTATCATCTACAAGGCACCATTTTTGCAACTGAAAGGAGAAGATTAGTATTTGAGAAGTGAAAAATAGAGGAAATTACTACATAAGTGTGCATTTCATAGCACCTTTGGTGATCTCTTTCTTTTTGTATCTTCCATTAAGGCCTCCCTGCCAGTCTTTGCATCCTGGTCCTTCTGCCAAGAGTGTAGTGTATGTATGTATTTGTCTAGTTCTGAGAGTGGATGTGTGAAGGTCGACCCTTGTTTTTTGGTGCATCACCTTTTTAGAGTAGGCTTGTTTTTCCTGCAATCTCTCTCTCTTTTCATCCCCCCCTTTTATATCTATATATATGTATGTTAACTTTTGTTGGAAACAACACGATGCATCAAAGGGAGCTAGCCCTTATCTAGAGACTCTCTCATCTAGCTTCGCTAGTCCCATAGGCGAGAGGAGAGTTTCCATGTTGTGAGGAGAATGTAGGAGCTAGGCCTCCTAAACCTGAGTGTAATCTCTCACGTCAACAGTTCAGCAAGCTCAAAAAGTTTAGTTCATGCCGTGGTTCAAGAGTTCAATCAACAGTTCAACCAATTTTGGTTCATCGCTTGCTCCATTCGGTTGGTTCAACGCACCGGTTCAAGGAGGCCGTAATTCAAAGGAAAAGACCCGATGACTTTTGTCAAGGATGGTGATGTTCTAAAGGCCATCAAATTTAATGTAATGAACTAGCCATTTGTTTTTTTAACTTTTTGAGCGTCAAGCATTGGAAGGGAGCTCAAAATGCAGTGATCCGCTTAAGTGTTCGCCCCAAGGGGCCAAAGAGCAAGAAAGACAAAACTGAGAAAAGACAAAATGAAAAAGTGACAAAGCAAGGAGGAATGACATGGCATAGAAGTGACAAGGCAGTCTAAGTGGCAAAGTGTAGGCAATTTATTGCCTGACAGTCCCCAAATGGTGCAAACAGCAAACAGTGTAGACCGTGTATTTTTAAAAGGGGACAAATTTCATCTGTTGGTAGAAAAGAGGCACGATCCATGCTTCCACATTAAATCTCAAATGCCAAAGTCAAATTTGGCGATCATACAGCATGGTTCCAGCAGGCTTCTTCTAGAATGATGACAACATGACAGTGTTTCCCTCTTTCCAATGGGACGCAACAGGGCGACTTGTAAAAGAAGCGCCAAGTTTCTTTCTCCTTTCTTCTATATATTGTAACTTCTCATTTTTGAGAAGAATCGATTCTCCCACATTTATAAGGCACAGCCCTGGCAAAAATTTCACCTGAATAAAATAAAATGCAGTTTTTTACCTCCATTTGGATAGATGTTTCAGAGTATGCCTTGAATGTTTGTCTATGTCCAGTCATTATTTATTAATGCTCTCACAGGTTGAACACCAGTAGACCTGTCATCTACAAGGTGCCATTTTTGCAACTGACAAGAGAAGAGCAGTATTTGAGAAGTGCAAAATAGAGGAAATTACTACATAAGTGTGTGTTTCGTAGCACCTTTGGTGATCTCTTTCTTTTTATATCTTCCATTAAGGCCTCCTTGCCAGTCTTTGGAGCCTGGTCCTTCTGCCAAGTGTGTAGTGTATGTATGTATTTGTCTGGTTCTGAGAGTGGATGTGTGAAGGTCAACCCTTGTTTTTTGGTGCATCACCTTTTTAGAGTAGGCTTGTTTTTCCTGCAATCTCTCTCTCTTTTCATCCCCCCTTTTATATCTATATATATGTATGTTAAATTTTGCTATAAATAACACGATGCATCAAAGGGAGCTAGCCCTTATCTAGAGACTCTCTCCTCTAGATTCACCGGTCCCACAGGTGAGAGGAGAGTTTCCATGTTGCGAGGAGAAGGCAGGAGCTAGGCCTCCTTGCCCCGGGTGCAATCTCCAGCATCAACAATTCTGACACGCCTGGTGGGACCAACTGGGATAGGTTTTGTCTAAAGAGTTGAATAATTTTTAGTGTGTTCTTCAACCAACCAGCCTTTGGAGGCTTTGCATCAAACACCAATGGCAACTCTAAGCTGAATCAGATGGTTAAGTAGCTTGGTGCCATCAAAAATCTACTTTCTCTATGTATAATCCCTTTTGCCCAAAATCATGGGCCTTATATTCCTTCATATTACCATGATCAGACTCAGCCTCTTTATGGTGTCCCCTCAAGCAGCTCTCCTAGTTGCCCTGCAATGATAAGAGAAATGGCATTGGAATTTAAGAGGCTGATAATGGAGATCAATAGACAGGAGGAGCAATACAGATATCAGCAGGAGCTAATGTATAAAGAGGAGTGTTTGTTTAGGCAAGCACAGGCTTTGCAATCCATGAAGGAGGAGGTAACAAAATGGAGAAATCTATTTATCCAAGGTATTCATCCTTGTGTGACCCCTCCTATTCTGAGAAAAGCTCTTTCTTTTGCACCAAATCCTTTCTATGATATAGCACTTGCCCACTCCAGCTCATTTGATGCATCTGCTCTCAATCTCGTGTGCCTGACTTTCTAATATCAAAAGGCATCGGAGCAACCCCCCATGGAGATCGATCTTCCCAATCCTTTATATTGTGCATCTTCCATTGGGGGGAATACCACCAGCTAACACGTCCCTCTTCTAGAGTCTCTTCCAGTGCATCAACAGTCTCTTCCTTGCATTCCTCAACCTCCAAAAATCTTTCAGCATGATGTGCAGATTCCAAGTTGGAGGAAGGAATGCCATGAACTAGCCTAGAGCTTTAAAGGGGATAATGTTGGTGACCTCCAAGAAAGGCCCTTCCAAGAGGATATGGCTAGAAGAATTATAGAGTTGGAATCTAGAGATAGATTCCTCAGCCAACATGTGGTGGACCTATCTGAACCCAGCTCGTCCACACACCTCCAAGAGACATATCAGGCCACACTTGATTTTGATGAAGTGCTAACTAAATGGAAGGAGGAGAATCATTCAATTCTAGCTCAAGGACTGCCTCCTCTTCGACATGGTTTTCCCACTTCACCCCTTCTCAAGGAGGAACTTGTTTTGCAAGAATTAGGTGAAGAGCAGAAGGTCCAATCTGCAATTCTTTAAGAGGCTGTCATGAGTGATAATGAAGGTGGAATCATCATGGAGGCTCCTTGTGAAGACCTCATCAGCAATTGAGAAGACTCAGGGCATGTATATATGTAGATGTTCCAGCAATATGAAGAAGAACAAAAGCATGGTGAGCTCTCTTCCCCCTTGTTTGATGAACTTCCTTGTTTCTTCGATGAGGAGGATGACTACGCTAAAGAGCCTAAGTTGGAGGAAGAAAAGGAGAGGTCTGTCTTCCTAGAGGAATGCCTTGAAGAAGAGATTTTTGAAGAAAGAGGTGATGTTTTATGGGATGAGCAGTCATTTTGTGAGTCCATTTCAGACATCACCATAGTCACCCTTCTTCAAGAAGGCCAAAGGAAACAGAGGATGAGTCTGACAGAGCTTGCAATGAAGCAGAAGGAAACAGGTCAGACCATGATACATCACAGAGGGAATATACATGTCAAAGGGCTAATGGTGATGAGCCAGCAGCCATTGATTTCTTGGTGAAGAGTACCAATTTAAAGGACTAGCATTCAACAAGCTTCTAGGAACAAACAGAGTATGTATACATTGGGAGCATGTTTGACTCTGATCCACTCAGATTCTAGCCAATGCAGGTGACAGGCAAGAGGAGCAGGTCACCAACTCTCTTCTTCATTCAGCTACTTGCCTGGCACCATAAGTCTTCTTGCCAGGAAGGAGACTTAATTCCTTTTGATCCAGGAGGGAGGCGGTTATTCCTGGTTAGCTATATATAGTAGTTTGCTTTTCATTTCTTTCCTATTTTCCCTAAGTGTAGTTTGCATAGGTAGTGTTTTTAGCTTTGTGTGTTTCCCTTTGCTTGGGGGTAAAAGGTTCATGTTTGATTCTCAAATCTTTCAGGCTGTTGTTAATTATTTCATAGCTGCATCTAACTTTGTGCCCAATGGATTTTAATGTAACTAGGTTTTAAGCATGGCAGGCATGCTTCCCCTGTGAGTCACCAACTGTTGACCAATTTTGGCCCCAGGCCAAAAAATCATTCACCTTCTTTATTCGCTTTTCGAAGATAGTGGTTGAACAACTTCAATGCCAGTGTTTTCTCATTTTAGTTCAATGGGTTCAGTTCAATAAAGATTCGGGCATGGTTCGATTCAATTCAAAGGTTCATCGGCTTTTTGTTCACTCCCCATCGATGTGCAATGGTTGAACTTTGAACCATTGAACCAAATTTTGGTTCAACGGGTTTGGTTCAAGGGTCTGCCCCAAGCCGAAGGGGATTTTCAAGTCCAAAGTATCCTTTCAGAGGGTGGACACTTCATATTCCAAAAGATTTGGTCGCACCTCAAAGTAACAAAGCAAAGGCAGAAAAGTGCCCTGAGGTGTTAAGAAGAAAGCAAGCTGCAGAAGACGAAGCCAACATGAACCTGAGAAGATGGAAAGAGCCTGATGACATTTTGACCAGACCTGAGGCCATCTTAGAGGCTGCCAATATTAAGAGGATAGAAGAGCCATTGCTTTTCAAAATGGTGATGACCATATGCATGTCAACTTTCATGAAGCCAAATAGCCGTTTCATTTTCAGGGCAAAGGAGCGCCAAATCAATCAAAAAGGAGCCCAGATTGTAGCGACCCACCAAGACATTCACCCCAAGGGGCCAAAGAGCAAGAAAGACAAAACTGAGAAAGGACAAATTAAACAAAATGATAGACAAGGTGTAGGAGTGACAAGGTGGCCCAAGTGGTAAAGGATAGAGTGAGCTGGTAGCTAATCCAAGTGGTGCCATTTGGGAAGTGACTCTAGCAGGTGAAATAGTTCCTTTGAATTGATCGTGAGAAGATGCAATAGCTAAGTAATGTAACTAGTTTTCTCCATTTTACATTTAATGGGTGGACAAACCACATTTTGACATTAAAAATATGGACTTCAAACAGACAAAGCCCACATCTCATTAATGTTTTGAGCAAATTGTTGAAGGGATGCGATGGCCACTTGTTGAAGGAACGCCACATGGGCTTCCTTGTTTTCTTATATATATTCGATACTTGTCATTTTTGTAATCATCTTTTCATGGTTTTAGCTAGGCACAACCCTGCCCAAATTTATGCCTGAATCAAATAAAATGAATTTTTTACCTCCATTTGGATAGATGTTTTAGAGTATGCCTTGAATGTTTGTCTGTGTCCAGTCATTGCTTCTTGATGCTCTCACAGGTTTGACACTAGTAGACCTGTCATTTCTACAGCTAAAAGGAGAAGAGCTGACATTTGAGAAGACCAAAATAGAGGAAGTTTCTTGCAGTGTGTATTCCACAGCACCTCAGTGATTTTTTGTCACCTATGTTTTCATGAAAGCCTCCCTGCCAGTCTTTTGCAACCTACTCCTTTCTTTCAAATGTGTAGAGTATGTGTGTATTTGTCTGATTCTAAGAGTGGATGTGTGAAGGTCGACCTATTTTGGTGAATCACCTCTTTACAGTACCTTTGTTTTCCTGCATCTTTCTCCCTTTTCATACCCACCCTTTTTATCTATATATATGTATGTTAGCTTTTGCTGGAAACAACACGATGCATCAAAGGGAGCTAGCCCTTATCTAGAGACTCTCTCCTCCAGCTTCACCGGTCCCACAAGCAAGAGGAGAGTTTCCATGTTGTGAGGAGAAGGCAAGAGCTACGCCTCCTTGCCCTGGGTGCAATCTCCAGCGTCAACACATTCCATCAAGTCCCTAAGAATACATAAAGGAGGTGTATTTTTTTTAATGAATTTCACGAGGTTTTTTTATTAATATGGAATCAAAAGGCAACTAATCACAACATAATGGTGTAGTAAAAAGAAATAATCAATCCATCATGGAGTTCTAAAGGAATATTTGGATAATAAGCACATGTAAAGGTGTTTTTATGCTGAAGTAGTTAAAAAATAGTCTACATCATTACCATGAGTCTTACAATGACAATCAAAGTCAAGACAACTTATGAAGCTTGGTATGATACAAAACTAGATGTAGCTCATCTAAAGGTATTTGGTTGTTTAAATATTTTACATATTCTAGATGAGAATATAAATAAATTATATCTTAAGGGTGTTTCTCATATTTTCATAAAACATAACAATGAAATCAATGCATACAAGTTTTATAATCCTACTAGTAAATCCACAATTCTTTCTAGGGATTGTAATTTATTTGAGAATGAGATGTATAATGATTATGATCATATAGATACATAGGTTATAAGTGAATAGTTTAATCCTATTGAAATTTAATTTTATGTCTTAAAAAGTCTTACACATGTTTCTAATTCAACATGAAACAATACTAGCTCTTCCCAAGAGACTAGTCATCCATCTTCATCAACTCCAAGAAAGTATAAGTGTTTATTGAAACTACATCCAACTAATCAAATGTTGGATAAAAATTATAAGATTAAGATAAAAAAGATTAAACATCGGCAAGACAATTTTTTTTTAATGATTATGATGAAAATACTATGCTTACATTGTCATATGTGGCTAATGAACCTAAAAGTTATGCAAAAGCTAGTCAAAGGAAATAATGGGTTAATGCTATAAGATAATTGAGATGGATTCAATTTAGAGGAAAGATACATGAAATATTTTTTATCCTCTATATATTAAATATTTTATTAGAACCAAGTGGGTCTACAACACCAAAGTCAAGAGTGATGCTACAATTGATAAGCTAAAATCTAGACTAGTTACAAAAGGGTTTACACAAATATATGGGGTTGACTATGAGGAAAATTATGCACCTGTGGTACATCAAGATACTATAGGACTAATTATTGTTAAATATTATCATAAAGGTTGGATAATGCATCAAATAGATGTCAAAATCACATTCCTAAATAGAGTGATTGAAAAATAAGTATATGTGGGTAAACATAAGGTTTTGAGGTAAAGGGTAAAGAGTTTTGGGTATATAAGTTGAAGATGACTCTTTATGGACTGAAGCAAGATTCAAGATCTTTGATCTATAAACTCTACACTATTACCATGCATAAATAATTTACAATGGATACTTTTGTCAAAACACTCAATTTCTTGAAATACTCAAAGGAAATGAATCAAAATTTGACCTTTAAAGATGTGTTTATCTCAAAACCTGAAGTATTTTAGAATCTTCGTTAATTGGTGGTATGATTAAATTTTTAATTAAAAAATGATTAAGTAAATAATCAAATTTATAAAAGAAAGCACAAAGGTCAACTCACAACAACCAAGTTGATAATGGAGTTCACTCACTACTCGGGTTACATCTCCAGGTTTACTTAGAACACGAACCAATCCATTTTCATGAATTAAAATTACATAGCCAAAAATTAAAATTTTCAAATGGATATTTTAATATTGTATATAACTCAACAACATACCTTTGAAAATAACTGTAACTCTCATATGAACTTTCTGCCTTCTTGTCGTGAAAGTAATATCATGTTTCTGAAATTCTCTACCAAAAGTATCTCTTAAATTATTTAAAAAGTATCATAAAATAGCTTAAAATAAATAAATATACATAAAAATGGAACCACCTCGGAGTCTAGAACAACTCTGTAGTTTACTCTGAAGTCTGAAAATTTCTCTAAGTCCTTCAAAACTTAGGATATATGCAGATTGGTCTCTATATTGGCGATTACACAATTTGCAAAGCTTCACTTAGAGGCATTAAAAATTAAATCAAATGACCTCAAATATATACAATAAACATATTTATATAACTATCTCAAAGTCTAGAACATTTCATTAGTTCACTTTGAATCCTATAAATCACTCTAAGTGCCTCAAAACTGAGGAAACATGCAAACTAGTCTCTATTTTTCTTTACATAGTCTGTTGAAACAATTTTATTCAAATACAAATTCGTGGGTTTATATAGTATTTGCACGAGCAACTCAATCAGTTGGGAACTTACCATTTTGACAAAATGGGCATGGTTTGATTTCCATCTTGGCAAATACACACTCCAAGACAATGAATTATCCCACATTTGGTGGGGAAGGGAACATATTAGCTTTTAAAAGCAAAGGCCAATGCATATACAATGTGAACAATGTCTATTTAGCTCAGCATCCATGGCATGTTAAAAATGGACTCCATGAAATTGGACTTCTTGAACGTTTGACCCTAACAAGTTGGAGCTACCACATGTCAACTGTTGGTTGTTCCATTTGTTTGCCATGTGTCAACTTTTGATTTGACATTTATTGCCACATCCATGCCACATGTCACACTGTCTTGAAACTATGTGCCATGCTATCCTGCAGCCATGTGTCACTCTATCTTGCAGCAACATGTCACACTATTAGACTACCACATGGTACAATGGGATTGGTCAACTTAGACTACCACATCATCACTTTGACCAAGTTTGACTAGTCATAACTTACACATATGAACTCGAATTTGGTTTGTTTAAAATGTGTTGAAAAGCTTGTGATGAGATCTATGCCATGGAAATAAATTCATAACTTCCCATGATGGTCAATTTTTCAGTTTGATTAGAGAATTGACTGCTTGTTGACTTAGTTTGACCAAAAAATTGATTGACTGCATAAGGAGCAAATGAGCTCTATTTCTGGAGTTCCGCATACCATTGGAAAGCTCTCGATGAGCCCTATGTAATGGTATAGGTCTCAATATGATTTTAAAACTTTTTTTAAATGACCTTTGAATCAATCTTAGTACTTAAGAATTGATAGCTTGGTATACAAGATTTAAAAGATTTATAATATTTAAAAATGAATCAACTCTTTATATACAAGCATTTGGTTCTAATGTGTTATATGTTTGTCTCTATGTAGATGGCTTGATATTTAGAGGTAACTTTATGAATATATTTAATAGCTTTAGAAAAGCTATGAAATCAAAATTTTAGATGACTAATATTGGACTTATGATGTAATTTATTAGAGTGGAATTTCATAAAAATAAAGAGCATGTATTCATTTGTCAAGCCAAATATGCCCAAGACATGTTAAATAAATACAATCTTCAAGATTCTAAGCTCATGGACACTCCAATTTCAAGTATATAAAATCTAATGAGAGAGGATGGGAGTCAATTAACTGATAAAAATAATTTTATAAGCATGATAGGACGTTTGATGTATCTCACTATGACAAGGCCCGATATTAGGTATGGCATTCCATTTGTTTCTAGATCTATAGGAAATCCATCACTCAAACATGTGAAATTAGTGAAAATAATTCTCATATTTGCAATCCATCACTCTACCTTCTCTTGGGTCCATTTCACTATAACCATCTTGGATAGTGATCTTGTAAAATTCCTTTGTATACTCTTTTCACACTTAACTCATTTTATTTCATATTCTACAATTTTTTTAACAGATCTAATTGATAATATCCAAACAAAAACATGGATTTTTATTTTGCAATCATCCTTCCCTAATGGGTGATTTTATCTTTACCCTTGTGATTCTGCTCAGGTTGTACCTCCTTACACCACAAAGTTGTGTGCCTCTTCAACTTTGTGTGTGAGACCTTTGTCTTGCACTCATCTTCTACTTCATCAAATTCAAAGTATTCTTTGATCTTTGTTAACCAATATATCAACTCTTCTAGGGTAAATGTTTTGATAAAACATGAAACCTTCACTTGCATTCCACTTCTTATCTTAGATATGATTTTAATAACCCTATCTTCTTCCTCATCCAATAGCTCATGAACTGGATCTTCTTCTTCATCCTCATCTTGTTATTATTTATGTTTTATTATTTATGTAAGGAGATTGGAATACATGTGGAAAGAGTTAGGATGGGTTATTGAAGCAGATGTACACATGCATGATTATTATTGGGTGCGTCCACTCTCAAGTTTGACATGGGGATCCCAAATTATATGTAGTGAAATGTTTTCTTTGACAACAGATTTCATAATAGAATATGATATTCTGTGTTAATGATCATAACTATGTTGATACAATGATTAAAAGGAATAGATATATAGAATAATTAATGTAATCTATGTATATATATTAAATGTTAGTTATCATATAGATATTATACACTATATAATGTAATTTTTTGTATATAAAAAGTTAATTATCTAACATATATGGATTTTATATATATTACAAAAAATATATATAAATATTAAAATATATATAAACATTACATTATTTAAAATACATAAATACTATATTATATAATTTATATTTTAATATAGTTTTAAATTTTCAAAAATAAAAATTGCAAAAAATAAACCTAATTGGCAAATATAGCTAATTAGACAAAGGAATAGTAAAAGAGGGGTCATAGACTTTACCAAGCATGGAAGGCCATGAAATTTAAGAGAGTGGGATAAGGTTTTGTACATATGTGGATGATGGCTCATCCCCCCCCCCCCCCCCCCCCCCCCCCCCCCCCCCCCCAAAAAAAAAAAAAGTAAATAAATAAAGAAGTATATGAGTAATTAATGATGGAGTAATATATGCATAGGTTTGATGGAAATAAAATGACATTAGTACCAATAAACCTGCCAATTTTAAGGTAAGATACCCATTGTGGAAAAAATGAAGGTGAACCATACATCTTTGTACAGAGAACCATAATGGCCCCACATAAATAAGTTAATACCAAAATGCCACACTATAAGCATCTGTTGAGATGTTTGCACAACACTTGTTGAGTTGTTTAGCCTGACACATATTGCAGTCTAAGGAAAGGCAAATGATGAACAAAAATCTCACAAGAGACACGTTGATGATGATGATGGTGATTGATTGATTGGATTTTGGACTTTTGATGCATTTTAGAGGCTTTTGTGCTTGACTTTGATCCAAATTTTCTGCTTCTAAAGATGTTGATGCTTCACATGAAATTAAATTCTCTATAAGTTCCATTAATATCTTTTATTCAGATGGAATTTTGTTTGGCTGAAATAATTTCTTATCTAGATCTAGAATTTTAGGCAATGAAGACTAAAATTTCATAAAATTTATAATGGATTGTAGAAAGATTTTTTTTTTGTTCCTTTAGTTTGTATTTAAATTTTTTATTTTTTAAATCAGTTTTGTCATTTAGCTTGAAATAAAGCATTTTTTGATCATAATGAATGCTCCTCATAACGTTTGATTTGTAGAAGTAGAGCAAAGGAAACATTCATATCATATATTTTTACTCTACTAATGAAACATTTTGATTTTGAATGAAAACATGTCACACTATGTTACTTACCTCATATTATCATTTATGTCATTTAACCCCTAAAACAATTTTCCAACTTTATTTGATGTGTTCAATTCAACAATATGTGAAGCTTTTAGGTCTTGATGGTTGTGGCAAGAGTTGTAGGCTGTGATGGATGAATGACCTCAAACTAGGGATTAAATGAGGGAAATTATATATTTAACACTATCACCATCCAAGCCAAAAATGCAATTTAACTTTCATTTCAATTATTTATAAATAAATGGCACTATTGAATAACCATAAATACACGTGTAGGTCTAGATGAACAATAATATTGAATAAACCAACATAAATCCCATAAATTACACCATAAGCCCCTATTACATACAACATGGCCAAAAACATTATAAACTACCACTACACTACATGCAAATTCAAAGATACCCAAAGTATAATGAAAACAATATATTTAAAATATAATTGCAAAGTGATAGCAAGGGATTATTTTTAAATAAGGGAATTGAACTATGTGATTCAAGGATACCCAAAGTAATAAGGAAGGAATATATTTCATAATTAATTGAAAAGTGATAACAAAGACTCCCTTTTTAACCAAGGGAATTGAACTACATGTAGATTTAAGTATACCTATATTTAATTGTAAAGTGATAGGAAATGCTACCTCTGCCATACCAAGTCGTTATTTGAAAAACACATCTTATATTGGCAATTTCAACAAAACTATAGCAATGTCTCTTCTAAAAACTAAAGTAACATTCAAACACTTCCACACAAGCATAATAAATGCTACAAACTATAAAAAATTCAACTAAAATAATTTTTCTTTGCTCAAAATTTAGAGTAAAACACAAATGTAGATGAATATCAACGGAATGACAACAATTCATAAATTCAGCGAGGTAATTATCTCAAAATTATCAGTTACCTCTGAACTTGGTCCTTTCACTTGCATAAAGACATGCATATGTAAGGCAAGCTTATAAAGAGATTAATGAATGCATACCACTTTCTCCCATTAAAGGGTTAATTATAGATAAGAAAAATAAGAGGAATAAAAAGGAAGTGATTTGGTCTACTCGACAACTAGAGTGGTTGAAGCTCAACTTTAATGGTGCTTGTAGAGGAAACCCAAGAGCATTAAGGGCTGGTTGTGTAATTAAGGACTATAGTGGATCCATAATAAGATCAATGTCCTTGAAGTTATTTGATGGGACGAACAATGAAGCGAAGGCTCAAACATTAATTTTAGGTATAAAATTTCCTTTGGAATGTGGCATCTCTTATCTAAAAATTGATGGGGATTCTCAGGTGGTCATTCAAGATTTAAAAAATTAGTTGGCTAAATAATAGAAAATAGAGAATATCTTGGTGATTATCTAGCTTAAACTAAATCAGTTTGAGGAATGGAAATGTTTGCATTGTTTTTTGAGAAAGTAATTGAGTATCCGATTTTTTGGTGAATGTAGGTATAGATCAATCAATGTCAGCAAGAATTGATAATGTTAGAGAAGGGTGGAGTGACTATGCAGGGATTGAGCAGATTGATCTTTAAAATTTTAAGTTTTAATTTGTTTAAAATTTAAAAATGTATTTAATACTCATGAAAAATAAAAATATAAATGTGGAATGATGTTTTGAGGTGGTAGCAGATTTTTTTTTGGTGGATGAATTAGAGGCAGGGTAATGCTAACATCATTAATGACTTCATTGATGGCAAGCTTACAAGAGAAATGGTTTGATGATGGATTTTTTGTGTGACGTAATAAGAGGCTTGGCATTTATTTTTAAGGGGAGCATTATTTGGTTTTTGGGCTTGGGTTTTGGATGGGTTATGTTTTTTCAACATGGAGCCAGATTGTATTGAATCGACAGGATTGCCATTAGTTTTTGGTGGAGCAAGAGCAAGAGAAATGAGGTTTTCTAGAAAAATATCCAAGATGAGATTGTTTAATGTCTTTTGGATTCTTATGATTAAAGTGGTAGAAGTGGTGGAGAATGTGCTGGGCATGGAGGTGTTAGCGGTCATCAAGCGATTGCAAGTAAATTCAGACTTGGCATCCTTATTTGCCAACAATATTTATTTGGTGGTTTTAGATAGAGACCAAATTAAAGAAATGGTGGAATTATTCATATGGTTAGATCACAGGGAGGGTATTCTATCAGTAATTGACTTGCTTCCATTAGGTACCTTTCCAACTATGCCTTTCTCAGGTTAGGGTGGTTTGGGTTTCATTCCATTATCTATTTTCTAGCTTTTAGAAGCTAGATTCTTATATTTGGTTAATTTTGACCAAGAAGTAGAAAATGTCTATTCTGGTGAGCAAAATAAGGAAGGGGAAAAGGGTATAACTATGCTAGTCATTAAGGATCTATTGCTTTCAATTATGTAATTGGAAATATGGAGGGCTCAGAGATGGATGCCAAAGAGGTTGCGAGCAATCAAGTGGTTGGCGAGGAGTGGTGCAAGGTCTATTTAAAAAGCCTTATTAGAGTAAAGGTAAGAATAAAGTGAAGCTCAAACAAGGGAGCTATAAGAAAATTTTGAAGTTTCAATAGGCATAGGTTGTTTCAAGTTCAATGTCAGGCCAAGAGCTGGAGATTTTCTATCCAGCTTCAGAGGAGGGGATCCTATTTCTTAATCAAGGAAGATAGCCTCAAGGCTAGATTCAAGTAAGATAGTGGAAAATGATGGGAGCATTTGTGAATTGATCATTCTGGATTTAAAACTAGAATATCTTTCATTTGGTTGTGGTAGAAAGATAAGATTTTGTTCTGTATATTTGTCTTTGGTTTTTTGTGGTTATTTCAAAAATTTGGAAATATATGTTTTCTAAAACTTATGGAAATATAAATGTTTTTTATTTGGTCAATGCCTTTAGTATGTATATTATTAAGCCAAACCCACTGGATTTATTTGGCATATATGCTTTTGGGATAGGGACCCTTAACCCTAAAATTGAGCTAAAAAAATGAATGTATACCACTTCCATTGCGATCACCATGACCCCCACAACCCTGACGATGACCATGCCCACCATGATGATCCCATCCTTTAAAATAATTAGGACCAAGCTATCAACACCACTTAGAAATTAATTTTATTTAGTGAAACCAATAGAATCTTTGTTATTTCAAGTTGTAATCAAATGAACAATATTAACCTATTCTATTTTCTATTAACTTTCTTTAAGGAAATTTTTTAAACACTACAAGATGAGGGTCAAGATACATAAATAATGAAAGAATGAACCTAAAAAATACATAATTATCTTGTCGAATCTAAAGCAATAAATAATACATCACATTTTAAGATAGTCCCAACACAACACAATGTAGTATAAACTTCAATATTACAAGAGATACGAGATGGAACATCTAAAATTATGAAGGTTGGTCTAATGGATTATGGTGTAATTGTAAATCAATGTATTATTCCTTGTTAACCTTAACAAATAAAAAACTATGAAGGTTAAGATCAACATAAAATTCAAAATGTGCTTCTTTAAAACACCACCACTCTGCGCATCTATGACAACCTATTTTGTCTAATCAACATTTGAAATTTTAAGGATCAAATCAGTATAAAATTAAAAATGTGCTTCTTTAAGGCACCACTCTGCATATTTGTGACAACCTCTTTGGTCTGGTCAACCTTTGAAATGCCGAGGATCTAACCTCTAACCTCATTCTCAACTTGCACTTTTCAAAGAAAATTACTAGATGATGGACCCCTTTCCAACTCTCAATAGCTACCTATAATGAGTCTGGGCATGCTAATGTGAGATAACTTAACAAAAAATAAATATGAAAGTTGAGAAATAGAAGAATCAGTATAAAAAATTAAATGTGCTTCTTTATAGTAAGACTCTACTCATATGTGATAGCTTATTTCAACCTTTTAAATGTGGAATATCTAACCTCATTGTAAACGTGCATTTTTAAAATAAAATTACTGGATAATGGTTCTCCCCATTTCCTAACTCTTTATAGTTGGGATAATAAAAACAATCTAATTTGAATTAATAGAAACAACCTACCCCATATTCACTAGCATTATTTACTCAATTTCGTAGATTGTTATAGGGAATGGATTAAAAAAAAAACAAAAAAATAAACCTTAGACAACTAAAATATCTTAAATGCTACAAATGTTTTTTCATTGATATTTTAAATTTAAGAAAAGAGGAGATTCACATTAGGGGATAACATTTCTGTTGTTATGAGAGATCTACTTACACTAGTTATAATGAATTTTAACATATTGCTTCCATTTCTCTGAACAAGGGAGGGCAAAAGAAGACGATAGAAAGAAGAGCAAAAAGAAAATAAATTTGGATTGAAACATCGACAAATTATTTTTAAGTTGTACTATGTTTAGGACTAAAAGGATCACCTTCAAGATGGATTAAATCAAGCTTCAACCAATAAAGATAACTCTTTGTCTAGCAGGCACAATCCCCCCATCAGATAGTAGCTGGATGACCGCTCTTCTCGCTAAGCTCAAACTGCAACCATCTATACTCATGGCACCAAATGTATAACAAGAGGAACTAACAACAATTAGGTAGTGAAAGAACTGTATAACATAAATGTATGAAAATAATGCATCAAATTTGAAAAGGAAATTCATCGATAATCTTGACTTTTAAATTTTTAAGAGATCCATAGCAAAAGAAATCAAATTTATATTTACTTAAAAGCATGAAATAATCCTATTTTAGTAAAATCTACCATTAGTGGCTACAAAAGATATCCATAGTTGGAAAAACTTTTAAGATATATTCTCGATTGAAATATCTCTAGCAGTGCCATCTCAATCAATAGTTGAAGAAAATATTTGACTCTTAGAATGGTCAAAGTACCAGTTTCCCCAAAAAAATTCTTACTTAGAAAGCATTACAAAAACTCATGCTCTAAAGTAAATTCAACAACATATGCTCATTAGAACTAATCTTGGTTTGAAATTAACATACCTGGACTACATGCAAGACTTTTTCATGTCTCATCCCCTTGGTTAATCCTATTTGAGAATAAAGAGTACTAGGTGTGTCTAAGACACCACAATTCTAGTGCCCAAATTATGTTTCACCATTTCTGAACGTATACATTCCAAGACCTTGCTTTCTTCCCTTATGTCATGCACCCTCATACCGATGCTCGTTGGCAAAGTGATAGACTCCAAAACCATGAATTTTGTCTGCAAAGTACTCTCCAAAATAGTTATCTCCATTTCTACATCCAATCAATCTTTCTTCAATATAGAAGATTTTAGGAAATTTACCACTCCATCCATATAGAAATGTAATGAATTTATGCAGCTAAATAAAGCATTAATATACTAAAAAGAATCATCCATAAACTACTAGTAGTAGAGGTGTATAAAACCTGGCCGCCACTATTTTCTCTCTCCTTAGATCTAGGCCGTATACAGTGGGTGCTCATAGTAAATGGATGCAACTTCAGAAAAATGTTTGAAGTTCATCGATAGTTGTGATTGCCTACACAATTTATTAAAATATTAATAGACAATGAATAAATAATTTGTTCTTTAACAAAAAAGAAAAATGTAACATTGATAACACTTTTATAAGATTTAGTATGATTGTTCATCTTTAACCTTTTATATTCTTTGCACGACTCTTCAGTTACATACAAAAATTGTGTGAAGGTTAACGATATATTAACAACTTTATTCATATGATACCTAATCATGTATTTACAATTTATCTAAGAATCATCAATATGAACATTACCCCCAACACAGTTAAGTAATGAAAAACATTGCTATAACTGACCTAAATTTGCCCAAAAAAACTATGATTAATAGAATATCAACCTCTATAATCATACTGCATCTGGCAGCCAAAGTTCCCATTCTCCAAGTAAAATCCAAAGAGTTCTTAAACCATTATCTCAGTGAAAATATAGAGATATAACGTTACCATTCCTATTTTCATCTTTGTTCTTTTTGTTGCTTTTTATCTTGTCAATTTCATTGGTATGATTTTGTTTTTTAATCACGTAAAAATTTCCCTAATTACAAGATACTAGTCTTCCCTAATTTCAAAATGCTAGAAAGTAAGAATTTGAAAGGTCTTGTGATGTTAGAAACTAAATATTTCAAAGGTCTTTTGATGTACTTATGCTAATATTATAATTCAAATAATAATAAAATAAATTTGAATTAATTAAATTGAATCCTATACCCAAAATTACATAACAGAAGTGGTAATACCCAAGACCATGCTTGACACCCCATTTAAACTCTCCAACATACCAATTTCCATCCTCACAAGTCTGCACACTATAGCCATGGATCTACCCATTAAAACTCTCCCCTGCATACATATACCCAATTTAAAATCTATATACAACATAGGCATACCTTAAACCCTACCTGTATTTGGCCCCTATACTAGTTACGCCTAGCTCATGTCTCAACCCATAACCATCATACTTTCCACCCACCCAATCACCCTCATATCTTACATTAAGATAGTAATAATAAACACCACTGCCAGAGCATTTCCCCTGATGAAACTCACCCTCATACATATCCCCATAACTCCATCCCTACCAATATTGGCTTTAATTTCACACTTGGGCTTGGACCCAATAGTCCATGTCACGGATGGGTCGCCCTTCATTCTCCTCTTGTGAGTGATTGTAATGCAGCCAATGGATTGACCCATGAAACAACAACGCAACCCCAACTCCACGTAAGACTTGAGACCCTAACTAGTCTCATAGAAATCAACCTAAACCCAAGCCTCAAATCAAGAAATGCAATGTTTTGTGATATAACAACTGTAGTCACAAAAACTAGTGCAGAAAAAAATCAAATTAGATACCTCTTACGAATGTAACATCTGAATCTGAATTATTCAATGTGATCACATCTGCCTATTGCATTGCATCAAATTCCTGGACCTATACTTTATATGAAAATTATTGACTCACCTATTTACCTCGAAGACAAGGCATAAAGAGGAAGAATTATATAGCTACATAAGGAATAAAAAGAAAACAACACAGATAGGGTGCAATGACAATGCACTTGGCATGATGGGTGCAACAGCGGCTGGCACTTCACAAAATGCCCTGTACATAATCCACAATTCAGGATCCCCAATAATTTCCATATCATACATAGGGTGGTTTATATTAAATTTATCTTTTTAGCTTTTTATAACGAGAAGTAGATGAAAGAAAATGTTAAAGGATAAGAATGAATAAAGACAACATGTGGTGATTAGAGGGTTTGCTTATATTATTCACTAAAATATTTTTTTTACTTAGTATTTAAAATGAGAGTACCTAACTAGATTATTAGTAAAATTTGAATAGAAAATGTATAATACTATCATCATTGGATAGCATGAGGATTCCTATGCTAAAGAATAATTTTAATATGAGCTTATAAGTACATTAAACATGTCTATTTTTATAATCTAAAATTTAATATGGTGGGCAACATAATTTTACATTAAAAAGGTGTATACAACTTGAAATATTTATCAAATTACTGGCAAAGCAATGTTTGAAAATTACATAGTGATTAAGGATTTTAGAATGTGACTTAGTTTAAATAGAATATTTAAAAATGATTTTGATATTGAGAAGGTAACAGAGCTATAAATTTTACAATTATGATAGTGCAAGTTATTTAAATGACCTGAAATTTGGTTAGCAATACTTATCTAGGGAATTATGATAATCTTGAAGCCCCAAAAGAATTGTCTTCTACCTCAGCTTCCCCTACCTTAATTATAAAATTTAAAAGTAATATTACTCTTTCTAAAGGCCAAAAATGACATGAGTATGCCTATGCAATGTAAAACAAATTAAGGATAACAAAATGAATTTGGTTGTTATGGTCAAATTCTTTTATGTTTTATATGGTGTCTCTTTACATCATTTTAGAGAGGAGATAATTAAGGGCTTTGAACATCATGTTTCATATAGAGATACAAAATGATTAGTGAGTGGACATACTAGAATCCTAAATATGAGCATCTAATTTTTATTTATGGATCATTATGTTTACATTGATAATGTTATTTTTCTAGCACGGGGAAACCAACAATTTAATCTAGATAGAACATGGAATGATTCTACTTTGTATTAATTTTTAATTTAGTCTTCAACATATTGAAACTAATTTAAATTATGTTTCTGAAACTATGTTAATTTTTAAACATTTACAAGCTAATTACGAGTTACATGGAATAATAGAAATTTCACTTAAGTATTTTTTTAACATAAAGAGGCATATCCTACAATGGCAATCAAAGTTGTGGGTGGATTGTCATGTTTGTGAATATGTTCATAAAAATGATCGACCTACTATTCATTTCACCATCATGTAGAGTTATTTTTATTATTTATTAAAGAATGAAATTAAAAAAATCATGATATATTGTGCATATGGTGAAATTTGGAGGCCACGGTTTTTACGAAAATATTTTTTCAAGCCCGACATTGTGGTCCAACTAGTTGTTTAAGGACATTTGTCACCATAATAGGAAATATAAGGATAAGGTGATGGAGATATTAATCTGTGTGGAACTCTTCAATATGCAAAATTATGTGACAAATCTAGGATAGGCACCTTGAGATTGATACATATATATCACATTTTTCAAATGGACATATTTAACATATTTGAACTAGTTTACGATTGGGGTGAGAGTATAATATTATATCTCACTAGTCTTAAGTGTCTTGAACCTAATTTAATTTAATTTTTTTGAAACTTTGTTAATTGCTAAACATTTCCAAACTAACGAGTTATATGGAAGAATAAAATTTTCACTTAAGTGTTTTTATAAATGCCAAGAGGCATAACCTACAATGGTAGTCGATGGTGGTGGTGGAGTGTCATGTTCATGACTATGTTCATAAAAATGACTGGCCTTAAATTTGACATCCATTTCACCATCATGTAGGGTTATTTTTCTTCTTTCTTGAAGAATGAAATAAAAAATTCATGATATCTTGTGCATACGATGAAATTTGGAGCCCACCTTTTTTTGAAAATATCTTTTCAATCCTAATGTTGTGATCCAACAAGTTGTTTTAGGCCATTTCACACCATAAAATGATAAATTTGAGGATGAGGTGATGGATTTGTTATTTAATGTGGAACTCTTTAATAAGAACAACTATGGGACATCATTCTATTATTAGGAGCTTGGTCACACCTAATAGTTTCAATTCATCAAATGAAATTGTGATCATGTGCTAGCATGTGGGTCTACACAAACCAACTATCCATGCTCTCGATCCAAATAGTTAGGACCTCGAGGTCACAAGAGCTATCATAGATTGGGACATCACATTTTGCCTTATTGCATAGAGTAGCAACTTGATAATTATCTAGTTGCTCAATTCAAGCAACTGTAATCTCATTGACTTTGTCAACTAATGTGGAGAACACATTGGCAAGTTGAAACATATGATATTGTACTATGGGCTTTCCCATTAATTGTGTG